>CM058046.1:45826749-46163400 GCA_030169165.1 Centaurea solstitialis | reverse complement strand
TATCCCTCAAACTTCTCAACGTAGTCGAAGATGAAGGACCGCTGCCCAGTCATGTGTGTGAGCCCCCGAGTCAAAGTACCACACATGACTGATCTGCAAAACAATTAGGCTTGTTTAGGGACCCATTGCCAAATGGGTTCCTTAGGGTCAGAAACAATTGAATTGGTCGATGCAGTCTCCTTTTCGGATTTCTCCTTAGGCTTAGGGGACTGCACTGACGAGGAAGGTTTCCCCTTTCCTCTTTTTCTCCCTCTTCTCTTTCGAGATTTGATTTTAGGCACATCAGCATTAAAAGAATTATAAACACCATAGCGCAGAAAATTGTCAAACATAAAGCACATGTCATTACGCAAAGAGTCAAAAGCATGAGTTAAATGTCGATTACGTTTTACAGACATGTTTGAATTAATTCCTACACTAGGTGGAGCATAGCCAAGACCCGCAAGGTTAGGACTATGCTGCTTAGGGAAAGCTTGAAAAGAGTTGGGTCTTCCTCGGTGATCCTTCCACGGTGGCTTCACTTCCTGTCCACCATCCTTCTTCCTCCCATCTGCATTACGAGCATGGTGTGAGTTAGATGACGGTTTAATAGGAGAAGAGTTGCCACCCTTTCCAGAAGATGTTTTTGAAAATTTAGGTTTTGTGGAAGAGAAAGGTTGCTTTGGTTTTAACTGAGAGGTCTCACCCACTTCAAAGCTGCTTGAATTAAGGTCAAGACTTTTAATGGGTTTAGCTGAGTTACGAGCATCGTTAGACTTTGAATGCTTTTTCTGGAGTCCTTTGGGTGCGTGAGGCTTAACTGACTTCCCCTTGTCAGTACCAACACATTTTTCACCCTTAGGGTTACTGTTCTCAGAAACAGGAGCTCGTGACTCAACAGACTTCTCAGGTTTTACAAAAACAGATTTTGGCCCTTTTGGGATAAAGCCTGAAGGATCATCCCCTTCATCTAAGAACACCTTCAGATCGTATTCAACGTTAGGATCATGGATAGTCTTTGGTTCGGTTATCCTATGGTGTGAGTTGAGGGGTTCATCATCATCTGACAGTAAGGTGTAATAGTCCTCTGGATCCGCAACGGATTTGGTTTGGGAATCAACTATCGGACGGTTTAGGAGTGGAGTAGTCCTATCATTAACTGAGTCTGAAAGGTTTTCAAAGTACATGACTTTTCTTTTCAAGATGGAATTTGACACACGTTGGTTGGTTAAGGCCACACGATAATTGATCTTTTCATCATGATCAAGTTCTCTTGCAATTTCTGAATGAACATTTAGGAGAACATATCGTGCCTTAAGATCCGCAACCTTGAGTTGAAAATTAGTAAAGGTTGAGGCTGCGGTCTCACACTCTGAAGACATTCTAATTCTCTCGGCATTTGCCTCGATCAAGTCTTTCTTCAAAGTGTGAACCAAGTTGTCTTTTTCAGAAATAAGCACTTTCAGATTCAGTATCTGATGTTGACATGCGTCCAGATCCATGGCTTTTAGTCTAAGTCCAAACATTTCCTTCTCTAGTTCGACTAGGTCGAGACTCTTAGTTGCGGAAACATCCTCTGGTGGGATAACTAAGGTCTCTTCTGAAAAATCCATCTTCCTAGTGTCATAACTAGTGTTAAGGTCTGAGTAGTTGATGAGAGGCATAGCTACCTTAGGGGTCCTAGCTTTGATGCCTTTCCATGTGGACTTAGTGTTTGTTGGATCACTGGCCGGAACAAAGATTGGTTTATTGGGAGTGGGGCTAGTGGGTGGACTGCTAGAGGTGCTGTTCGTTGGACTGATGGTCGTGGTTATGGTCTCACCGTTTATAACTTCGGTATATGTGACAGTCTGCCTAACAAATTCCTCGGTCACATGTCCTCCCACTAGGGCAGGTTTGGGTTTGGAGGCGGCCATGTCTTCAAAGTTGTACAGATTAGAAGGTGCCTTTTCTAAAACATGGTTTTCTGACAATCCTAGTCCGGGTCTGGCTTTATAGAAAGGATTTTTGTTGGCATGCTGCGTAAGAATGCTCAAGGTCTGTTCAGATTGTCCTCTTTTAAAGTTGTTATCTTCAAGCTCTTGAATTTTGGAAAACAGTCTAGTTCTTTCTTCTGAAAGCAACTGAAATTTTAATTGGAGCTCACCATGGTCACTGTTAAGTTCCTCATGGGTTTTCTGAAGACAACTGAGTTTGTTGGACAAATTGGACTCTCTGACGCTAGACTCAAGAGTCTCACGATTGTACACTATGGTCAAGTCCTCAAGAGAGCTTTTGTATATGGCACTGTCGATTCTAAATTTCGTGACGAGAGATCGTTCCGATTGGAGACATCTCTCAAGTTCACAAATTCTAGATTCTAACATTGCCACATCATCAGTTAAGTCAGGAATAGTGGATACCTCAGAAGCGTCGAGGTCTCGATATGTGCTGGGGCCAACAGCTTCAGGTCCTTCGAAGTCTGCCATCAAACACGGACCCCCAACAAGATGATCTTCCTCGTCTGAGCTTTCTTCCTCACACACCCAGTTTTCCTCATCGACTAGCAGAGCGACTCCCTTCTCTTTCTTCCTCATCAATGCTGCCTTTTTCTCAAAGTATGCAGCATCCTTGTATCTGACAGGGCAGTTGTTCGCATAGTGACCCCGCTTGCCACATTTGAAGCAGGATGTAGTGGCACTAGCTGTCTTTTGAGGAGCTGGGGTAGGAGCACCACTATTCACCGGAGCTGGAGGAGCATTCAACCTTTGATCACCAATCTCAACAGGACCTTGATGATGTCCTTCTCTCGGGGCTTGCCTGGAATAACCACTCTGATGGTTGCCTTCTGGATAGTTTCTGTTCCCGTGATCAGTTTGTCCTTCAAATCCACGGTAGTTCCTTTCTTGTTCTTGTCCATAACCCTGACTACCTTGACCGCCTTCAAATCTTCCATATCTTCCATCTTGGCCACCTTCGTAGCCGCTGCTGTATCCCTGACGATCAATGTATCCTGATTCAGGAGTGTAGTTTCTTTGGTTCTGGCGATAGTTGATATGAGAGACCTGTCCTCTCCAATCTCCCTGATCTCCAGGGCCTCCCTGATAGTCCAGGTAGGTGTTATCTCTGTAGTTTCCTCGAGCTTCCCTATACTGGCCTTGATCACCACGGTATCTTCCTGGATGCTGATTCTGATATCTGTCTCCTTGCTGGTATCCTCCTCTTCCTTGATTCCCAAACTGAACTCGTTCCTGCTGGTAGTGTCCACCTCGGCCTTGTCCCATCCTTCCTCCACTGGGATATCCAGATCCCCTAGGTCTGCTGTATCCACGTTTGGAATTCAGCTTCTGTACGCTATTAGAGATGAGGGCAAGAGACTCATTCACATGGAAGAGTTCATCATCAGAGATTGAGATGATTAGCGGATCATCTGGATGTTGATAGCTTGGACCATAGTTCGAGTTGAACTCTTGGTAGTTTGAACCAAAGTTCCCGTTGAACTCCTGGTTGTAGTTCTCCTGATAGTGCTGAGGTGGTGACTGGTTATACTGCTGAGGAGATGAGTTGTTGTACTGCTGATGCTGGAAGGGAGTTGAGTTTGATCCTGTACATGGCACTGCTGCGAGTGCCAGAGGGTCAACAGCATTTTTGAACTTCCCGCCAGTGATGAATTCCTCATGCTGAACCATCATGCTAAAAAGGTCATGTAGACCCATGATCCCTAGATTTCGGCTCAGCTGTAAGTTGATCGCCAGATTTTGCCATGCCGGTGTTAGGTTCTTCAGGAACTTAACATTCACCTCGTACTTTGACTTCTCTATCCCGAGTCTTCGTAGGTCATTCACGAAGGCGTTCAGTCTTTGATAAGACTCGGTGAGGGATTCGGTCTCCCTGGCTTTGAAGCCTTCGTAGGCATTTAGGGCACTTTCCTTTTGACTCTCGAGGGCGGTGTCACCTCCCTGCATCTGCTGCTCTATTTCTAACCAAACGTCTCGTGCGTTTGTCAGACTATCCACTCTTGCGTACATATCATTAGGAAGAGCCATAATCAGAAGGGTCAGTGCACGCTTGTCAACGAGGTGCCGGGCTCTTTGTTCTGGATTGAACATCTCAACTGGCTTTTCGACTACATACGACGGAAGTTCGAGACACGTATCGGTTTTGGGAACAGCAGCAACCGTGACAGTTGGTCGGATTGGGCCTTCGCGGATTGACTTCATGAGATTTCCGTCGAGCATGTCTAGGAAGTGTATCATCCGGCGCTTCCATTGCTGGTACTCGCCCATCACCAGGACGGGAGGGCGAGTTTCGGAACCAATCCCCAGGATTTCCTTCGACATTTCTAAGAAGGGAAAGAGACCTCCTTGAAAGATTCACTTGGCTTGAACACAGAAAAGGTTTTGAAAAAGCTGGTGTTTCGAGCGCCTCGGGACACAGAAAGCTCGGAAAAGTAAAAGGTTTTGAAAGCAAGCTTAGTGTCGAATTTGAGAAACAAAACGGCAAGAGTTTCGGCTCAAAGAGGCGAAATCCGACTTGGAAACAGATGTTTTCCGATTCGGATTTGGCTCAAAACAGTGTGGTGCGGAAAACACTCTTTTCCGATTCGGAAAATGAGCTTTTCCGATTCGGAAAAGGTGGGTGCGGAAAAGGGACACGAAAAGAGAAACTTCTCAAGAGCAAGACCCCGAGTCAGAGACTCGTTTTCCGATTCGGAAAACAGAGTTTTCCGATTCGGAAAAGGAGAGTTCTCCGATTCGGAGAATGAGCAATTTCCGACTCGGAAAATTTGAGCTGATATTTCAGCTCTTGTTTTCCGATTCGGAAAACCTGCACAGAAAGCTCGAAAAATTTCTTAAAAACACTTAAAAACCTCTTAAAAATCAGTGTTTAGACCCCCAAAATGTAGGAAAATGCTTAGAAAACTATGGGGAATCACTTAACACTTAATTTAAGCCCTTTTAAAACACCTTTTGGATTGAAAATCCAAAAGTTTTGAAAAACTCAAAACTTGAAAAACCTTTAAAATCTTTTAAAAATCAAACCAAAAGCCAAGGAATCAACAAGTTTGGCTCTGATACCAATTGTTGTCCCTAAAAACAATGAAAAATAGAAGAGAAATGGATGGAAATCCTACTAATGAGATGAAATCAAATGAAGATCTTAGTAAAACTCAACAATGGTGAACTTTGCCCAATTTAGTATATATGATTTCATTACACAAAACCCTAGGAATCCTTTACCTTATATAGGTAGAAGGAAGTTTGAAAAAGTTACGAGAAAGGCCCCCGAGGTTACAAACCTCTAAACAAGGGCATAACAAAACATCATTGTTTACATAACAAGGAAATAAAACTAGAAAGCAGCTTTAAAGATAGAGGATTCTGACTCTTCTCAACACCTGGGTTCTACAAGAGCGTTATACCCTACGTGGTTCGCGACCGCCTTTGAGGTATAACGTTGGGGTGGTACGGTTTGTAGTGGCTCAATCTTTCATATTATGTGCATAAGTGTGTTTTTGAACGTTTAAAGTTGTTCAAAGGTTTTACGATAATGATTCTGCATATAAAATGTTTTGTGCATATGAAAACCTGTGAACTCACCAACTCTCGTAGTTGACGCTTGTTTTAACATGCTTTTCAGGAAATCAGAAGGTAAATGAAAAAGCTTAAATTGCGCGTTTGTTGGCATCAACCGAGACTTCCTTATTTTGTTATGTCTGTAATTAAAAAAATTCCGTTGGATGTAATACATTTTAAATTTTAAACTTTGAATATTTTGGTGTGAATGAATGATGGTATTTATCTCCTATCGCATTGAAATAGGAGATAATCGCAGGGATCATTTATAAGAGTTATGCTGATAATCGCAGGGATCATTTACCTAGATTCATTAGACCATTTGAGATGCAAGAGCGAGTCGGACTAGTTGCATACAAATTGGATTTACCTTTGGAACTCAGTGCCCTCCATGATACCTTCCGTGTTTCGAATCTGAAGAAAAGTTTATCCATGGAAACAGTGATTCTACCATTAGAGGAAGTTCAAATCAAAGAGCAGCTACGCATTACAGAGGAACCAATTGAAATTCTTGACCAAGAAGTCAAACAGTTAAGGCGTAGTAAGATACCAATTGTCAAGGTCCGTTGGAACTCAAAGCATGGACCGGAGTTTACCTGCGAATGAGAAACTTTTATGAAGAGCAAGTACCCTCACCTGTTTACAAAAGAGCCTCCTGGATATGGCAAATAGTAAATTTCGGGACGAAATTTCTTTCAACAGGGGGTAAATGTGACAACCGACAAAATTCGGCTCTCAGGTTAGCGGCCCGATAATCACTCATTAGTATAATTCTAAGTGAAATCTTAATCCTATATCTATTTAGGAAGAATTAAGGTTGAAAGTGCGAAAAATTTTGGAGATAACCTAGAATTCCCGAAAATTTGCCCGAAAAAGCCTGTTCCGGCCCAAACTCGCCCGAAAACCTTATAATGCCAAATTTTAAGCCAACTTGTATAAAATATGATGATTTAGTAGAAATAAAAAAATTAACTGTTCTAAATAACCTAATTTCATGCTCGAAAGTCGGTTTTGTCGAAAAATTATCGCGAACCGACACTGCGTTAGATTTTAACAGTATTTGGACCTTAATTTAAATAAACAAAAAAAAAAGAGGAAGAGGGTTGGGATTGGCCCATATGGCCAGCCACCTCCCCCCTACTCTCTCCCTCTCTCCTTTTTCCCAAAAAAACATTATTACTTCTCTAATCACCATCATTTTCATTTTCGAATTTCTCTCTCTCTATTTTCTCTTCTCTCTCTCTCAAATCCTCTCAAAAATCAGCCATCCTCTCCTCTCACAATCTGAATATTTTGAATATTGAATCAAAGCTTCAAAGGTTTTAAAAGTTGCATCATCAAGGTAAGGGTAATGTGTGCTTTATAGCTTCGAATTTCTAGCACTTTTTGTGCTTTCTATGCATAAACTAGTATCTAAACCTCATTTCAAGAGGGATTGATGTTCTTGATGTTTTGGAGTTGAGGATAAACCTTAAGGATGGTACAAATATCCTTTAGAAGGTAAAATCCTATGAACCTCCCTTATAAACACAAGAAAAAGGGTGAAAACCCTAATTTTGGCATTTTAGTTCATTGGAAAATCTGGAAATTTGGGGGTTTTTACATGCATGTAACTTGATGATATTCAAGTATATTTCTTCTATTTAGTTGTTATATGTTGGGGTTTTTAGTTTAACATAAAATAAACCCCAAATTCTTAAAGATTTCTAAGTGTTTTTGGTGAAAATAATGAGCATTGATTCTAACCTGATGCTGACAGAATGTTGCATGTGTGTTTGGACGACCCAAAAAGGGTGTAAATGGACTCATTTTTCTCTAAATATTTTATGGTTTGATATTTTATGGGTTAGGGTTCGAACCCAACTGGAATCATTCAAAAATTCCAAGTTTTGAACCTTCAACCATTACAAAACGTTTTAGTGTGCAAATAGCTACGTGTCAGAATTTGATTGGACTTGTTGCATGACTATCTCCTTGATAACTTATCCAAAATGCATGATTTTTGATTCTAAGTTCAAGTTTAATGAGTTAGCTTTTCAAAGAACTTGGAATCACTTGATTTGGTAGATTTTTGGGTGCTCAACCAATGAAAAGAAATTCGTGGTGCAATCTGTCCAAAGATGGCAGATTCACATGCATGGATTTAAGAGGTCATATCTCATTCAAAAATCATCAAAATCGTGTGAAACTTGTTTCATTAGTTAGGTATGCATTTTATCTTGAAAATCCCTTTTGAAATTTGAATTTTGGAGTAGTAATGAATTCTCTATGGTACAAACATCATTGACACGTATTTCCAAAAATGATTTGTGCACACTGATTTTGCAAGAATTTTTAAAATATGCTAAACACCTCTAAAAATTATGAAATTTGGTGGGAATGTTTTTAACACCCCCAAAATCAGTGGATAAAAATTTGATAACTTATATCGTTTTGGAACCAAGCTTAAAGGTAACATTTTTACAATATAATGAATCTGCCAGAATCTGATTTTTTTCAAAAGATTGATTTGTGAACTTCAAGACTTCCCATATGTTTGGATATTATTATAAAGTAACTAAAAGCTATTTTATACTAAGTTGAACTTAATAAAATTAAGTGAAAGCATTATAATAGGATATCGGTAATGACTTGACTAGATATGGACCGTTAAATTAAGACTTACGTCAATTACGAATGATATAGGGCACTAGTAGACTTGGAATCGGGGTTACGCACACTAACGATTGTTCAAAACGCTAAGCTACTCAAGGTGAGCATTCACGGCCCCTATTTTACTGTTTTTAATGATATTGGGGTGAAAAGCATGTTGTTGATGAAATAGTATGAAATATGCTTTCGAGCAAAAGTTATGCAAATTGTGATATAAACATTGCTTTCGAGCAAGTGATTATGCAAATAATGATATGTATTGAGTAAAATTCCCCTTATAATATACACTACTATTAACTCGTTAGGAGCCTATGACTTAGTGGATAGCGCTATTTGGTAAAGAGACCCACCCTACTGACTGACGAGTAGAGGGTGCACTATTTCAGAATTAACGACTACACATGTGGATAGATTCCACCGCTAAGGTAGTCGTTGGGAAACGTTCTACACATGTGGATTCAGTTCCACCGTTGAGGTAGTTCATAAGAGCGTTATACCCTACGTGGTTCGCGACCGCCTTTGAGGTATAACGTTGGGGTGGTACGGTTTGTAGTGGCTCAATCTTTCATATTATGTGCATAAGTGTGTTTTTGAACGTTTAAAGTTGTTCAAAGGTTTTACGATAATGATTCTGCATATAAAATGTTTTGTGCATATGAAAACCTGTGAACTCACCAACTCTCGTAGTTGACGCTTGTTTTAACATGCTTTTCAGGAAATCAGAAGGTAAATGAAAAAGCTTAAATTGCGCGTTTGTTGGCATCAACCGAGACTTCCTTATTTTGTTATGTCTGTAATTAAAAAAATTCCGTTGGTTGTAATACATTTTAAATTTTAAACTTTGAATATTTTGGTGTGAATGAATGATGGTATTTATCTCCTATCGCATTGAAATCTTAGCTGTCACACCTCGTGTTTCCGCTTTAGCGGGGTGTTACATTTCAAACCTTTATCTTTGGGATTTTTTACGGAAAATACTCAACTGATTTATATTTGACTATTATAAATCCAATCTTTCCAAACTGGGATTATTCTACTCATTTGACTAACAGGTCCTCACAGGTGTGACCCTCGAGTGTCTTGTAACGTTGAATGTGTAATTACTGGTTTGTCAACTTCTGCACATAATCACTAACATATTGATCGTATTAAATTTTTCTAAAAGGTTAATTATAAGTATTTAATTTTACATATATATATATTTTGAAATAAAAATCATTGAAACTTGTGTGATATGTCATTTAATAAATATATTATTTTTTTAAACACATATAACATGTCATTTAAATAACAGTGATTAATAATGTTCATTGAATTATATTTGTGTGTGTATATATATATATAATATAGGGTTTAGTTCCCCAAAATGTATCCAACTTGTCACCTTTTGCTATTGTATGTATCCAACTTTAAAAATTACCAATTAATACACTAAAGTTTCAAAAACAACCATTTAGTACATTGTAACCTGCTATCAAAGGTCAACAGCCGGTCACCATCTTCTCCGGCGACTTTTCCGGCAACCACCATCATCTCCGGCGACCAACCATTTTCTCCGGCGACTTTTTCGGCCACCACCATTTTCTCTGACGACTTTTCCGGCAACCACCATTTTTTCGACAACTTTTCCGGCGCCTTTTCGAACAACCATGTACAGCCCGTTCCGACGACTTTTCCAACCACCATGCACAGCCTTTTTCGACAACTTTTCCGTTGACGACTTCCCGCCTTCCTTCGACATTGGCTTTCGCGACCTCTGCCCCGATGGCGTCCGTATCTCCGGCGTCAGAACCCGAGGGGAGTGTTATATGATTGTGGGAGTTTGGGAAGAAGAGATCGTGGCGTCGAAAAATGGAGGGATCTCGAGGTGGTCTGAAGGTCGCCGGAGAAGATGGGTTCTTACCGGAAAAAGTCTCGCCGGAAAAAATGGTGGAGTAACCAGTGACTGTGGGTGGTTGACAAAGGTTCGTCGGAAAAAATGGTGGAGTAACCGGAAAGTGTCATCGGCAAATGGGTTCTTACCAAAGGTCGCCGAAGAAGATGGGTTTTTTCCGGAAAAAGTCTCGCCGGAGAAGATGACCAGATGGCCGGAATGACCTGTTACCTATTCAACAAGTTTCCCAATGTACTAAATGCTAGTTTTTTAAACTTTAGTGTATTAAATGGTAATTTTGAAAGTTGGATACATACAATAGCAAAAGGTGACAAGTTGGATACATTTTGGGGAACTAAACCCTATAATATATAATTAGTATTGTATAAACAATAGCCTATATCAATAATTAGTAATTTATATTTGTTATTTAATCATATTAAAATATATAATGAATGTTATATAAATAATAATTAGTTCATCCTTTATTCATCCACTTATATATATATATATATATATATATATATAAGAATATGGTTATATGTAAATAATAATTAATGATAAATTACTTTGTTAAATTTTATAAAGTATCCCACTTATATATATATATATATATATATATATATATATAGAGGAATAATCAAATGAAAACCTTTTAATTGTGGTGAACTTGAAAACCAATCTTAGACCCTTAATTAATTGTAATCAATGATTAATAATATTAATAGCATTTTTTTTTTTTGTAATTTTCTTACAATACATGTTCCATACCTGATTATAAGCCAATTTAGGCATTTTAACACTAAATCTATCTTCTTCCCCATTACAAACCCTAAACCCTCATCTTCTCCATTACAACAACCACAAACTTAACCCCATCTTCCACATGCCATTCTACGTCACTACCACCATCGCCACCCTACCACCGCCACCGTCCACCGCCGTCGTCCACTGCCACCAGCACCATCCATCAGCACCGCCTTCTACCACTACTCGCCGTCCATTAGCGACTTCCTCTTCCCCCATCTTCCACATCTTGCATCAGAGCGCAATTTGGCGGCGCCACCACTCGACAGCCACCATCTCCGGCGCCACCACCGCCGTCCGATGCCACCACCGCCGTCGTTATCGTCTCCATCAGATCTGGTTCTTAAGATTTTTTTTCCAAAATTAGGTTAGTTTGATTTAATTTTGGAGATTGTTGTTTCACAAAAAAGTTGTTTATAATCTTGATTTGAGCAACATATCTAAATTTTAACATTTTTTTATGAATATTTTAGGAAATCATTCCTGAAAAATTAGAGTTTTTGAAGTTGTGTTCTTGAAGGTTCATCATATGTTCCTGAGTGTTTATCATTTTCGTTTTGCAGATTCATCATGTTTTCTTGAAGGCTGAATGGACGATGATGTGAAGATTCATTAGATAAATTTAAATGTAAATATACATTTGTTTGTATTCATTAGATGAATCTAAATGTAAATGGAAATTTGGTTTTGTATTCATTAGGTGAATATAAATGTATATGGACATTTTGTTTTATATTCTTAAGTTGAATTAATGTTTGTATCATATGATGAATTTATATCTGAAGTTTCATGTAGTGAATCGAATATTCATAAGATGAATCTGAGTTTCATCTATTGAATATTCATAAGATGAATATGAAATTTCACATTATGAATCTGATTTTCATGAATATGAAGTTTCATATTCATAATATAAATCTGAATTTTCATATTCATATATGGATCTGAAGTTTCATATTCATAAAATGAATATGAAGTTTGATAATATGAATCTGAATTACATATTCATATTATGAATGAACCGTGAATTTTTTTGCAAAATGACGATCATGCCCTTTATACCTATTTTCAGATCAAAGACTTAGATTGATCCTCAAGTTTTTACAAATTATTTGGTTTTCTCTAGAAGGCACCCCTCTCTCTCTCTATATATATATACCAAGTAATTCGTACACACTTATGCACTCGCCCTAGCCCTTCATCATTATTTTTTAATTATATTTTTATTGCATACCGCTATATAGGTAATTTGATATTTTCCATTTAAATTATTTTTGCTTAAATTTTTTGTAACCGATTTGTTGATGAGATTTACTTCCTAAAATTATGAATTTTATTAACTAAAGGCTATTGATAATTCAAATTTCAAATTGTTAGTTGCCATGGCTATATCTTCACATTAATTAAAATAATAAATTTATTAATTTAACTTAATTTTCCTTTTTTTTTATAAGGTTCATCTGGGTTTGTCCAGACTACATCATTGGAATTTTTATCGAGAGTTAAAGCATGCTCCCCTGGGATTAATACTCAGTGGCCCCTGGTTGCTCACCCTAGGATTCGAACTTCGGGGGTTTTTCCCCAACACCAAGCCTTAACCGGTAGGCTGCCCCATTGGAGTTTCGTTATTTTATTTTATCCTCAATACAGATCACATTTTTTAAATAAATGATCTGAAGGCGTCAAATTTCATGGACAGAGATGGAAATCATCGATGGCGAGGGAATTCGATCGTTGATGAAGCAAACAATCTGCATATAACATACACTGCATATTATGCAATATACTTATTATGTTGCACATATTTATATATCTTTTAGTTTATCATATGTTGTGCATCCTTATGGCGCATATTATTTTTAATATGCAAAATATCATTTTTGATATGCAGAATATGATTTGCACGAATCATACATAGCCTATTATTTTTAATATGCACATTGACAAAAGAAATGAAGGTCTTGCAGTGCTGTGGCGGATTGGTAATCGCTCAGGGGGTTCATAGCGTCCCTAACCAAGTTCGAGCCTTCCCGTATGCATGTCTGAGACATTTAAGTGGGGCCTTGTTTAGCCCCCAAAATTGTCGGGAATTAGTCGGGTTTTGGCCCGAACACCCTTCCAAAAAAAGGAATGAAGCGTCTTCTTAGGGAAGTCTTTAATTAATAAAATCATTTGATTAAGGAAGATTTTTGTTGCCTTTTTTAAATTTGAAATGCAACTTTACGGTTTGATTAATAAAACCCTTATATACTATTTGTTTATAAGATTTACTGTATTTAATTTTGTCAATTTGTCCAAACACCCCCAATATCTATGCATCATCAGATTAAAAGATCAATGGTTCATATTGGTGTGTAAGTGTGTATTATATATATATTGATTGCACTAAGGTTCTTTCATGTAAATTAATATGCATTAAATTGACGTGATTAATAGTTATCTCTATTTTATTTTTATTTTTATCTATTAAAATCAATGTTTTATTGTATCCAATTGTTATATTAAGATATACATATTATTATTGTAACGCCTCAGTTTCCATATTTCATTATTTTGACGTTAACATTGGTTAAGTCAATGTGAGGGTCTTTTATGGTCTTTTATGGTCTTTTATGTTAATTGTCGGGACTTTGGGGGGTAAGTGGTAAGTTGTAAAACCAGATTTTAAGGGGGGGGGGTCAAAGTCCCATTCCTTTATTCATTTTGGGTTGGCTTGTTGGATAAGTTAGAGAGGGAGTGTCTAAAGGAGATTTCCGGATTTTCGCGAGAAAACGCAGTTGTGGGAAAGCGGCTCATACTCTCTCGTCAACCGTTGGATCATCATGAAAATTTGAAAGTAACTTCAAGACTCATTAATCTATGATCTGACCATAGGGATTCAGCATCGGATGTTCCTAGAAGGAGCAGCAGTCGATCGAAGTTTCTGGAATTTCTAGAAAGTCGATTTTTGGTGATTTGGAGATTTAAGTGGTGTGTGTGTACAATCCTCGAAGGCAATCTACGAAGAATCAAGTATCGAGTCGGAGTTACTCGTAAGGTATAAATTCTAAACCATTTTAATCGTTGGATTGTGTAATCATTACGAATTGGGTTAAGTTTAGGAGGTAGGGTTAAGTTTTAGATGGAGAATCGCATGAACACCGATTTGGGTGTAATTGGCTAGTGTTTTGGTGTAATTGATGTAAATTAACGTTAGATATTGATATGAGATGATGTATAAACTCAATTCCTGAGTTGTTTGGTCGATTAGGGAGTTTTGGGGTTGAAAACCCTTGTTTTTTGTCGCAACCCGTGATTGGTTAGCAGTCTGCGGGTATCGTCGAGTAAACCACGGGTGAGAACCCATCGGTGAGCCGCCAATGCCGTTGTATCGATTTGGTACTTATCCGATTCAGGTTCGTTTGGGGCTTTCTTGTTTATACTCCCCTAAGGGATGTTAGAATATGATGTTTGGTAAAGTTTGAGAGAAATTGGTCAAGGGTAGCTATGTCATTTCGGGTTAAAAGTCGGAATAGAGTTAGAAACCCAACTTGGGTTATGTTTTGATATGTGTATGCATGTGTACGTGTTTATAGGTGATACGAAGTGATTGTTTAGCTTGTAAAGTGTTTGAATTGCGCTAGCAACTTGTCAGGTGAGTACTCTATCTTGCTATGTATGGTTATGTGTGGATAATTGTTAATGCATGTGCAATTATATGTGTGTTATTGGCATGTAAATGGTTATGATAGTACCTATGGTGGTAGTGATACCTCTATGGAAGATATTACGGATGAAGAGGCCTAGTACCAGTGTCATTATTCTTCCTTGATGGTATTGAGTCATAAGGAAGGGGGTGATGTTGCATGTGTGTAGTTGCATGTATGATAGTTATGTATGCATAATGGTACATGGTTTAGATGTGTGCTCACTAAGCGAAAGCTTACCCCGTAGTTGTTTACTCTTTAATGACAGGTACACCCTTTTCTAAGGTTAAAGGGAATGGACCTGCTTCATGGCTCCGAAAGGATCAAGTAGCTCAGCAATTTGGCATGTTCTGGGACTAAATGTTAGAAAATGAATGTTTTTGGAAAGTGTTGGATTTTCTTTCAAGTTTTATGTTTGATGAAATAGTAAATGGTTTTGGATTAACTGGTCGTTTTTCTTTAATGAATCCTTTGCTAAACCTTTCAAATGTTGGTTGAGTTTTTGGTTGAAAATACAAATTTCAGTTTAATTGGCGAATGGTTTGACAAGCTTTCTCTAAAACAAGGTTACTATTGTAAAATGTGTTTTTGAGATATGAGGTGTTACGGGTGAGCTTTAGTGAGCTTGAGCTTGGTGAGCTTGAGTTGTCCACTAGTGAGCTTGAGCTGGTTACTAGTGAGCTTGAGCTGGCTACTAGTGAGCTTAAGAATGGTTGTATTGTCCTATCCACACACACCTTATAACTCCAATATAGGACAATCCAACCATTCTTAATGCATTTCCAAAAAACACCAAAGGCATTAAACCATGGGAAAAAATAATAACAGCAGCCCAATCCATGATCAAAATAGACCTCCATGGCGTAAACCATAAAATCATAATGGTCAGACAATAGCTATAAAAAAAGAGGAATTGAAACAGAGCACATTTTGGATCCAATTAAGATGTTTATTATTATAAAACAAAGCTTCATAAAATCCTAATGGTTCAATTGAAATGTGATACACCGAAACTGATAGTATAATTTTATTGAACCAATGTTGTTGATCTAAAAAATGATTAGGGTAATACTGAGATTTAAATTTACCAATCACTTCATTTTCCTTTACATCCAGTTAGGTCATCATAACTACACAAACTAACAAGCGCGTTATACCAAGAACAAATATCCAAATCATTCCAAGCCAAAGGGCTGCATAGCCTCTTGGGTGAGGGCAGTTAAAGACCATGTTACATACGATAAACCCAACGAACCCTATTTCAGCAGCAAGAACGTCCACCGAGTGATATGGTGGCAACGAGAACCCACAACCATGGGAGACATTATGAAATATCATAAAGCTAAAAAGCCCACTAAATATATGCCACATCTATGGGGGAAGTTTCTGAAACGGGTGTTTGCTAATGTCGTAATCCATTCCATACATGTAGATGATATTAGATTCAATGGGAGGTTGTTTAACCCTTCTACTAAAACATGCCCTGAGCATCTCATAGAGTGTAGAGAAAAAAGTTTTATAGTAAAATTCTTCATCTGTTGTTGTTGGAAGAGGCTGATTCTGGTGGTCATCAGGAATTTTGATCACCATGTCTTGAGGTTGCATAAGAATCTCCTCAATCCGAATATTCTCGAATTTGCTTGATGCATTTCGACTGGATATTGGGCTTGAATTCAGTCTTTCGGGCATCCTCATTGAAAGAGGCATACTGATAACTATAAATTTTTGTAGTTATTTATATCTCTTTTAGTATATTTTATATGTCTAAAATAGTCATTTTGCTTCCTAAACCCCCTTCTTTTGTCTAAAATAATGTTCTAAGCAATATAAGTGAACTTTAGTAATTTGGATATATTTTACGTGTTTTTGGAGTATTTTTGTGAGAAATCTTGTGCAATGACTTCTAAGTGCCCACTGAGCATGCTGACAAGGGTAATTTTGGGATTTCAAAGAAAAGAATAACCTTGGAGCATCTTTGTACAAGGTTAGCAGTTCCCATGTGCTGGATAATCATCAATGAAGCTGATGGTATGGTTTATGCTGAAGGAAAAGTGCAAAGGAACATCAATGATGGTGGTACTACTATTGGTACTAAAAGATGTTTGGTACAAAAGTCAAATTGTCCTTTGGGTGATAGCAAAGATGCTTGGTTGTTACCCAATGGATAATAAAAGAGCATCTTTTGAAGCATCATGTAAAGACTTCTAGCAGGGCCGAACCTGAGAATTCCCATGCCCTGGGCGAGATGGTTAAAATATGCCCTATCGTTATATCTTTAAGTAAATGAAACATAGTATTTGTTAGGGTTTGGAACCTAGTCAAGCTAGGCGGCTCAACCCCACGCCGATTATTATTAATTACGACAAAAAGATACAAAGAGGGGGACATATACCAAAACCCCATATGACAAAATAAAAAATATATCACCCAAAACGATGTCTTCTTGCATTTGTTGAAGCCAAAATATCAATTAGTTTATCGTAGTTAACATTTGCTAAAATTTTGCTTTCAATACTCAAAATTGCTAACCCGTTCAATCTTTCTTGACTCATGGTAGACCTCAGATATGACTTCAACAACTTTAATTTCGAAAAACTTCTTTCGGCCGATGCTATCGTAACGGGGATGGTCAACAAAATCTTGTATGCGAGCAAAACATTGGGAAACATATCCATCTTCTTTGCGTACTCCATGATTTGAATTGATGTCCAAGGTCTTTCTCTTTTGTATGCATCCGACGACAACATTTCCTTCAAAACTTGTAACTCCATAAACAAATATGTACCATCAATATCGGAATCCTCACCATTTGTTAAAGCATCTTCAAGGTTTAAACAACATTTTTTCTAACTATCATCATCTAAATGAGCTAACTTTGATCCATCAAACAAGAAGCCAAAAACCGATTCAAAACTTTTCATTTGCTCAAATCTAGTTCTTAACTGAGAAAGAGCCATATCAACTAAAACAAAAAAGTAATCGGTTCTAAATGCCTCTTGAGCAGATTGTTTTTCCCTTTCAGTATTTGGAATCTCATCAAATCGTTTTTTTCTAAAATGAGAACGTTTTACAGGAAATTCAGGTTCGATACCAATGGTATTTGCAATTTCTTTAGCCTCAAGAATGGCGGAGTCAAAACCACTATCCTTATGTTTTTCAAAATAATCAACCAATCCCTCCAAATTTTGCACGGCAATGTCAAGAAGCATATCTTTCGATTGTAGCTTCTTAGTAACCAAACTAATTTTATACAAAATTTCATGCCAAATAACCAAACTAAGAATAAATTCAAAATTTGAAAGTTCACCGTTAACCAAGGATTCAGCATCTCTACATACTTTTCCATCATCACTTACTTCAACTAATCTTATCAAAGCATCTTTTATTTGGGCGACTTGATTTTTTATAGCTTTAACACTCTCAACATGACTTTCCCAACGAGTGTTAGACAAAGATTTCAAAGTTAAATCATCAATATGTTCAAGTAAAACACTCCATCGCTTTGTAGAATTGGAAAACACATTATATATTGTTTGACATGTCCCAAAAAACGTTTTGCTTTGTGACAAGAGTTTGCCATATCACATAAAACTAAATTTAGACAATGACAACCACAAGGCATATAAAAAGCTCTAGGATTTATATCAAGTAATCTTTTTTGCACACCTTGATGTTTACCTTTCATATTAGATCCATTATCATACCTGTAACGTCCCAGTTATTTTTTTTATTTATTCTTTATTCTTTATATTTTTTTTTGTGGATAATAATTAGGAAAAGATTTGTGGGTTTCCTTTTCTTGTGGGTTAAGTAAAGAAGGGAGAAACCCATTTATCTATTTAAATAAACCTAGGGTTTGGCTTCCTCCATTAGTTTTCTTGGAGAAAAAGAAATAGAGAGAGAGAGAGAGAAACAAAGAGAGATCAGCTGAGAAAAAGAGAGAGCGGAGTCGGGAAGAGGCAGCGTAGAGTTAGTGTCCATTCGCGTAAGATCGTTGTGTGATTTGATTTTGTGTCCGGAACACGTTATTTGCGCGTGCTTATCGTGGTTCGAGGTGAGTGGGTTTACGTTCGTTGTATTATAGCATGCTTATATGTATGTATGTTGATGTGTTTGATAAGGCCTGGTCGTGGGACGATCCGAAGAGTGGGTAACCACTAGGGTCGGGTCGTGGGACGATTCGAAGAGTGGGTAACCACTAGGGCCGGACTACGGGGTGGTCCGAAGAGCGGGAAACCGTTAATGTGATATTATGTGGTATATATATAACTTGTTGTGATATAACGTATGTAAATACTGTTGGGGATCGTGGCGTACAAACGCACAGCGAAAAACAACAGAAAAACAATCCCCAAACGCAGATCCAATCCTAAAACTCTGTAGATACAATCAAGTGGGTTTTAGGTTATTTACCTTTGCGAGAAAAACACTGGAATGCGAGTAGGGAATACACCGCTACTGACACGACTCGAGAATCGGTTGCTAGACCACCCTGGATTACCCCACAAACGAAAAAAAACTCCGGTTGGCTTGGTGCTTAGGCCGCCGGCGATGGGAGGAGGAGAGAGAGAGAGAGAGAGAAAAAAAAAACTTGAGGAAGAATTATCAGTTATATTCTATGTCAAACCTTAAGCCTTTATTTATATAAATAAATAAGGCAGTGTTTGATACCATATCAAATTGATAATCAAATTATTTCCACAATTATCTTTTAATCAATCTTGATTAAATAATTATCCTTTTAATTAATCCAACTGATTAATTAATTATACTAATAAATAATTTAACTAATTTATTTATTTCTTTCTCTCTTTTAATAATTAATAAACAATTAATTATTCCTCTCATATATAATCCAAACGTCCTCTATTTAGTGTGCAGCGGTGTGACCTACTAGTGTCTTATAACATTGGACACGGTAACCCTGTTACTGTCTCGCACACAATTCTAACAGACTCCCACTTGTGCTAGACATGTAACCGTACTGTTACCATTAGCCTAACGAGGTCCCTAGCCAGACACTTAGGTTAACCAGGTCATAAGATCTCTTATATCCAGAGATACAATTCACGCTTGAATTTGTACATAGGTTCATTCCTTTTGCACGCGATATTTCTGAAAATGAATTTGAGACATGGAGTGGAGGATTCATTTCTCAAAAACAAGTATTTCTTGACTCTGATTCAGATTGCCTGCAGTAACGGATATTACTAAATAACACCTGTTATTCTATCCGAGCGTGGCCACGCGTTTTCTGCCAATCTTAATCGTCAAGGGGCCCGGAAACATCTCTCTTTTGAAAGAGGTGCAAATCCCTTCTTGACTACATGCATTTGGATCCACGTCTTCCGCTGCATCTAGTCATGTCCCGTATGGCCGCCCTGTTACGGTGCAGTGTTAGGACATGCTAAGAGTACAGTAGTCCTCATGTTTCCAAACCAAGTATCTCAGGTCAAAGGACAACCTATCAAGTCAATGCTTATGACTGAGGCTCCATGAAGCAGACTTGATACTGGTCACTTCCAATACTCAAGCACTCTGATGAGTATCTATAAACACTTGGTCACATCACTTGTGCTTTTATTCTCTACTTCGAATAAATCATCAAGTATTTATAATAGCGTTAAACTCCCTATCGAAATTCCCATTTCAATAAGTGGCTACGGAAATTTAGATTTCATACAAAACTTTGTAAAATCATGGATATGTTAAATATGCGAAAAATAGTTAATTTAAAACAATCATGAATTAAAACCTCCATTACATTAAGAACTTTACATGATTGAATTGTTCTAAATTAAACTATAGTAATAATTAATAAACTAAAACTAGCTACTGGCGTCCAGGTACTGCATCCCAATGGAATTTGTATGTGCCTCATGCTTCACCCTTGCTAGTGGCTTTGTCAGCGGATCTGCGACATTTTCTTCTGTTGGAATCTTGCATATTCTCACATCTCCTCTTCCAATGATTTCTCGGATAAGGTGATATTTTCTGAGCACGTGTCTTGACTTGTGATGCTCTCTAGGTTCCTTTGCTTGCGCCACGGCTCCCGAGTTATCACAGAATATATCAATCGGTCTAGAGATGCTGGCAACGACTCTTAGATCCGATAGAAAATTCCTTAGCCAGACAGCTTCCTTTGCCGCATCAGATGCTGCAATGTACTCTGCTTCTGTAGTTGAATCTGCAATCGTGTCTTGCTTTGAGCTCTTCCACGAGATCGCCCCTCCGTTTAGGGTGAAAACGTACCCCGACTGTGATCTAAAATCATCTCTGTCGGTCTGGAAACTAGCATCAGAATATCCTGTGACGCTGATTTCATCCTCAGATCCTCCAAAGACCAAGAACATATCTTTTGTCCTTCTCAGGTACTTGAAAATGTTCTTGACAGCTACCCAATGAGGTTCTCCTGGATTCTGTTGATATCTGCTCGTAACACTTACTGAGTAAGCAACATCGGGCCTGGTACATAACATGGCATACATAATCGATCCAATTGCTGAAGCATATGGAACCGATTTCATTTTGTCCTGATCTTGACTAGAAACAGGACATGTGTTTTTACTTAACACTATGCCATGTTGCATTGGGATAAATCCTTTCTTGGATTCATCCATCCTGGACTTCTTCAGAATTTTTTCAATATACGTACTCTGGCTAAGTCCGATAAGCCGCCTAGATCTATTTCTGTAGATCTTTATGCCAAGTATATAAGCAGCTTCTCCAAGGTCTTTCATCTGGAAACATTTGCTTAACCAACTCTTTACACTCTGTAAGGTTGGTACATCGTTTCCTATGAGTAGAATGTCATCTACATATAAGACCAAGAAGGTTACTATGCTCCCACTGAACTTAGTGTAGACACACGGCTCGAACTCACTTTTGGCGAAACCAAATTCTTTGATTCGCTCATCAAAGTGTAAGTTCCAGCTTCGAGATGCTTGCTTTAATCCATAAATGGATTTTAGCAGTTTACACACCTTATTAGGATTCTTAGGATCTTCAAATCCCTCTGGTTGTTCCATATAGACGTCTTCTGTTAACTTTCCATTCAGAAAGGCTGTCTTGACGTCCATTTGCCAGATCTCGTAGTTAAAGTACGCTGAAATGGCCATCAGGATCCTAATTGATTTCAACATGGCCACTGGCGAAAAGGTTTCATCATAGTCGATACCATGAGTTTGCGTGAATCCTTTTGCGACCAGTCTGGCCTTGAAAGTGTGTACATTTCCATCCATGTCGGTTTTCTTCTTGAAAACCATTTACGTCCAACAGCTCTACAGTGCTGGGGTAAATCAGTCAACTCCCATACTTGGTTGTCGTACATGGACTGCATCTCGGCCTTCATGGCTTCTTGCCATTGTTCAGACTCACTGCCTGATACAGCTTCTCCATAGGATGTTGGTTCATTCAAGTCTCCGTTGTCTTGAGAGACTAGAAACCCAAGATACCTATATGGTTCTTGTCTTACCCTACTGGATCTGCGAAGGTCCTGTGTTTGCACTTCCTCAATCGGTTCTGATTGAGGTTCAACATTTTCATGTTGAATTTCTGGCTCAACAATTGGTGTAGTGTTATCTTCGTCTACTACCTGTAGATCTACATCCTTTCTGGTGTTTCCAGAACTGAGAAACTTTTCTTCCAGAAGTTTTCCATTTCGAGCAACAAAAACTTTGTTCTCTTCAGGGTTGTAGAAATAATATCCCACGATGGTCCTGGGATATCCAACGAAGAAACACTTGTCGGATTTGGGCTTGAGTTTTTCTGAGGTGGGTCGTTTGACGTAAACCTCACAACCCCAAATTCTTAGAAAAGATATATTGGGTTTCTTACCCTTCCATAATTCATATGGAGTCTTTTCTACCGACTTTGTTGGCGCTCTGTTCAGTATATGTGCTGCTGTTTTGAGCGCATGTCCCCAGAATGACATTGGCAGTGTAGAGTGACACATCATCGATCGTACCATGTCAAGTAAAGTACGATTTCTCCTTTCTGACACACCATTCATCTGAGGTGTATACGGAGGTGTGAGTTGGGATACAATCCCACACTCCATCAGATGATTGTCAAACTCATCACTAAGATATTCGCCTCCGCGATCCGACCGTAAAAACTTGATCTTTCTGCCAAGTTGATTCTGTACTTCATTTTGAAATTCTCTGAATATTTCAAAGCTTTCAGATTTATGTCTCATAAGGTAGACATAACCATACCTACTGAAATCGTCAGTAAAGGTAATGAAGTACCGGTATCCTCCTCTTGCCACATGACTAAATGGTCCACACACATCTGTGTGAATTATTTCTAGCAAGTCAGTAGCCCTTTCATTTTCTTTGTTGAAAGGTTGCTTTGTCATTTTGCCAGATAAACAAGACTCGCAATTATCAAAAGGTTTATAATTGAAAGTGCCAAGAAAACCTCCTTTTAGGAGTAGTTCAACGCGTTTCTTGTTTATGTGGCCCAAACGACAATGCTAGAGGTAAGTTTGATCCTCAATGTCTCTGGATCGTTTACTTATATGATAGATTTCACTACTATTGTCTTGTAGATTTACTGTATAGACCATTCACAGGTGTTGCTTTAAAATAGAAAATATTATTTTTAAAGATAGAAATCATTTTATAATCATACTTGTAATAAAAACCTTGGTCTACTAACAAATCAAAAGACAAAACATTCTTAATCATGTTTGGAATATAATAACAATTATCCAGTTCCAAAACTAGACCCGAGGGTAAAACTAAGACTATAAGATCCTACAGCTTCAGCTATCAGTGGAGTGCCTTCGCCAACTCGTAGGTTCGAACGGTCCTTCCTCAAAGTCTTTCTTCTAGTGAATCCCTGTAAATGATTACAAATCTGGTTACCACTGCCTGTATCAATTACCCATGATTCATAAGAAGTGATTAAGCAATCTATCATAAAGATACCTGGAGCATCGGGTAAACCGATCTCTATCTGGTCGATATTCATCGAGTGCTCGCAAATTTCCTTGCTACCGCATTCTGGGCAACTCAGATCCCCCAGCTCATCAATCCAATCAGTATCCATGAGATCAGCAGGTGTTGGCTTCGGCTCTAGACTGGCCAGAATGTTCTCATGCATTGCTGCCACGTCAGTCTTTGGTTCTTTCGTGTAGGCACTAGCTGTGTCACATATCTCCTTCGGGAGTGAGTACCACATGAGATACACTAACTCTTCCTGAGTCATCTTGTACCCCAAACGTGTCAAGCATTTAAAGAGCCTCCTCATTTCCATAAGATGGTCTTTAACTGACTGGTCCCTTTTCAGCTTTAATGAAAGCATCTCTTTCATGATCAGAAGCTTACCCGTATGTTTATAGAATCCCAGCTGGCTTTCTATATCTTTCACGACCTCGTGGCAAGATTTATCTCTTAATCTATCCGTGAACTCGGACGATATAGAGAAAATCAGAATTGACATGACATCCGATTCATCTGCCATATACTTGAAGTACTGAGTAAATTCCTCTTCAGGAGAATTACTCTTAGGTCGTGATACAGGTTTTTCTAAAACGTAAAACTTACCCTGTGCACGCAAGATATTATCAAGGTGCATTTTCCAAACTGGAAAATTTTGTCCTGTAAGTTTCCATTTTCCATTGATGAGTCTCAGTGATTCCTCAGGGGTATAAAACGGGATTACAGAAAAAGTCATCTACAATAAAGAATAAAATTCCAAGCTTAGTTTATAATTATAAAACCTCTAATAAATTATTACCCTTAAAATAAATTTATTAGACTAGAATTCATATTTCACATGTGTCGGGAAGCATGTGATCATGTCAAACCGACTCATGCGATTTATGGTAGGTAAAAACTATACCAATCGCATTTTAATTCGAAAATACGATTTCTAGATCGTCGGGACATCGGATATTTAATCCGTGCATATTTAGTCCCTCTAGTGCATTTTGGCCCGGTACCTCCCAGTGAATAAATAATTACTAAAATAGACTGCACCACCCGGGACCTGGACAAACCCTGGCCGGTACCACCCGGAGATAATTCGCAGAGTTTTATCACCCTCCAGTTTCGGTTTGAACACGGACGTTCATAGTGTGTTCACTTACAACGCCCTATGTACCTTACACCGGAGGTGCCCCTAAAGTGGGTTGCACTTACTAATCTATGATTTTGATAAGGGTTAAAAATGCCAGTTTTTCAAAACTTGAATCCAAACACAAACTGTATTTGTATCCAATATTAAATTTTAAAAACGTTTATATTTAATTTAAAAATAAATTACGTAACTTAACAACCACGCAATTCATATAACAATTAGATATAAACAACCATACAATTAAAACATGTCATAGTCAAAAACCCTTAACTATTGTCGTTTCGTGAGCCAACACAAAACGACGGTCTTATTCCTAAGGGACAAATCTTCTCGGCGCTCCCACTGGCTCCAAGCTCCATGGCTATCTCCTTGGCTCCGTCTTCGGGTCTTGATTTTATTTATTATTAAAAACATTACAATTTAATAGCGGGTTGTAAATGGCACGCAGGCCTCCCGTAACCAATAAAATAAAACAAACATACAAAAACGCAACCATGGGTCAAAAAGGGTTGACTATGACAACTTATTAAACTAAATTAATTAAATTTAATTTAATAATAACAAAAAAAACACAACCAGCTACCGCTCACGGCGCGAGCCGACCAAGACTTAGCCATGGCTCGCGGCGCGAGCCAAACCAACTCGCGGCGCGAGCTGGTTAACTGTGTGAGGCGACGATGGCTGCCCTAAAGCCATCGTCGCATACAAACACCACTACTACGATGCCGTCGCCGCCTCTGACCAATCGGCGACAGAAGTAGTTTATCGCCACCACCATCGCCGTGGTCGGCGCACAATAGCAACAACCACCATCGCCTCCACGACAACAGCAGCCCGCGGCCACCGTTGCCGTTTGGCGATCCACCCTCGTGGCCACCGGTGACGGTAGCGGCTTAGTGCCACCGCCGCCATGCGCGGCGCACAGCGAAAACACCACAACCGTCGACCGTAGTGGCAACCGGCCACCACAGCCGATCGGTGGTCATCGATCGATCGAGGCAACCCAAAAACGGCCACCACTGATCGCCACCGCCGCCGCCGCTAGGCTAATCGACGACAACAGCAGCCACAGCCGCCATCGCCGCCGTGGCCAGCGGTATCATTAACAACAAACGCCGCTACCACCACACGGTGGTGCGGCTTGCGTTCACGAAAGACAAACAGCCACCGCCACTGCCTTGGCTTGGCCTTAGGGCAGCCGGCGGGTGGCCTGGTGGTTTGCGGTTCAACCGATGACAACGGCCAAGGCCGCCGCCACCATCACCATCCTCCTGCCGCTGTCGCTAAGCAACAGCAGCGCCACCATCACCATCTGTGGTGCCGCCGGCGGTGGTATCACGGTGGTCTGGTGGTTCGGTCGGCTAACTGCCGCCGTTCCACCACCGATTAGGTTTATACAAAAAATCTATTTTTAACGATAAAAGTAAACCATTAAATTTTTTATCAAACCTAATAAGCAGATAAACCTGATCTGCAGGTTTTAGGAAGTGGCTCTGATACCACTGTTGGGATCGTGGCGTACAAACGCGCAGCAGAAAACAACAGAAAAACAATCCCCAAACGCGGATCCAATCCTAAAACTCTGTAGATACAATCAAGTGGGTTTTAGGGTATTTACCTTTGCGAGAAAAACACTGGAACGCGAGTAGGGAATACACCGCTACTGACACGTGTTGGTCCCAAGTAGGTGACCTTCAAGTAAGGATAGTGTTTGGGATTATAGAAGGGGGGGGGGGGTTGAATATAATCACACAATTTCTCACTTTTAAATTCTTGTTTTATAAACAATATGAATTTACAGATTGTTGCGGAAATAGAAAAGACAATTAGTCTAAACTAAACAATCTAAGTTCCTTCACTATGCACTAAGTGAGAAGAGAATAAAGAAAGAAGATAGAGGGAATAAGAGAGAAAGGACTTGAGTATTTTAGGATGAAGAAGAAGTATGGAGAACATCTCTTCACGTCCTATTTATACTCCATGCATTAAATGCATGCAGACCTACTATTGTGACGTGTCACAATGTGAGTGGTCTGTTGTACTATTTACTATAAACAAATACTCTTTGCATGGTGTACAAAAGAGGATGTTTGTAAACAGTTGCCTTATGGTCTGATAAGTACGGAGGGAACAGTAAAGTAACTGCCCTTATGTACTATTGTGTCAGAAAAGGCGGATAATCCTTTTGTGCATTAGACTAAGACATTGTTCTAATCCTTCAGGATCAGGATACTGATCAGTGACTAGATTCCTGAAACTGAGGAAGTTCAGGTTCACGTGTATCCTGATGAATCTTCAGGATGTCATACGATAGTGAACAGACTGCTATCACTGAGTTCCGTCTTCAGATCACGAGCATGCTGTTCCTGTCATCAGCTATTTCTTCGACGTCGCTGATGGTTCTTTTTGTATGATCTTAATGTCTTCAGGAGGAGGTCTTCACTTCAGTGGACAGGATCAGTAGACTGCAGAACAGGCTCGTTAGTCTCCTGATCCTGATCCTGAAATCTATAAAATTAAGTTACAGCATAAGTAACATGGAATAACACTGAACAGACTCAGTGATAATTCCTCAAGCTATAACAGAAGTAAAAACCTATTCACTAAGTAAAGATTCAGGATCATTATCATTTCATCAGGTCTTAGGAGAGCTGGATCAACAATCTCCCCCTAAATGATAATGATAAGACAACAGAGTAATTGTCTTAATCTAGAAAAGTTAGAAATAAATCTAAGTCTAGAACTAAACAGTAGGAAATAGAACTCATAAAGGTACATGTCCCATTTACTGTTTTGAGGGATCTTTTTCAGTACTATGATGGAATGAAGTACAATGCACTGAATTGCATTCTCATTAATCTCATTTAAATATTACAAGAGTAAGGAAAATACAAGAGTACATGATAGAAGTACTGAAAGAAAAAAAATACAAGATATCTAACTATCAGATTCTTCGCTAATGTATTCAGTCTTGACGCAAACAGGAACAGGAGTGTCGCTGAAGGCAAGTCTGTGATCAAGTATAGCTCTGACAGTGCGAATAATCTCTTTGTTGTCTGGATTTTTCTTATCTTGTTGTGCAGTGAAGAGAACTGTCAAAAGATGTTCATAGGGCGCTATGTGTAGCTCACTGAAGCGCTGAAAGCGTAGGATTGAGTTATTGCTAACACAAATGCCATGAACAGGTTCTCTGATTACTTGTCCTTCAGATAGAGAGATTCCAGGAGGTAGGGGTGTCAAAAATAACCGAAACCGAATAACCCACCCGAACCGAATGACGTTTGGTTAAATGGTTTCGGGTTATTCGGTTTTTGGGTAAAACGGTTTGGTTAAACCGAATAAGGATCCCTATTCGGTTCGGTTTTCGGTTAAAATTTTTCTAATTCGGTTAAACCAAATAACCCGAATAAGGCATTGTACTAACATTTTAATAATTCATGTATGTAAAATTAACCAAATACATGTTATACTATTATTGTTTTACATATATTAATGTTATATAATGTCTTTTTATTGATAAGCTAATAATGGTTTTTACTAATATTGCGTTTTTTATTTGATTTACATCAAGTGGATATTTGTTTATGATACATTTTTTTTTACTTTAATATAAGTCAATTGTTGAGTATGAATGTATGAAACAATTATCCATAACAAGTGACAACAACTATTTAATTGGGGAAAAATATTTGAAAAATTGTCAAGCAAAAAGTTATAAATCCTTATTCGGTTTAACCAGTATCCGAACCGAATAACCCGAAACCGAAGAACCCAAAACCGATTAGACCGAACCTTATTTGGTTTGGTTATCGGTTAATTTTAAAGCTCCTAAAAAACCGATTAACCCGAACCGAATAAACCAAAAACCGATTTAACCGACCGAATAACACCCCTACCAGGAGGGAATGAAAGATCAAGCATCGAGAGGTCCAGAGGTTTAACAACCATTCTGGGAAGACAGGGAGTTGGTCTTCTTGTAGAGGTGCCTGCAGATCTTCGAACAGGCTGCTGAGATAGGACTGAGGAGTGTTGGAGCAGGTCATCAGGTATTTCAGTTGTCCTTCTGATGCGAGCAATAAGTCCTTCAATGACTTCTTCTACTTCAGCCCGATAGTTCTTGTTGGCTTTGGGAAGTAGGGATCTGATTTCGTTCCACTCTGACAAGTTGTAGCGATCTAACTTGTCCAGAGTGTGCTCTACGTCCTTTACTCCAGAGCGTTTGACTGTGATCCAGGTTTTACCAGGATTACCTTTCTTGCCTCTAGATCGGCGAAGATGGATTCCTGAGATGGCAGCACCATGCTTTCGGAGGTGTAACCGATCTCTGCACCAGTCAAGCTCAGCATTTACTTCTCCAGTCTGTATCTCTGCATTTTTGTTGAAGACCTTCAGAACAGCCTTCTGTGCAAGGATAGGATCTGCACTTATTTCAGCATCTTCATCTACAAAATCCGATGCAAGCCTTCAAGCGGCTTGGGCAGAGAGGAAAGCTTCCTTCTGCTTTTTATTGTGCTCTAGTTGAGCCTGTACAGCCTCGTTGTACTCCTCCTGCGAGAGATAGGCGAACTCGGAGTCACAAGAGGTACGAAGAGGGATTTTTACTCTTGTACTCTCGAGTCGCTCTATCACGGCGTCTAAGCGCCCATCCCTGTCAATGGCAAAGGAATTGTCAGGGTAATTTTCACCTTCAGATCTAGGAGAGTTTGAGGGAGGCGATCTGGGTGAAGAGGCAGGGGTAGAGAAGTCATCAGAGATGAATTCATCATCTGATGAAAGGCATATGGTTTCAGGGGTGGCTCGGATTTCAGGGGTTCTGGATGAAGAGGCTTCTTGGTTGAAACGGGTTGTAGGACGGGTAGAAATGGTTTCTTGGTTGAGGGGTGTGATCCTGAAGGTCATTTTAGATAATTCAGCTCTGGTCTGTTCATTGGGACTATTCTCCATTAGGCGAATAATGTCACCAGTGACAGAACCATAGTTGACATCTTGAGTTTCAGGATCGGCTTGGGTATTAGGTTCAGGTTCAGGGTGAGAGGTGAGTTCAGGAGTTGGTTCAGGAGAAGGTAGTTTAGGAGGTTGGTAGATAACCATTTGAAGGTTATTAGGAGGGGAGTCTTCAGGTGAGGAGTCTAGGGTGATGGTTTCAGGGGTAGGTTTGGTTTTAAGAAGAGTAGATATAGGTTGATTATCAGAGGTAGAGGGAGAGGATGGTAGTGGAGACATACCAGAGGCATCAGGGTTCTCCCCCTGAGGTTGTGCGAGCCCTGGAATGGGCGCAGAGGCAGGAACCTTCTCGACGAAGATGTCATCGTCTATATCATCATCATCATCTTCATCATCATCATCGTCGTCTTCATTATTCCCCCCGTCTTCAGTGGTTCTCCAGTTTGTGGAGGGGGAATAGGCAGAATGGTCTCGGGGCTGTCTCTCCCCCTCAGCAGGTGCCTGTACCAAGGCAGCTGTTGACACACTCCTTTGGAGGAGAGAGGCCATGTCATTGAGGACTTTGCGCTGGATGAAGGATGATGAGATCAGGGACTGCAACACCTCCCTGTCCGCCGTGGTGAAGGATGGAGGCGGCGCAGGAGCAGAGGTGAGGGCGTTGATAGCAGAGGAGAGCCCTGTCACCTGCTCCTGAATGGCGCGGAGAGCGGCTTCCTGAGCATCCAATCTCTGAACCACCGTTGATTGGAAGGTGGTGAGAGAGTTGGTGCCGTTGTGGATCTCTGTGGAGAGCGCAGGGAGAGCCGTTGCCTTCAGGTCATCAATAGATGCCTGAAGGTTGGTGGAAGAGGAGGCAACTTGTGACACCTTGTCGTGGATATTATCTAGACAAGGAATGGAGAGGGTGACGGCCGTGGGCGGCGGAGTCGCGGCGACGGCGGCGGCAGTGGCACTGGCGGCGGCGGCTTCAGCAGCGGCTGTAGCAGCTTTGGCAGCAGCAAGCTCCTGTTGTAAAGACTGGAGTCGTGCTGAATGCTCTTCCTCCTTCTGCTGGAGGGCAGTGCGGGCCTCATGCAGGTTCCTTTCAGCGGACTGCCTGCGGAGTTCAGCTGTGTTCAGCTGATGCTCGGCATCCGTGAGAATGAAATCGTTGAAGGGGTCATCCTGATGAAGATGCCCTTCAGAACCTGCTCCTAAAGAACCTGTAGACAGAGTAGCTAAGTGAGCACTAGAAGACTCATTAGCTTTCATAGAAGAAGTAACAGTAATAGATTGCTTAGAAATATTACCTGAGGCTTGGAGGGTATCGGAATGATTACCCACCACATTCTCTGAGGGTTCGAGTTGAACCACCTCAGGTTCTTGTGTAACAGGAGCAGAGATAGGAGTATCTGCAGTGGAAGAATTTTTAGATAAAGGAGATGGCTTATTAAAGTACTGGGGCAGGGTAATGTAATATTTCTTACCAGCCGCCTGTTTCTTTTTCTTTTGCGCCCTAGCCTTGGCGCGTTTTGGAGGAGGTGGAGGAGTGGCAGAAGATGGTTGGGGGCGCTTCTGGAGCGCAGAAGTTGTGGTTGCAGCTGGGGAAGTCAGTATGGGGTTAGCTACTGACATAGCATGCATAGAAGTAGAAGAATGTGGTTTGGAAGAGAAGAGAGAAAACGTACCTGCGGTTGGAGAGGTGGATTGTTCAGCATCCTGATCCTGAACTTGTTCAGGAACGACCAGGACGTCGGAGAGAGGGACGTCGTCAGGATGATAAGCAACCTGGTCCAGGAACCTAGGCCCGAGGGCGTAGTTGTTGGAGTTCCCGACCTTGGGGTAGTTTTCCCCCATATGTAGCTCCAGGATGGCCGAGAAAAACCTGGTGAAGGCAACGTTGACGACCCGGTTCTTGCTTCGGACCTTCTTCACCATGTCGTCCCAGATGGAGCGAGCATAGTCGAACTCGCGATTTTTGATCGCAGAGAAGACCATGTGCTGGATGACCGTAGGGAACTGCTCCGTGCTCCCCGTCTTGCCCGATAAGCACAGGCCAAACGTGTTCCATATATAATAGAACGTAGCGTTTAGTCCTGACTTATGGACAGTGGCACCTGTCTTTGGTAGCAGGACGCCTTCCTTGTTCACAGGCCATCGGTAGCCTATGGCGTCCAGGAACTCTACTATTTCGTCGGCGGTGGGGACAGGAGGGAAGCGCTTCTTCTTGGGGAAGTTGAGCACGTTCCTGAGGGTTCCGAAACCAAAGGAAATGATGTTTTCCTTGATTTGGAATTTGATGACCTCTCGCAGGACACCTTTTGTATTCTTCTCCTTGGCAACAGTGGCAGTGGACCACAGTTGTTGCAGCATTGGCTTGTTTGGCTTTGGGTCCAGAGTGAAAGCCGTCTTCAGCGGGCTGCGTAGCAGGAAGTCTTTTGCAGGAATTAGATATTCCTTGCCTTCAGGGATATCAAACAGACTAACAACGTTGTTCTGTTTGAATTGGACGTCGTGCTGCGGGATGACTATTGGCAAGCTCTCAGTAGCCTGCAGAGGTGTGGCCTCAGATGAGAGCTGGGCGTCCAGGGATGTAGATGTAGTAGCAGCCATCCTGTCAAAAACATAAAAATAACATATATGGATGATTAAGAGTCCAAAATATGCATTTTTCTTCATTTTTCAATGAACACAAAATATGTTCATAAAAATGGTGAAATCCTTTATACTTAGAATAGATTAGATGCCTAAATACACAAAAGGAATGTGTTTTGGTATTAAAAAGGACTTCTATTTTGATGAATAGATATAAAAATAGGAGTTTATGATTGTTCTTAAAAGAAATAAGAAAAATCATTTTAAACAGTTTTAACAAAAATCTTAGAAGATTTTGGGAAAACTAAGATCAAACGAAGTGATCTTAGGGTTTTTGGAAAAACGTTTATCAAAATAAGTTGTTTTTAGAGAAGAAAGCCAACTTAGATTGTGGAAAGAACAAAGAACATAAGGAAACTTACGTTGATCTTGTTAAAGAAGTGGTAAGTGTGTGTTCTTGGTGTTCTTGAGAATGCAGATTCTTGCTTTTTCTTGCTTGAATGCTTAGAGAGAATTATGTGAGCGTAAAGAGTGAAAAGGATTACGAATGAGGTTTTTATACCTCGTGGTAGGAGAGAGAAAATGGATGAGAGAGAAAAGAGCGGCTAAATTCAAACGTAATGATGAAAAAGGGAGTTCTACGCGCGTTCACGCGCCTGACACACGTAGTGGGGAACAGGAAACGTCCCATTACGTGTCAGTGCAGATGAAAGGTTTGTTTTATTTGAAAAACTAAAAACCACCTTTTCAGGGGATGATTCCATTTTGGTGAAAGATATGATTTATTGGAATCAGAGTACTTATCAGATAAGTACTGTTTTGGGAAAATCCTCTTATCACATTTAATGCGATAAGGTTTCAGTAGCAGAGGGAAGAAATACTTACCTGAGAATCATCAGTATTCGGATATTGAACAAAGATTTTGTAAGTACTGAATAGAGTCATCCTCTGAAGAAGAGTTATTCAGGAGTTGTTAATAAAAGAGGTCCTGAGAGAATATTTTCATAAGGACTTTAACAACTGTTTGTCCTGAGAACTTCTATTCTTCAGGATTTAACATCCCAAGTTCACTGAGGAGCATATTAAAACGCGTCACATCCAGTGGTTTGGTAAAGAGGTCAGCAAGCTGATATTCAGTAGGGACAAAATGGAGTTCAATATCACCATTCATCACATGATCCCTGATGAAGTGATATCTCACTTCAATGTGCTTTGTCTTAGAGTGTAAGACAGGATTGTTAGCAATGGCTATTGCTGAAGTGTTGTCACAGTAGATAGGAATCTTGGAGAGTTGTATGTCATAGTCCTGAAGTTGATTTCTCAGCCACAGGACCTGAGCACAACATATTCCTGCTGCAACATATTCAGCTTCAGCAGTTGATGTGGACACAGAGTTCTGCTTCTTGCTAGTCCAACTCACCAACTTGCCACCTAATAGGTGACAGCCACCAGTAGTGCTTTTCCTGTCGATCTTACATCCTGCAAAGTCACTATCAGAATAAGCTGTTAGATCGAACCCTGAGTCCTTGGAGTACCAAAGACCCATGTTAGGAGTTCCCTTCAGGTATCTGAAGATCCGCTTTACAGCGGTCAGATGGGATTCTTTGGGTTCAGCCTGATAACGAGCACAGAGACATGTAGAATACATGATATCAGGACTACTCGCTGTAAGATACAGCAGTGAGCCAATCATTCCTCTATAGAGAGTCACATCAACGGGTTTCCCTTTGGAATCCTTGTCAAGAGACAGAGGAGGAGCCATTGGAGTCTTCATCGGTGTACAGGATGTGAGATCAAATTTCTTCAGCATCTCATGTACATATTTACCTTGATTGATGAAAATTCCCTTTTCAGATTGCTTGATCTGAAGTCCTAAAAAGAATGTTAGTTCGCCCATCATAGACATTTTATATTCAGATTTCATGAGCAACTCAAACTTTTCGCAGAGTTTGGGATTGGTGGATCCAAAGATAATGTCATCGACATATATCTGGACAAGAAGGATATGCTTAGGATATTTCTTCAGAAATAAAGTGCTATCAATCTTTCCACGAACAAAACCTTTAGAGAGAAGAAAGGTTGAGAGGGTATCATACCAGGCACGAGGAGCCTGTTTTAACCCATAGAGAGCCTTGTTTAACTTGTAGACGTGATCAGGGAACTTAGGATCTACAAAGCCAGGAGGCTGAGCCACATAGACCTCTTCATTAAGTTTTCCATTCAGAAAGGCATTTTTAATGTCCATCTGATAAACTTTGAAGTTCATATGTGCTGCAAAAGCTAGGAAGAGTCGAATTGCTTCGAGCCTAGCAACAGGAGCAAAGGTTTCATCGTAATCAATGCCCTCTTCCTGCCTGTATCCCTGAGCCACAAGGCGAGCCTTGTTTCGAATGATTGTACCAATCTCATCAAGTTTATTTCGAAAAATCCACTTGGAACCAATGATTGTACGTTTTCGAGGCCTAGGGACGAGAAGCCAGACATTGTTTCTGATGAATTCTGCTAGCTCTTCCTGCATGGCTGAGACCCAGGCAGGATCACGCAAGGCATCATCTATTTCTTTAGGTTCATTTTCAGAGATAAAATTTACATAAAGACAGACGTTACCAGCCTGACGTCTGGTTTTCACACCAGAAGAAGGGTTTCCAAGAACTTGATCAATGGGATGATCTTTGGTCCATCGGAGAGCAGGTGGTTGATATACCTGTCCTGAAGTAGATGCTTCATTGGATGATGGATCAGGAAGAAGATTGGTAGGAGAGGGTTCACTAACAGTGGTTTGAGAGAAGTCTTCACTGTTAGTGGGTTGATCAGGTTCAGGTGGTGTGATTTGAGAGATAGGGGTGGCATTTATGAGAGGTGGAGTGGTTATATCAGTGGGTGGTATAGGATTATCTTCAAAACCATCAGGAAGGTCTTGAGGAGATGGATCAGCAATAGGAGGTTCAGGGACTTGAAAGAAAGAGTCAGCCCACTGATTGATTTCAGTATTATCATTTGGGTGAGGAAAGGTAGGACCCGATTCATCAAACTTGACATGAATCGTTTCCTCAATGGTTTGTCTTCGTTTGTTGAACACACGGTAAGTTTTAGAAATGGATGAGTATCCGAGGAAAATTCCATCATCAGATTTGGAATCAAACTTTCCAAGATTATCTTTGTTGTTCAGGATGTAGCAGACACAACCAAAGATATGGAGATGTTCGATTGATGGTTTCCTGTTACGAAAGAGTTCGTAAGCGGTTCTTCTGAAACGCTTGACAATCAGAGATCTGTTCTGAGTATAGCAAGCAGTATTTACGGCTTCAGCCCAGAACTGAGTGGCAAGGTTGGCTTCACTCAGCATAGATCTCGCAGCTTCAATCAGCGTCCTGTTTCGTCTTTCAGCAACACCATTTTGCTGAGGAGTTCTCACAGAGGAGAAGTTTTGAGAGATACCTTTCTGTTCAAAGAAGGATTCCAGGGTACTGTTTTTGAACTCAGTCCCATGGTCACTTCTTATTGATCGAACAGTAAGGTTGTTGAGTCTTTCCATCTTCCTGACGAACAGGATGATTTCTTCAGGAGCATCACTCTTGGCACGTAAGAAGAAAACCCAAGTATATCTGGAATATTCATCTACGATTACCAGAGTATATTTCTTTCCACCAATGGATTGGACATTAACGGGTCCAAAGAGATCCATGTGGAGAAGTTGTAGAGGAGAGCTGATGGAGGAAATCTGCTTAGACTTGAAGCTAGCCCTGGTCTGTTTTCCTTTCTCACATGCTGAACAAAGAGATTCCTTTGTATAGCGAAAGTCAGGAAGACCAATAACCAGGTTGTTGATGCAGAGTTGATTCAGCGTCTTGAAGTTGAGATGAGAGAGACGCTTGTGCCAGAGCCAATTCATATCAGTGGAAGCACGTGATACGAAACAGAAGTTATCAGTGGAAGTATTCATATTGATGATGTAGATATCTGCATGTCTAACACCATTGAGAATGACTTCCTTTCTCCTGTTCTTGACTTTGCACTTTTTCTTAGAGAAAGAAACTTTGTGATTCTTATCACACAGTTGACTGATGCTCAGAAGATTATGCATCAGACCTTCAACATAAGCAACTCTTTTGAAAGTAGTTACTCCGTTGGTCAGAGTGCCATACCCTCGGGTTTGGCCTCTACCGTTTCCGCCAAAGGTCACAGCAGGACCTCTTTCTTCACGGTAGTTAGTGAGGACAGATTTAGAACCAGTCATATGTCGAGAGCATCCACTGTCCAAGTACCAGATGCCCTTATCCTGACTGGAAGAATCAGTCGTAGAGGTGGAAGCTTCAGGAGTTGTGGAAGAAGAAGCTTCAGGATCCTGAGGAGGAATCTCTTCAGGAACCTCTTCTATCTTAGCCATGAGAGCTAAGGTAGGTTCCTCAATAATGGCCATCAGTGCCACTTGAGTATCTTCCTCATCAGACGAGTCATCAGAGGAGACATCATCCCAGTCGCAGTCTTCTGCGATTAAACCTTTGCCTTTACGCTGAGTTTTCATCTTCTTGTACTTTTCCTTCAGGCGCTGGTATTTGGGGTTCTTAGAAGAAGATTTAGCAGAGGAGGGAGCAAACTGACTTTTCCTGTACCTGCAATCATTAGCAAAGTGTCCTTTGCCCTGACAGTTGTAGCAGATAGCAGTAGCCTTGTCAGCAGGATCTGACTTAGGCTTGTCAGTAATAGAAAGATGTTTCTTTTTGTGGAAGTTTCCCTTTTTGGCAAACTTTTTGAAAGATCTGGTTAAAAGAGCAAGAGATTCATTGAATTCAGGATCTTCTGACATGTCAGAGTCAGAAGATTCTAATTCAGTAATAGTTACTGAAGAAGAAGTGGCAGCAACAGGAGGAACTGAATCAGAAACCAATGCAACAGATGTGCTTTTGGATTCTTTAGAATCTCTTATGAGATTCTTTTTCAGTTTCTTCTGTTGTTCACGGTTCAGAAGAATACCGTACAACTCACTTAGTGTGAGTGTCTTTATGTCCTTTGACATAGTTAAGCAGGAGGTGTAAATTTCCCAATGTTCAGGAAGAGCTTCCATGAACTTGGTAACCACCTCAGAGTTAGAGTAGGTAGTACCGATGGTCTTCAGATCAATCAGAAGACAGTTGAATCTCTGATGTAGCTGGGAGAGAGTTTCATCCTTTTGATGAATAAAGCTTTCGTACTGACGAACCAAGAAAATCTTTCTTGATTCCATGAGTACGGCAGTACCTTCATATTGAACACAGAGAGTGTCCCATATCTCCTTAGCAGAGCGAAGGTGACATACAGAGTGGAATACATCGTCAGGGAGTGACATGGCGATGAGAGACCTAGCCTTGGTGTCAATGTTGACCAGGCGTCTATCTTCATCATTCCAGTCAGTTACGGGCTTTACCAGCTGTCTTTCAGGAACAGCAGGTTGGCCACCAGCAGCAGGAATGGGGTGGACGGTTTGTGTAGGCACATGTGGTCCGTTTTCCAGAAAGTAAGGAATCTGGGGATCAGAACCAGAGAGGAAAAGTTCCATCCTGGTTTTCCAAAGAGAGAAGTTGTCTTTGTTAAACCGAGGAGGCTTTCCAGCAGAGCCGGTATCAAAGTAGTTATCCTTAGCTTGAAGAGCCATAGAATAAGAAGAGAGAGGATCACAAGATTTTTCTTCAGAAGAAAATGAGAGCTTGTATCTGCTCTGATACCACTTGTTGGTCCCAAGTAGGTGACCTTCAAGTAAGGATAGTGTTTGGGATTATAGAAGGGGGGGGTTGAATATAATCACACAATTTCTCACTTTTAAATTCTTGTTTTATAAACAATATGAATTTACAGATTGTTGCGGAAATAGAAAAGACAATTAGTCTAAACTAAACAATCTAAGTTCCTTCACTATGCACTAAGTGAGAAGAGAATAAAGAAAGAAGATAGAGGGAATAAGAGAGAAAGGACTTGAGTATTTTAGGATGAAGAAGAAGTATGGAGAACATCTCTTCACGTCCTATTTATACTCCATGCATTAAATGCATGCAGACCTACTATTGTGACGTGTCACAATGTGAGTGGTCTGTTGTACTATTTACTATAAACAAATACTCTTTGCATGGTGTACAAAAGAGGATGTTTGTAAACAGTTGCCTTATGGTCTGATAAGTACGGAGGGAACAGTAAAGTAACTGCCCTTATGTACTATTGTGTCAGAAAAGGCGGATAATCCTTTTGTGCATTAGACTAAGACATTGTTCTAATCCTTCAGGATCAGGATACTGATCAGTGACTAGATTCCTGAAACTGAGGAAGTTCAGGTTCACGTGTATCCTGATGAATCTTCAGGATGTCATACGATAGTGAACAGACTGCTATCACTGAGTTCCGTCTTCAGATCACGAGCATGCTGTTCCTGTCATCAGCTATTTCTTCGACGTCGCTGATGGTTCTTTTTGTATGATCTTAATGTCTTCAGGAGGAGGTCTTCACTTCAGTGGACAGGATTAGTAGACTGCAGAACAGGCTCGTTAGTCTCCTGATCCTGATCCTGAAATCTATAAAATTAAGTTACAGCATAAGTAACATGGAATAACACTGAACAGACTCAGTGATAATTCCTCAAGCTATAACAGAAGTAAAAACCTATTCACTAAGTAAAGATTCAGGATCATTATCATTTCATCAGGTCTTAGGAGAGCTGGATCAACAACACGACTCGAGAATCGGTTGCTAGACCACCCTGGATTACCCCACAAACGAAAAAAAAAACTCCGGTTGGCTTGGTGCTTAGGTCGCCGGCGATGGGAGAGAGAGAGAGGGAGAGAGAGAGAGAGAGAGAGAGAGAGAGAGAGAGAGAGAGAGAGAGAGAGAGAAGAGAGAGAGAGAGAGAGAGAAAAAAAAAAACTTGAGGAAGAATTATCAGTTATATTCTATGTCAAACCTTAAGCCTTTATTTATATAAATAAATAAGGCAGTGTTTTGATACCATATCAAATTGATAATCAAATTATTTCCACAATTATCTTTTAATCAATCTTGATTAAATAATTATCCTTTTAATTAATCCAACTGATTAATTAATTATACTAATAAATAATTTAACTAATTTATTTATTTCTTTCTCTCTTTTAATAATTAATAAACAATTAATTATTCCTCTCATATATAATCCAAACGTCCTCTATTTAGTGTGTAGCGGTGTGACCTACTAGTGTCTTATAACATTGGACACGGTAACCCTGTTACTGTCTCGCACACAATTCTAACAAATACTTGCTCACTAAGCGGTTGTGCTTAACCCACGATTTCTTTATTTTTTTTAGGTGCTAGTTCGAGCGTGGATAAAGGCAAGGCTCCGGCTTGACCTTTCAGGCGAATGGCATTCCGATTAGAGATTGATTGTTTACACTTAGTTATTTTTATTGAGTTTTGGGGATTTTTAGATAATTACTTATTTAACTAGATGAATGGTTTTTCTTGAATATTTTTCTTTCATATAAATTCTTTTATTAAAAAAAATTGTTTAAAATTATGGGTTTACAAACTTGGTATCAGAGCCTAGGTTTAAGAGAATCAGCATGCACACTAGTGGGTGTGTGTGTGGTTGGACTTAAACTAGGTGATTTTGGGAATATTTAGATCGGAATGGCCAGTGGAACCGTCAAGACGGAGGTGAGCAATAGTTGTATCTTTAATTATATAATTTGTTATATATGCGCGTATGATGTAGAATGTGGGCATATGCTTAATTGCATGAAAATATCTGTGGATATAATATGTTGTTTGGGATGGTGATATGATGCATATACCTGCTTAGTCAATAGGTTAAGGACTATATAGGACGGTATCAAGCCCAAACCTAAACACCTTGGTATGTTGAGGATGGATTATCGGGTATGTTCTTGTTTGATTGGTGCCCGGTAATCTTGATTTGACTATCATGAATGGATGGTTATAGTAATACGGCGCCAATAATAGTGTTACTATAAACACCTGTGTGGAGTTGGGATTGATTAAGTTTTGGAGTCTTTAACTCATTGATGACGGTTAGGGATAAGCGTGTATGTGGTTAATTGATGTGTGTGGTGCTTATGTATATGAAAGGTGTGAACTAGTCTAGCATGCGCAACAAGACTAGAGGTAGGTTCTTGCATGAGCACTAATAGCATAGAGATACGGTTAGGCATCACGTTGTATTTTAAACTGCCTTATGGTAGTCGCGATCTAAGTCTTTCTTGCACCCTCAGAATGGTGCAAACTAGGCATACGAATGATAGTGGGGCCCAACAGACAGACCAGATTGCTGCACAGATTTCTGAGACGTTGCAGCAGATGTTGCCTGGGTTATTTGACCAGATGAAGGACGAACTGGTTCAGACCTTGGACCAACGTATTGACGCGGCCCTCACGGCACGGAGTTCGGGAAGCAGGAGCACAGCGCAGTCTCAGAGTCGGGTGGTCACCTACAAGGATTTTATGACGTGCAAACCGCCGTTCTTTGAGGGGCAGAAGGACCACGTTGCTTGCTATCGTTGGTATTCGGCTGTGGAAGGGGCTTTCCGCACAAGCGGATGCCCGGCGGGCTCGAAGGTTCTTTTTGCGGTGAACCTACTTCGGAATGCGGCTAAAGATTGGTGGGACCTGGTCCTAAAGAGACTTTCGGAGGCGCAGATCACTGCATTGACTTGGGAGGAGTTTAAGGTTATGTTCGATGAGGAGTTCGCTCCTAGCATTGAGAGAGAGCGGATAGCAGCTGAGTTCCTGAACCTATCTCAGACGACGGAGACGGTGAATGAGATCACCGCAAAATTCCTGGAGAAGCTTCTGTTCGTGCCAGGTTATGCGAACGACGAGTCCCTGAAGATGGCTTAATACTTGGGGATTCTGAAGACGGAAATCAAGGGGGCAGTGGCTACGAAAAGGTGCAAGACTTTAAACGATATGGTGGAGACAGCGAGAGCCCAGGAGATGCACCTGGAAGAGCGGCGGCAGGGGAAGCGTAAGGCGGATGATCAGTCGGGGCCAGTTAAGAAGTATAAGGGAGCAAAGGGCGATACTAGGAGCGGACCTGCAGCTTGCAGCAAGTGTGGGTGGAACCACATGGGTGAGTGTAGGGCACAGGAGACGTCATGCTTTAAGTGTGGCAAACCGGGCCATTTCAGCCGCGACTGCAAGGAGGCAGTGAAGACCTGCTTTCACAGCTACCAGCCCGGGCATATCAAGCCCAATTGCCCCCAGTTGAAGGGAGCACCAGTTCAGGCCCCGGCCCCAGCGACGCTTAGGATTACTGATGGTACTACTATGGGGAGGAGCGGACCTACTACACGAGGGCGGGCTTTCCAGATGACTGCTGAGGAGGCTCAGGCGGCACCCGATGTGATTACAGGTATACCCTTGCTAAGTTTAGTTTATATAAATTCTTGCCTCGTGTAGATAGATAGTAACATGCTGTATGTGTAATTTAGGCATCTTCCCTGTTAACTCAAAGCCTGCATTAGTACTCTTTGACACGGGGGCCACTTGGTCCTATGTGTCGCATAAGTTTTGTAAGGATTTCCAAATAGAGCTAGGTAAGCTAGATAGACCTGTGACAATTGGCGTAGCCGCGGAGAAGGTGCATGTAGTCGAGTGCGTGTATCGGGGGTGTACCATCGACATCTTCGGGGTGCAGTTCAGCATCAATCTTATACCCGTCCCCATGAACGGAATCGACGTGGTAGTTGGGATTGATTGGATGTTTCCGAATCGGGCGACGACAGATGTTGCTGGTCAGTTGGTGCGGATCCAGAATCCGAGTGGGGGAGAGCTGATAGTGTACGGCAAGGGAAGGAGGATGCATACGTTGTTCTGTTCCGTCGCGAAGGAACGGAAGTACTTTCAGCGGGGAGGTTCGGGTTTCTTGGCTTATGCGATGGCGGACAGACGGAAGAAAGGAAGCTGACGATAGCGGAGGTACCGGTTGTTAGTGAGTACCCGGATGTATTTCCGAAAGATCTGCCAGGCCTACCGCCGGATAGGCAGATTGAGTTCGGCATTGATCTGGTGCCTGGTGCGGCTCCAATCGCGCGAGCTCCTTATCGCTTGGCTCCACCGGAGCTTCAGGAGTTGTCAGATCAGTTGGGGAGCACCGATATTGTTCGTGAAGAAGAAGGATGGTAGTCACCGTATGTGCATCGACTATCGGGGGCTCAACAAGGTAACCATCAAGAATAGGTACCCTTTACCTAGGATTGATGATTTGTTTGACCAGCTTCAGGGAGCATCGTGGTTTTCTAAGATCGATCTCCGGTCGGGGTATCACCAGCTGAGAGTGAAGGAAGCGGACATTCACAAGACCGCTTTCTGAACCCGTTACGGCCACTTCGAGTTTTTGGTGATGCCTTTCGGTCTTACCAATGCTCCAACTGCTTTCATGGACCTTATGAATCGGGTTTGTCGGCCGATGCTCGATCGGTCTGTGATCGTGTTCATTGATGATATCCTGGTCTACTCAAAAACGAAGGAGAATCATGTGGTTCACTTGCGAGAGGTGCTCGAGGTTCTGAGGAAGGAACGTCTCTATGCAAAATTCTCGAAGTGTGCTTTCTAGTTGGAGGAGGTTCAATTCTTGGGCCATGTTGTAAACCGGGAGGGCATTAAGGTGGATCCATCAAAGATTGAGGCGGTAATGAGTTGGGAGGTTTCGACGACACTAACCGAGATCCAGAGTTTCCTGGGGTTGGCCGGCTACTACCGACGGTTCATCCAGGATTTCTCTAAGATCGCGGTACCGTTGACACGACTAACGAAGAAGAGCGAACCGTTTGTGTGGGGCGCCAAGCAACAGACGGCGTTCGAGACTTTAAGACGGAAGTTCTGTGAGGCGTCGGTTCTGACGCTACCAGAGGGAGAAGAGGATATGACGGTTTATTACGACGCTTCGCGCCTTGGCTTGGGGTACGTGTTGATGCAGAGGGGGCGGGTGATAGCCTACGCGTCGAGGCAGTTGAAGCCTGATAACACCAAAGTTATACATGTTTTGGTTGAGCTTAATTGTATGACTTTACCCCATTTCTTACCCGTTTATGATCATTTCACTCACCAAATGAGCTTATTATTGCTTTTATAGGATTTGGAGGCCGTAGAACGGAAAAGTACGAAAAAGGCGAGAAAACGTGAAAAATGCACAACATCAATCCAGTAGCCATCTGGCAATCGCGAGTTTTCAAGTTTGGCGCCGCCAGGTTCGATAACGAGGAAATCCAGAGTTTGACCTAAGTGGCTCGCGCCGCGAGACCGCCGTCTGGCGAACCCGAAATGACCCCTGGACGCCTTCTTTTAAATACCAGCCTCCTCCTTCAGTTCAAAACACGAAGCAGAGACGAGGGGAACGATAGAGTAGAGAGTGAAAGTCTGAGTGGTGCCGATACGCTGCGGGGTTCGATCTTCGATCATCCGTCGTTGTACTGTCGGTATCTTGTCTGTGTCTACTATCATTTTTTCTGTTTTCATTATGATTAGTGAGTAGTCTTTTAATAGTGGTACTTGTCATCGTCGATGAACCATTGTGGATGATGATTTCGTAATTTAATGTTTATTGGTTTGTTTTTGGTTGATTGAATGTGTGTTATGGTTCCGATTTGATTCCTATTGTTTGGCTATTTGAAATCGTTGATTGGGTGTATCTGTTTTGACCTAAATAGATAGACTCTGTTAGGATAATCAATCTCCTTTGACCTACCCTTCATCCCGGAGAGTTGTGTTAAGTGGTTACTCAGACCGAGAGCGACCAGATAGTATAATACCATGCAATAGAGATAGGATTGGGTTACCGGTGCTAGATTGTCTGACAAATAATCTATGTATTGGAACTAGGAGGATCAAGACCTAGTTAATAGCCATAGTCATCATATGTTAGGGTGTCCTAGACTTAAGTTCCTACAATAACTAAAACAACCAAACCTTTGGCCTATTTAAATCATCCACTTGGGAATTCACTATACCATGATAAGTGCTACTGTTTTCCTTCATATAGTTCTTAATCAATCTTTTAATCGCTTTCTTAGTTCATAGTTAATTTAGTTGTCTTTTTAGTATTAAAACCTTTTTCATAAACCCCCCCCCCCCAAAAAAAAAGCTTTAGGTTAATTAAAATGATTTAGATTAATAATCTACGATAACTTGACCGTTCCCAGTGGTAGATACGATACCTAGACTTTCATACACTATATTACTCACGATCAGGTACGCTTGCCTGTATGTGTGGTAAGACAGTGGCTAGGCATTAGAGGTTAAAACTTGTTCCGCTTTTTATATATAATAATTACCGCATCAAGTTTTTGGCGCCGTTGCCGGGGAACGGTAGTTGTTAGATTTTAGTCTTTATTAGTTTTGTTAATCGATCCTTGTGAGGGATCCTTTCCCTTGCAAATTTTTCGCTTTCTAGTTTTAATTAGTTATTTATATTTTTAATTTATCTCTTTGTTTCCCGCAAGTTGCCCGTAACCGTTTGTTGTGGTTTCAGTCACGGCAGACTTGTTAGAGCCATTTGAGGAGCCGGAGAGAGAATTCAGAAAAACAAATAAAAAGAAGTCGAAAGCCAACAAAGTTCGCCCGAGAGCTTTGATTTTTGAGATGGGAGACGAGGCACCGATGTCGACCGCCAGGAGAGCTGCTCCAACCGTACCCACCAATCCGATCACGAAGCCGGACCTAAACAAGGAGATCCCGGGGGAGCTCCTTCACATGATCAAGGACCTTACCTTCGACGGGAAAAACGATAGCAATCCTATCGTTCATATGGAGAACTTCGTGGATATATGCGATCTGTTCAAAACGGAGGAAGGCCGAGATGATGCGATTCGTCTCCGAGTCTTTCCTCTCACACTTACCGGAGAAGCTAGAGCTTAGTTGCGCTTGTTAGAGCCAAGTTCGATCACCACTTGGGAAGGACTTCATTCAAAGTTCCTTTCCCGATTCTTTCCACCGTCTAAGATCGACAAGTTAAGAGCCGAGATCCGATCCTTCCAACATGATGACGGGCAGACCATATCCGAAGCATGGGAACGTTTCAAGCACCTTCTAAATTCGTGCCCAAGTCATGGATTGAATAAGAGTGAACAAGTCCAAACTTTCTATAGTGGGCTTGCTTATTCTTCACGAGCTACATTGGATTCATCTGCCGGAGGTGTCTTTATGTACAAAACGCCCACGGAAGGATACAAGCTCCTCGAAGACATGCTCATACACAACATAGATTGGAGGACAGACAAATGCTTGCAAATCCCGAGGATGGCCGGAAAGATCTCAACCGATTTCGATCCATCCGATGAACTAGCCGCAATGAAAAACCAACAGGTAAAGTTTGAACGAAAAATCGAAGAACTAATTAAATCTGTTCACGCTTTGCAGGTTGGATGCGAGGAGTGCAATGGACCACACTTGACTAAGGATTGCCCGAATCGACCAATGATGACACCCGAGGAGGTGAACTATATCAACCGAGGCGATTACCAAGGGAGGTGGAACAACAATCGTAATTTCATCCCGAGACCTCCCGGTTTCTTTGCACCAAATCAGCAAAACCAGAGACAGGATGGAGAGCCACGTGTTTCTATCGAGGACCGAATACTCCAATTCATGGATGCACAAAAGAAGCTAAACGATGAGGTAGGTTCGTACTTACGTAACCACCAAAGTACTATCCAGAATTTGGAATTACAGGTTGGACGTGTTTCGCAAATGCTAAGTGAAAGGACTCAAGGGGAGTTACCAACGCAAACCCAAGTCAACCCGAAGGTAGAAAATGTGAAGCCTATGCTCATGATGACCGGAGAACCATCCAAGAAGAAGTGGACGGACATCTACACGAAGAAGTACGTAGAGAGCGATAGTGGTAGTGAGCCCGATTATGCTACAAATTATGACTCGGAGGGGTTCACCATTTCGTTCGAGCATCTAGGACTTAAAGGACCCGTTGCTTCAAGTGATGATGAGGAGGAAGATGGAAAGCAAGGCGGATACGCAGAGTTCGTGATACCGAAGAAAGAGGATAAAGACAAAGAGAAAGAGAAGGAGAAGGCGGCGGAAGATGAGCTCACCTACATTGCACCTATCAAACATGATCCGGGAAGTTATAGTTTACCAATTTCTTGTCATAAATTTAAGGGTCTTGCTTTGGTAGATATAGGTGCCACACTTAACATGATGCCTGTTTATTATTGCAGGAAAATGGGAGTCAAGAAGATTCTGCCAACGGACTATCAATACCGAGGAGTGAACGGCTACATGACCAAACCGTTGGGGATAGCGGAAGGAGTCCCGATTCGCATAGGCAATTTTGTCTACTTTACGGACTTCGTTATAGCTAACCTTCCACAGAACACGGAGATCCCGATCATTCTTGGAAGAGCTTTTCTCCACACCGCTCAAGTGAATACCGATATGCGAAACCAAGTGACGAGCTTAGGGTATGGAGAAAATCAGATTTACTTTGATCCTAACGGAGAGCTGGTCACACATCTCGATGAACCGTATGAAGATCCTTCTCTAGCCTACAAGAAGGGCACGAACCGCCCGCTACTCCCTCATGAACACGGAAAGAGGACGGAGGATTATCCGAACCCGATACATCAAAAGGATCAAACACCTAATGGGTCGGGAACCTCCAAGAAGGAATATAGAAAGAAGAAGGGCTCGTCAGCCCGACGTGCCAAGAAATGAGCTGGAAAAAGGGGTCGAGCTCTAGACCCATTCAAAAACGAAGCGCTTCTCGGGAGGCAACCCGAGCATTTTCTTTCTTTTTGCATTTTTAGGTTTTTTGTGTGTGCTTTCGTTAATTTGTTTGTTTGATATTGCTTAGGTAACCATACGGAGGAGATAGACGTAAAAATCGAGCAAATCCGATGCGCGATAGAGTTTTCGAAAAGTTGGAAACATAAGGCAACTCGCGATCGCCACTTGTTAAGTTTGGCGACGCGAGGTTGGTAAGCTGTGGTATCAGGTAAAATTTTCGAATCTCGCGAGGCGAGGGGGCCGTTTCGCGACGCGAAGCCTGTAAAAATTAGGGTAAAATTTCAGAAACCGTCCGTTTCGCGACGCGAAACCATAGGTTTGGCGACGCGAAGTCGGTGCAAACGGGTTTTTAACCCTCTTTTCTCACTTTTTCAAAAGAGTACAACCCTAATTCTCTCTAGGCGCCGCGACCCCCTCTCACGTTCTTGCGAAATTTGAACTTTTCAAGCTTCAATTTCATCATTCACCATGACCAAGGTATGTTTACCAACTTTAATTTCATGAGAATTAGCTTGATTTGGAAGGATTGGATCTTGTTTTGGGCATCAATGGTGTTTGTATGCTTTTATGAATTTGACATTGTTCTTGAAACACCATTGATTGTTTAGTGCTTATGAGTTTATGCATGCTATATGTTTTGATTGAAATTTCACTCTAGCATGTTATATTTTCGTTTAATCTAGTGAATATGCTTTGATGATAAGTGTGGGGATTTTGATAACATCAAAATCCCCCATTCTTGTTTGGATAGCTAGATTATTTTACAATTGAGGTTGGACTAAAAGTTTAAGTGTGGGGATATTCCACATCTCCTTTGATTTTGGTTTTTCGTATATGCATTTGATACTTGAACCTGTTAGTCGTGGAAGTTATGTCTCGTTGAATTTTTTAATGGACCTTGTCTTGTGTTTATGGATTAAATCTTCTAAGACAATGGTATTTGGATTTTGTAGAGACAAAGAACCCGCTCGTCAACTTCCACCGCTCCCACTTTCCGTGCACCGGATGGGAGCCACGTTTTCACCTATTTCATGGATGACCCAACTTTGAACGCTCCAAAACGGGAAGAATACCGGGATACTGTTAACCGGCTTCTCATCCGTCAAGTGCTAATACCAAGGAGAGTCGACTGGAACCTTCTTCGATCGATGAGTGTCGAAAACAACATCAAGGTGATGCTCGAAAAGCATGCCTACGACGAAGATAGCACCGAGTATTACATTTGCCGTGCATGGGAACGAGTCTTTGACATTTCCGAGACCCTCTATCGCGAGCTTGTTGTTGAGTTCGTGGCCACGTTCCGTTTCGACGCGATCAAGGCCCTTGAGGAGTTCCATCAGTCATGCATGACATTCCGACTTGGTGGAGTGTGGCGATCGCTATCTTTGGTCGACTTTGCTGTTGCTTTGGGGATATATACCCAATAGGAGGTTGATGCTCCCGGATTCGTGGAGTACATGTGGGCGACTTCAAAAAGGCCAGATGGTTTTGATCCTCAGTTAGCTTGGGCGATTCTAGGTGAAGGTGACTATGGTAATAATCTCAAGGTGAAGGGATTTCTTACTTCTTCGGATCGACTTTTGCACCGTATGCTCATTCATGCGGTAAATGCTCGTGCTTCAAGTGAGGAGAAAGTTTCGGTTTATGATCTATGGCTTCTTGAGCAACTCACTACGGATGACAAATATCCGAATGCTCCGTACATCATTGCGGTCCAACTTGCCAAAGGAGGTGGTTATTGAGAGGGAAGTCGCTTGGTTGGAGGCCAATACGTTACGCTTCTCGCCAAACACTTCGGTATCCTTACCGAGGGTGCCATTGCCTCGAACCTTGGGGAGATGGGATTGATCGACATGGACCAACTCAGTGGCATGGGTATAGCAAGGGTGGAGCATATGACCAGAAGGGATTATAACGCATGGATCCACAATCCTCAAGCTTATAGGACGAGGAGTCAACTGAGGGATCAAGCAAGAAGCACACATGAGATCGGTGGAACAAGTGGGACGAATGCCGGAGAGCAACCGGCGGAATGGACGGCGTATTCGGGTTACCAAGGCTTGAGTAACCGACTCTCGGAGATGTCGTTATCTTATGGCTGTCATCATCAACATGTGGAGTACAACACCGTGGAGGCTCTTCACCAAGCCAAATGGCAAAGTGGAGTGATGAACCAAATGGCCTCTCATTTCGGTATTCAACCGAATACCGCGTATGCTCCATCACCTTTTTGGCCATTCTCCGAGGATGCACCGCCCGGTTACCCGACTTTTGAGGATTGGCAAAACCAACCTCGTGGCCCTTATTGATCTCTCTCTTTTATCTCCCTCATTCGATATGGTTGTTTAAGACAATTTTATTTTGTTTGTGGTTGTGTTTGGTTGAACAATTTTTATTTTGCTTGGTTTGTTTAGGATCTTAAGTAGTCTTTAATTGCTTTAGTTTGGTTTAATTTTCTTTAGTTCGTTTTTACGTTTTTACTTTTTCTTTTTGGTAATAGATACAGCGACCTATGATCTTGAATCGAGCACGATTTTGGAACACTCTCTCAGATCAGAACAGATTTCGTCACATAACCCGAGAAGTTTCTCTTTTTCCCAATTACTCCTTAATTGTTTTGATTGTTGCATTGAGGACACTGCAAATTTTAAGTGTGGGGAGGAGGTTATGTAGACTTATCTGTTTAAATGGGTTCACTTTTTGCTTATGGATTGTCGTTTTTCAAATTTTTGAAAGCTTTGAGATTTGACCCTAATTTTTTCGAAATCTAAGATTGTTTTTGAGACTAAGTTGCTTGCATAGGAGAACACTGAATAGGATTAGTTGAGTAAAAGGATGCCTTGGAATACTGATTACCATGAGTGCCTCACCCAATTCCTTTGAGAGATTGAGCCTTAATTGTTATTTATTTCGTGAAGAATACCGACTTTGACCCAAGGTAGAACTTGTCATTTGAATGCTTGTCAAGACCACATCAGAGAAGTATTTATCACCATTGCACAGATAGAGGCCTTCGTTTCTAACCCTTTTAGCCTTCGTCAGATAACCTCACCATAAGGTTATTTGATTTGCCTAGCCTTTGATTGACAGTACTCATTCTAAGTAATTCATCCCTTGTAACCATTTTTGAGCCTTAGCCTTTTCATTTCTTTACCCACTATACACTTTATCCTTTAGCCTATTCATTTTTATCTATCTTTTGGCCGTAGCTCAAAGTTGAATGCTTTTCATGTTTTTGATCCGTTTTATGAATCTGACAAGTAGAGAAAGGGATTATGAAAAAGAAAGAGAGCAAAAGAGTAAAAAGCAACATAGTTGCTACTCAAAAGAAAAAAATAGAGAGCTTGAAAAGAAAAGAAAAAGAAAAGTCAAAAACAGAAAACGACTCATTTAAAAAGAAAAATCAAAAGAGTCGATGTGCTTAAAAGAAAAGAAAAATATCGAAGCCACAAATAAGCAATATGCTTAGGCCGATATAAAAATGATAGTGATAGAAATCCCGAGCTCTAAAAGTCTCAAAAGTCAGATGATTAATTTGGGTCTTGAACTGATTGGTTTTCAGGTTTTTGCTGCAACCCATAGTCACTTATATATCATTTATCCTACCCTTAACCCTTAGCCTAAAGTTACAACCCTAAAGTCCTCTTGACGGTTGACAACTTCTAAGTGGTGAAGATTAGATTTGGTGAAAAGCTTATGCATGCGGGAATTAGTCGAGTATTGGTGTGATCACTTATCATATATACACTTTTACCCCCGAGAGATACACTTTACATGACTATTCATACTATGTGAGGGTGAAAGGTTGATCTTGGTATCCAATTGCTTGATGTATCTTGTTTGTGTGTTCGATTGTATGAGTATGCTTTGTTCTCTTAGATGATCTTGGGTGGAGATAATTTTGGAGTTATCTTTCTTATCTTTCAGTCTTTTGATTGAGGACAATCAAAGCTTAAGTGTGGGGATTTTGATAACACCAAAATTATACATGTTTTGGTTGAGCTTAATTGTATGACTTTACCCCATTTCTTACCCGTTTATGATCATTTCACTCACCAAATGAGCTTATTATTGCTTTTATAGGATTTGGAGGCCGTAGAACGGAAAAGTACGAAAAAAGGCGAGAAAACGTGAAAAATGCACAACATCAATCCAGTAGCCATCTGACGATCGCGAGTTTTCAAGTTTGGCGCCGCCAGGTTCGATAACGAGGAAATCCAGAGTTTGACCTAAGTGGCTCGCGCCGCGAGACCGCCGTCTGGCGAATGCGAAATGACCCCTGGACGCCTTCTTTTAAATACCAGCCTCCTCCTTCAGTTCAAAACATGAAGCAGAGACGAGGGGAACGATAGAGTAGAGAGTGAAACTCAGAGTGGTGCCGATACGCTGCGGGGTTCGATTTTCGATCATCCGTCGTTGTACTGTCGGTATCATGTCTGTGTCTACTATCGTTTTTTCTGTTTTCATTATGATTAGTGAGTAGTCTTTTAATAGTGGTACTTGTCATGGTCGATGAACCATTGTGGATGATGATTTCGTAATTTAATGTTTATTGGTTTGTTTTTGGTTGATTGAATGTGTGTTATGGTTCCGATTTGATTCCTATTGTTTGGCTATTTGAAATCGTTGATTGGGTGTATCTGTTTTGACCTAAATAGATAGACTCCGTTAGGATAATCAATCTCCCTTGACCTACCCTTCATCCCGGAGAGTTGTGTTAAGTGGTTACTCAGACCGAGAACGACCAGATAGTAGAATACCATGCAATAGAGATAGGATTGGGTTACCGGTGCTAGATTGTCTGACAAATAATCTATGTATTGGGACTAGGAGGATCAAGACCTAGTTAAATAGCCATAGTCATCATATGTTAGGATGTCCTAGACTTAAATTCCTACAATAACCAAAACAACCAAACCTTTGGCCTATTTAAATCATCCACTTGGGAATTCACTATACCATGATAAGTGCTACTGTTTTCCTTCATATAGTTCTTAATCAATCTTTTAATCGCTTTCTTAGTTCATAGTTAATTTAGTTGTCTTTTTAGTATTAAACCTTTTTCATAACCCCCCCCCCCAAAAAAAAGCTTTAGGTTAATTAAACTGATTTAGATTAATAATCTACGATAACTTGACCGTTCCCAGTGGTAGATACGATACCTGGACTTTCCTACACTATATTACTCACGATCAGGTACGCTTGCCTGTATATGTGGTAAGACAGTGGCTAGGCATTAGAGGTTAAAACTTGTTTCGCTTTTTATATATAATAATTACCGCATCAAAGCCTCACGAGGCTAATTACCCCACGCATGATCTTGAGCTTGCAGCGGTGGTCTTCGCTCTAAAGATCTGGCGGCATTATCTTTATGGGGTGAAATGCACCATTTATACAGACCATCGGAGTTTGAGGTATTTCTTGGAGCAGCCGAACCTGAACATGCGACAACGGAGGTGGCTAGATGTAGTCAAGGACTACGACTGTGAGATACTCTATCATCCGGGCAAAGCGAATGTGGTCGCGGATGCTCTGAGTAGGAAGACGGATCTAGGGGTGAGCACGGTTCGGTTTTTGGCAAAAACCGAACCGAAAACCGAGCGTTGTTCGGTTTTCGGTTTTTTTCGGTTCGGTTTTCGGTTTTTCGGTTTTTGGTTTTTTCGGTTTTTTTCGGTTTTTCGGTTTTTTTCGGTTCGGTTTTCGGTTTTTTTCGGTTTTCGGATTTTTTTTTTCGTTTTTTCTATTTTTTTTCGGTTTTTTCCCCGGTTTTTCGGTCTATAACTCTATATTTCTTCCATTTTTCAACTTGACAATTTTCCTTTAAGTTGTTCAAAAAATATGTTTGCATTCTTAAAAACCAATTTATTGAAGATAAGATAGAAACATACAAGCTTGAGACTTGAAGCCTAATCGTTCAAAATTTAGAAGTATATGAAATTGAAAATTAAAGAGTACATAAGAGGTGTTAGAATTGCTAGTTTTGTGAAAGATTAAGAAGAAAATCGATTAATCGACAATATATCTAATTATATATATATATATAAAATATAAAATTCTAAAATATATATGTAAATATTATATATATATATATATAATATAAAATTTTAAATATATAATATTTTCGGTTCGGTTCGGTTTTTTCGGTTCGGTTTTGGAGCCAAAACCGAAACCGAACCATTTGGTTTTTCGGTTTTCGGTTTCGGTTCGGTTTTTCGGTTTTTTTCGGTTTTCGGTTTTTTCGGTTTCGGTTTTTCGGTTTTTTTTCTGTTTTTTCGGTTTTCGGTCCGGTTTTTGCTCACCCCTAGACGGATCACACACCATTTCGGATATCCCATCTGAAGATGGCGGTGACTACCTCTTTTGTGGATGTGGTTAGGCGAGCGCAGGAGGAGGCGAGTCGGGAGCGGATTCGTGGTCAGATGCCCGCTTTGGTCAGAGATAGTCGTGGGTTACTGACTAGATACGGTCGAGTGTGGGTTCCTCGTGCGGGCGCGGCTCAGCAGACCTTGTTAGATGAAGCTCACAAGTCCAGATTTTCTATTCATCCGGGGGCTACTAAGATGTACCGGGATTTGCGGACCGGTTATTGGTGGCCCGGGATGAAAAGGGACGTGGCTCGTTATGTGGAATCGTGTCTGACTTGCCTGAAGGTCAAGGCTGAGCATCAGAGGCCTCATGGCAAGATGCAGCCTCTGGAGATTCCCGAGTGGAAATGGGAGAACATCACTATAAACCTGATCACCAAGCTTCCGAAAACCCCTCGGAAGTTTGATGCGATTTGGGTAATAGTGGACCGGTTGACTAAGAGCGCTCTCTTTCTAGCTATTCGAGAGAGCTCGACCGCGGAGCAGCTAGCGGAGATTTACGTGAAGGAGGTGGTATCGAGGCATGGAGTACTAGTATCAATTATATCGGATCAAGATGTACGTTTTACTTCACGTTTCTGGGAGCGGTTCCATTCAGAGTTGGGTACCAGACTGCATTTCAGCACCGCGTATCACCCGCAGACGGACGGACAGAGTGAGCGTACGATCCAGACTTTGGAGGATATGCTCCGAGCTTGTGTGTTAGATTTCGGAGGCAGTTGGGATACGTATCTGCCCTTGGCGGAATTTTCGTATAACAACAGCTACCACTCGAGCATCGGGATGCCTCCTTTTGAGATGCTTTACGGGAGGAGGTGTCGGACCCCAATCTGTTGGGGGGAGGTAGGACAGCGCGTTCTTGGGAGTACGGAAGTGGTACAGAGGACCACGGAGGATATTCAGAGGATTCGGGAGCGGTTGCGGACGGCTCAAAGCCGGCAAAAGAGCTATGCAGATCGACGGAGGTCGGACCTAGAGTTCCAGGTAGGAGACCGTGTGCTGCTTAACGTTTCTCTTTGGAAGGGTGTGATCCGGTTCCGTAAGAGAGGCAAGCTGGGGCCTCGTTACATCGGACCGTTCACGATCCTTGCACGTGTTGGGAAAGTGGCCTACCGGTTGGAGCTGCCAGCAGTGTTGGGTCAGATCCACAGCACGTTTCACGTATTGCAGTTGCGCAAGTGTCTCGCTGACGAGACGACACACATACCTTTGGACGACATTCAGGTAGATGAGAGCCTGAATTACGTCGAAAAGCCAGTAGCAGTGTTAGATCGTAAGGTAAGAAAGTTGCGGAACAAGGAAATCGGGATCGTAAAGATACAGTGGCAGCATCGGAAGGGTTCCGAGTGGACTTGGGAGCCGGAAGTTGAGATGCGAGAGCATTATCCGGAGCTTTTCTCCGATTGATTTCGGGACGAAATCCCGGTAAGTGGGGGAGAGTTGTAACGTCCCAGTTATTTTTTTATTTATTCTTTATTCTTTATTTTTTTGTGGATAATAATTAGGAAAAGATTTGTGGGTTTCCTTTTCTTGTGGGTTAAGTAAAGAAGGGAAAAAACCCATTTATCTATTTAAATAAACCTAGGGTTTGGCTTCCTCCATTAGTTTTCTTGGAGAGAAAGAAATAGAGAGAGAGAGAGAGAGAGAGAGAGAGAAACAAAGAGAGATCAGCTGAGAAAAAGAGAGAGCAGAGTCGGGAAGAGGCGGCGTAGAGTTCGTGTCCATTCGCGTAAGATCGTTATGTGGTTTGATTTTGTGTCCTGAACACGTTATTTGCGCGTGCTTATCGTGATTCGAGGTGAGTGGGTTTACGTTCGTTGTATTATAGCATGCTTATATGTATGTATGTTGATGTGTTTGATAAGGCCGGGTCGTGGGACGATCCGAAGAGTGGGTAACCACTAGGGCCGGGTCGTGAGACGATCCGAAGAGTGGGTAACCACTAGGGCTGGGTCGTGGGACGATCCGAAGGATGGGTAACCACCAAGGCCGGACTATGGGTTGGTCCGAAGAGCGGGAAACCATTAATGTGATATTATGTGGTATATATATAACTTGTTGTGATATAACGTATGTAAATACTTGCTCACTAAGCGGTTGTGCTTACCCCACGATTTCTTTATTTTTTTTAGGTGCTAGTTCGAGCGTGGATAAAGGCAAGGCTCCGGCTTGACGTTTCAGGCGAATGGCATTCCGATTAGAGATTGATTGTTTACACTTAGTTATTTTTATTGAGTTTTGGGGATTTTTAGATAATTACTTATTTAACTAGATGAATGGTTTTTCTTGAATATTTTTCTTTAATATAAATTCTTTTATTAAAAAAAATTGTTTAAAATTATGGGTGTTACAATACCCTTGTCCCCGCACACAATTAACATCTAAATCAAGAGATTTTAAAACATCTTGTAGCACATTGAAAAGACCTAAACCGGATGTATCTTCTACAACCAAAAACTCCAAGAAAAACTCTTCTACTTTAATGGGGGCACTTGACACATCGACACATCTTATAATTAAAGTCATTTGTTCCTTGTGACTTGCATCAGGAGTGCAATCAAGAATTACCGAAAAATACTTTGCCTCTTTTATTTTTTTGATAATAGCATTTTTCACTTCAGAAGCCAACATTTCAATCAATTCATTTTGAATTCTATAACTAAGATAATGATAATGAGTTTCTTTGTCTTGAATTAACCGAAAATGATGTTTCATAACAGGATCAAATTCAGCAATCATTTGAAGTATACCCAAAAAGTTTCCATTGGCATTTACAAAAGTTTTTCATTTGTTCCACGAAAAGCCAAATTATATTGTGCTAAGCATTTCACAACATCAATGATTCTAACCAAAACTTCTCTCAATGATCGGTATCTTTCTTGATCAACTCTTGTAGCTCCTTATCAATTGTTTGATTTTCGTTCAACCTCACTCGCAACTCGGACCAAGTTCTCAAATTAATCATATGATCGGAACTATTTTCATGCAAGTTTAATGTTTCACCTGAATGTTTCCAATCATTTATCCCCTCAAGAGCTAATTGACTTCTAGACCAAGCGGTTTTAAATAACTTGCAACAAAAACAAAAAACTTTATCCAACTCTTTGGAATAAATCAACCATTTTCTATCACAAGATTCGCCATTTCGTAGTTTACGAATATAATACTTGCAAGAAAAATGTCTACCGAGTTTAACATTTGGAAAATTGATACCGGTTTCCCTTAAGGGACCTTTTTCTACAAGCAAATCCTTCATTTTTGAATCTAAACCATCCCAAACTCGTGGATCAAAAATATTTAAAGTAAATTTATCATCATGATGACTTTCAAGATTTTCATGAACTCTATCTTCATCACTGCAAGGTTCAAAATCATTTTCAGAAACATGATGTTCAGAAACATTTTCAGTGTTTTCAATAGGATGTTCAAAAACAGGAATTTCTGTACCATTGACTAACTCTTCAACAGGATGTTCAGAAACAATATTTTCTGTGTCGGTAACTAACTCTTCAACAGGATGTTCAGACACATTTTCTTGTCTCACAAAAAATCTATTTAAAGATCCTTGAAGAGATTGACCAATTTCTTGCTGTCTCTTTTTCCTTTTCCTATTTTGAGCTCCCGACGGTTGCGAGCGAGGGAACATGATTAATAGGATAATAGTGGCAAATATTTAAAAAATATGACAATATTTGACAAATTGAGAATGGGCAATGAGCATAGATTAGAATAATAGAACCTGGAAAATGTCAAACAGCAATGGCTCCAATCTTTAGAGCTGCAACATCCACAGTGAGAAAATGACCAAACAATTGCCAAATTGGATTAATTTGACAACGATTTATCAAATTAAGCCAACTCCTCTTTCTATCCTTCAAAGAAAAAAATCACACTGTGATTGTTGGATTGTAATAAATTATGACCGATTGGGTAGATTACACACCCAATTGAGTAAATCTGAGAGCAATTATGCAACCAATTGAGAAAATTTGAGAGTAGAAACAATTGGAGAGATACCAATACTGTGAGATTGGATGAAATCCAATGAATAACTTACCTATATATAGATGAATAATCGACAATAAGGAAAGGGCAACGGTAATTTTTCCATCCGCTCTTCGTAATCGTGATTATCCTTCCCGAATCGTTAGACGCTTGGAAATCGGAATTGGCAATCATTATTTTGGAAGTTTGAAAATTAATTTGGTAAATTGATATAGAGATCATCGTCTCTAATTGAGAGGCTATTTCAATTTGATTTGCTAAATTGCTTTTGTTGCCCTGGATATTAAATTGGGCTTGGGCTTCTGAAATTTACAAGGCTTTTTATATAGTATAGTAATATTTAATAATTTATATATAGTATATTAATAATAAATAGGATTTTGCTGCCCCTATAGAATTTGCTGCCCTGGGCTGTCGCACGGGCCGCCCTTAGGCAGGCCCGACCCTGACTTCTAGTATAAAAGGTGGTATTGGCAACAAGGCTTAATCATGGAAGGCAATGCAATTTCATCAATCATCTTAGTTTAACTAGTTTAGTTTTCTCTTATGTCATCTTTTCTTTCAAATCTAATGCAGAAAATTATCTTTCTTAGTTAGTTGTACAGTGTAACCTTTTAATTTTATGCCTAGAAGTAATTTTACATTTCAGCAAGTAGTTTTTAAACTTTAATTTCGAATTTCGTAATTTAGCTACCGGAACTTCAGTGCCCACTCCGGTCGGCAACTGTGTTTTAATTTAAATTTCGTAATTTTCAGTATGACTTGTCTAAACCTTTTTACATTTCTTTTCTCCGCTTTCTTAATTATGCACTAGTAGTATTTAGGGATGTAGGGATAAAAAGTACCCGGAGTTTATAAACAATGCTTGAATAGTATTCGTATTTAAAACTTTAATTGTTTTGTTCATTTATAGTTCGAAAAAAATACCCCAATGATGCACACAAGCTGATCACTTGAATGTGTCTAACGTCTAGTCTTAACTTAGAGATGGGTAGTGTGTCATGACATGAGCTTAAATGATGCTAGGGAAATCGACAAAGTTCTTACGACACCAACAAGAGTTGGGTCAGTAAAGTGGGAAAATCCCGACCAACAGGAGCGGGCAAGCTACCTACTGTGTCCATCGAGGCCACTTAGGGTGCGTTTGGTACGCAGACTACGTGGGACGGGACGGGACAAAAACTTTTTGTCCCATGTTTGGTATGCCATGGGACAAAAACTACCTAGGACAAGGTAGGACAAAAACTCTAAAACATGGGACAAAAGCTTGGATTTTTTGTTCCACCAAAAAAGGTGGAACAAGGTTGGACAAAAAAACAAAAATTACCAAAATATCCTTATTTTACTTTTGATGAATAAAAACCCTTTCGTCCTCTCCAGACTCCAGCAGCGCCTCTATCAAACCTATCCTTCATCTTCTCCATTGATACAACCTAATTCCATTCACTTTTTGTTAAATCTGCAATTGGTCTTCTCCATTCAATGGGAACATTTACCTGCAATTTCAGATTTTGAGTTCTTACCTACGATTCTTTACATGCTTCGATTTCTCCATTCGATTTCTTACCTACTTCGATTTGGGTGTTTCAGTTTCCGATTTGGACTTTAATTTTGACTTCGAACGAATATAGTTCAAAGAACGAATCCGAATATGTAAAATTTAAATTTACAATGAATATAGCTTGGAGTCACCATTTCATGGCAACGAATATGATTTGGAATCTGAATACATGATTTTGTTTTCATTATTTCAATTTATATACTTGCTTCATGCCTTCATGATTTCAATTTCTATTCTGTTTGATTTGATTTCATTTCATTTGATCCATTCTTGCTTACTGTTAGACCCCAAATTAAACATCAAATATACCATACAAAAGATTGTCAAAATGGCTTTATTACATGGCTTTTTTCAAAGAAAACAGATTGTCAAAATCCTTAAGTTCAAGGATTTCTTGGTTTCAGTAGAAGTAGAGATCTTAAAGCTAGTTGTACCAAAATTAATATATATTTATATGATATAAAATACCATTAAACAACATAAAAGGGTAATTTGGTCATTTTAACAGTTTTGTCCTGCCCTGTCCACCTTACAAAACGTAGGACAAACAACTTAGTCCTATCCAGTCCAGTCCTACCAAACGTAGGACATACAACTTAGTTCTGTCATGTCCAGTCCAGTCCCGTCCAGTCCCGTCCCATCCAGTCTGCGTACCAAACTCTACCTTAAAGCCATTTCTTAAGAACAAGCCTATGAAATCCGAGAGGGTTTGCCGGGGATCGCCACTGACTTAACAATTGGGTTTTTCACGACGAAAATTCTACTAGGAAGTGTGAGTACAAGATAGGACTGAGTCTTTCGTAAACAGAGAGTGTCCACCGAACCACAGTACTATGATCACCAACTAGGGCCAAGTATTTCTTATAAAATTCGGGAAAAATTATTCCTACGTCCCTACCTTTTAAACATTAGAAAATCTTTAGTAATCTTTTTGATTAAAGTGTTTATAAAAACTAAAACCAACTTATTTCTTCCTCTCTTATTGAAACTCGTAAAAAGGAGCTCATAAGAACCGTATTGTCTTGATTGTTCCAGTCCCTGTGGAATACGACTCTGGTATCTTACCAACTATTACTTGTAGTGACGATCACAGTACCCAATGTATACTTGTACTGCCCACGGTGGCCTGTTTGCAAGCCACTGCGAATTACACGTGTTTGATCTTACCACACAAAGCCTTGATAAGTAACGGTCACAGTGACCAGTGTGTACTTGTATTGCCTACTAAGGCCTGTTCACAACCCACTGTGATTTACACGTGTGCATCGTAGCTACCACTAGGGGTGAGCATTTGGACCGAACCAGCCCGGAACCGGTTATGGCCAATTCTTAGGACCGAGAACCGGACCGTATAAGTAACACCGGTCCTGGTCCCGGTTTTCTGGTCAAAAACCCAGTTGGAACCGGTTGATTATAGTTTAATAATTAATAACAAATCAAACAACAAAATATTAATATTTATAGTTTAATATCAAATCAACCAACATAGTTTAATGTCAAATCAACCAACAAAATGATAATGTTCATAGTTTAATACCAAATCAAGTAATCAACCAACATAGTTTAATACAAAATCAACCAACAAATAATTCATAGTTTAATACCAAATCAAGTAATCAACCAACAAAAATGAAACTCTAATTTTCCATTGTTTTCTTCCCCATTGCTCCGTCATCTACCTTTTTTAAAGCTTGTGCAATCTCTATATAAATACAAAACCGAAAAGATTATAAGTATTTAATAAAAAGTAATACTTGTTTCAAAATAAAAAAATTGAAAAACAATACCAAAAGCTATATCATCGTCTTTCAAGATGTCGTCAATGTCGTCTATTATCGGCTTTCTAGACTTTCTAACCCAATCTTGGGTGCACACCAAAGCTTCAACTATCAATGTCGACAAACTAGTCCGATACTCATTTAAAACTCTACCACTAGTGCTAAAAGCGGACTCGGACGCCACGGTTGGAATTTGTATCGCCAATATATCTAACAACAACAAAATTAAAATAATAATGACATTAATTTATAAACAAACTATGGAAGAGTAAAAAAAGTAGTAATTACCTTTTGCCATTCGAGCAACTATCGGGAACTGCATCGCATTAACTTTCCACCAACTGAGGATATCAAAATTCTTTTTGTAAGTCATTCAAGTCTCTTTCAAATAGCTTCTTAACTCGTTATCTGCCGGATCCGAGTTGCTACCTCCCGCATTAAGGAAATCGCCGAAAAAGTCGTTATCATAATCATCACAAACAACAACTTTTTGACGACTTTCTTGTTGAGAAGACCCGCCATTGTCGAATCTTTCCAAGTAGATCCTAAACAATTTCTCCATCTTCATCTCAATCTCCCGAACCATTTGACGCACTTTAAACTCTTTGCCCGAGTTTGTCATCGATTCATTCAAGTACCCGAAAACTATTTTAAAAGAATGTAACAAAAGATATGACTTCATGGTAGGATCTACCAAAACCCCGAAATACATAAAATCGTTCATCTTGTCGTAGGCACCCCAATACTTGTCATATTTTGCCTTCATGTCCTTTACCTTTTCAAGAAATGCGACTTTCGTTGAAAAATTTCTTAGATGCATATCCACATCTAAGACTTCCCGGATAAAGAGATGTACTAAAGGTGTTGATGTAGATGAAACGGTATCCGTTTTTGTCTTAAACTTCTCAAGAAACTCCACCAAATCTTTTATCACATCGAAGTCTAAACGTTCTGGTACTCTACCAAGATCTTTTTCATACGCAGGATCTATCAAAAAAGTAAAAAAATAAGTTGTTTATAGACTAAAGTTTAAACTCTAAAATGAAGTAAAATATTAAAAAAATGATATCCTTTATATGGTCTAAAATAAGTAAAACATTTTAAAAAATATCTTTATATAGTCTAAAAGAAATAAAACAATTAAAAAGATAGTACCTTTTATATAAATTGTTTACAATAAAAGTAAAACAATCAAAAAAATAATACCTTTTATGCCAAATTCCACAAACGCCTCTCGTAACTCGTATGCGGTCTTCAATAACTCGAAAGTCGAGTTCCATCTGGTAGGGGTGTCACCACAAAGAAACTTCTTCGTTTCTAACCCACAATCTTTCATCGCCTTTTTAAAGGTGTTTATCCTTTGTGTCGAATGTCTAATGTACCTTACGGCTCTTTGGACACATTCAACATGGTAGTTTTGGAATTTTAGCCCATCCCTTACGATAAGGTTTAAAATATGGGCCATACACCTTATTTGGAAATGTTTTCCATTGCCATAAAGATTGGGCAACTTTTTAACCAAAAACTCAATTGCCTTGTCATTAGAAGTGGCGTTATCCACGATCATAAACATGACATTTTTTATACCCCATCCATGAATGCAATCAAGTAATTCTCGGCCAATATCCTCTCCTTTGTGGCTATCTATCTCCCTAAAGTTTATTATCCTTTTGTGCATTACCCAATTTTCATCTATAAAGTGGGCCGTGAGCACCATGTAATTCACCCTTTGACAAGAAGACGTCCAAGTATCCGTTGTCAAATGTATTGTGGTCTTTGGGTTACTCAAATATTGAGCCATTTTTGTTCTTTCTTCTATGTAAAAGTTGGCTACATCCCGGGAAATATTATGTCTTGATGGCAACAAAACCCTACCATTTAATACGTTGGTGTATTCGATGAAAGCCTCATTTTCAACGAACTTAAATGGTAGTTCGCCCACGACAAAAAGATTTAATAATGCTTTTTTTATCCTTGACTCATCATGTTTCCATGTTGTCACACTAGCATCCCCACTTGTGTCCTTCTTAAGAGTCAATTTGGTCTGAGTATTATCTTGATTGTTATCTGGGTTTTTTTTTGCACTTCTTTGCATGTTTGCTTAAAGATGTAGTCCCGTTTCGGTTTGGATCGGCTTTAAGTAAAGATTTGCAAAACTTACATTGTGCATACTTTCTTTCCACGCCATCATCTTCTACAATCATTTTTTTATCGAAAAACTTCCAATAAGGGGCTATTTCTTTGCCATTTCTTTTTTGTCGTTTTGCAGGCTTTGGCACATCTTCCTTTTCAGAATCATCATCGATATTAACTTGAGGTATAGGAGTAGGACCAACAAATTCATCTTCACTACCCTAAAAACATATAGAAACAAGTTAATTCATGTTATATATATATATATATATTATTCCTTGAATTATGAAGCGTGGATAGCCATGTGAATATAATATTAGAAACTTTTATATAAAATTTAACGAACTTATAAACACAAGCAAAAGTTAGACACAGTTAACTAAACAGATAGTCATATAATATCTTTATACCATAAAATAAGCTACATACAACAGATGATTATTAATTAAATAATAAAATAAAATAAATAATCTTATAAACTTAAACTCTAGAAGGCTAGAATTGCAGGTGATTATTAATTAAATAATATTGTTGATTATCCATGAATAATGTTTTATATAGTCTTTAACATTAATATTTTTTAACTGCAAATCATATATTACCAACACCAGACAAATACAAATAGATCAAAAAACAATTGAACCCATCTTTGCCAACAAAAAAGCCAATAAAAGGGATTTTTCAGCCTATGCCCAAAGACCCACCCCCATATTTGTCTCCTGCCCAAACACACTCCCACTTTGCACCTCATACCCAAAGAAGCATACTAATTAGGTCGTTTAACGGAGCATATAGAAGAAAGTCAAAGAAGTTGACCATAAAGGGTCGTTAATCTGCGTTAAGGGGCGTTAAGGGTCGTTATAGGCCGTTAAGGCCGTTAAAGAAATCCGAAAATGAAGAAGGGCCGTTAATGGGTCGTTAGTTGCCGTTAAAGGACGTTTAACGACCCTAGGGTCGTTAAGTCCGTTAATGGTCGTTAGTGTCCGTTAATGGTCGTTAGTGTCCGTTAATGGTCGTTAAGTCCGTTAAAGACCAACGCCATTAGGGTTTTGACATTGTTTGACATGGCCGTTAAGTGTTCCGTTAATTAGGGTTTTTCTTAGTTTTTTAACTCATTTCACATGTAACACGTGCTTTGTGTTTTCCAGCCAACTGATTGTTGTCTTACAATAATTGTCCTTACAATAAGTGTAGTCCATTATAAATGGACATAATACATGAAAGAAAGAAGCCATCACTTAATTGAACGAAAATGAGTTCTCAGTATAAAACTAAATTGTTTATTGCGGGTGGTGGTTTTTGGGAGCAAAACAACGAAGGAGGATGGGAGTATTCAACGCACCTTCCAATTTGTCGTGTGTGGATTCCGGTAAGGATTACATATTCAAGGATGGTCAGTTATATCGAGTCAAAATGTGGTATGGGTACTTCTGTTGGTGTTACTAGACTTGCGTACACCGAGTCTGGTAATCTTTATATTGTGTGGAATGATGAACAATTAACACAGTTCTTGGAATCTGTTGCCGGATTGGAGCCAATGTTGAAGGTAAAGATTGGTTCAATTGTTGAAGACAATGTTGATATTTCGGTGTGCAGTGAAGACAATGTTGAAGGTAATTCGAACATCGAAGACACCTCTACTTCCTATGTTTTCGAGACACAACAACCACCAGAAGAAGAAGAAGAAGACGAAGACGAAGAAGAAGACGAAGACGAAGACGAAGAAGACGAAGACGAAAAAGACGAAGACGAAGACGAGGAAGACGAAAACGAAGAAGACGATGAAGGAGATGACGATCCTGACAATTATGTATACGAAATACCTGATCATGATCATGTAATATCATTTCCTGGAAATGATGATTTTCATGATTTGCCTCCACCCCCAGGCCAAACCCCCCTGTCATCACACCGACCGAAGCGAGACGATATATCCCTTGTGCAAAAGTTAAAGTTCACGAGGTTTTTCGTACGAAAGCAGATCTGAAACTTGCCCTCGGATTGAAGTTCCTTCAAGAAGGTTTCGAGTTTAAAACGCCAAAATCTTGCAAAAAAGATTTGAGGCAAAATGTGTGCAAGATAACTATGGTTGGCGCATATATGCAGCCTGGATCGGGCGATCAGAAATGTTTCAAGTTCGGAAAATGAATGATGTTCACACCTGCTCGAGGACGCAGATGCATCCTAGGCATCGTCAAGCAACTAAGAAAGTGTTGGCACATTTACTTTTGGATAAAACCGGCGATGTTAGAAGGGACCTTCGTGCGGCAGACATTATGACGGATATGAAAGCGCAGCATAAAATTAGCGTTTCGTACTGGCAAGCTTGGCAGGCAAAATGGCATGCAATATGCATGATTGAGGGTGAACCAGAGGAATCGTTTACTCGACTTCCTCAATACTTTTATAATTTGGAGGTCAACAATCATGGTATGCAGACCAGGATTTTGGTAGACGATGATGGACGATTTGCGTCGTGTTTCTATGCCCTTGGATGCCCGGTATGTATTTTTTTTACAAATGCCTTTCATTTATTCGATAACTATATATACCATAAATCAAGAACAGTATTTGTAAACAACATTAATTTGCATATTCGAACTTTCAGAATGGGTTGGGTGCTAAGGTGGTTATAATCGACGACGCTCATTTGAAGGGTCATTACGCGGGCACACTATTCTTGGTTGTTGCTATGGATGCAAACAACCAAGTGTTTCCAATTGCTATTGGAGTGGCAAAGTCTGAGAGCAGTGAGCACTGGACTTGGTTTTTGTCTAAGTTGAAAGAGTGTATCGGGGAAATGGAGGGGCTGGTATTCATGTCTGACAGAGCTGGTTCAATACAACAAGCTCTTAACACGGTGTACCCATCGGCGAAACACGCACTTTGTTGCCACCACCTGTACATGAATATAAAAGCTAGGGACGGTAGGATCGAAGACAACAAAAAACTATTTTGGAAGGCGTGCAAAGCCTATACCGAAAAGGTTAAAGGAAAGCAACAAGTGTTAGACATGAAATAAATTTTTCTACAACAAATAAAGGAATATAATTAAATAGTAAAGTATATATAACTAACCGACGAGTCGAACCATCCCTGTCCATCTAAACCAACTAGTTCCGCCCACCATTTAGGGTTCACACCTTGACTCTCTAAATATTGAATGGTGTGTACGTCTTCCAACTTGCCGTCCCAATATAACTTGACGACATGCGCCTCGTCTTTTGGCTTAACCTTCCTCTTCGAATACGCATGTTTTTCCTGCTTCCTCTTCTTTTTCTCTTCCTCCAACTGCTTCTTCTGCTTCTTTTTCTCTTCCTCCAAGTCCATCTTACTAGGTTCTCGATGTTTCGGAATCTCTGTAGTGGTCCCCTATTTGATATATGGGGATAAATCAGCTAGGCCCGGACGTTTCTCGCGCATCCCCCTTCCCATTTGCTCCTCTATAGTTATCTGGCCCACATTGGCCTCAGGAGTCTGGAACGCATCGTTTCTGGAGGTGCCCTGCATTTTCACAATAATTATATATTATGTATATGAATAATAAATGTAAATATTTAAAGCACAAAAAGATCTATAACTGTATTTTGACGAATAAATGTATATTATATATATATATGAATAAATGTAAACAATTATATATTATATATATGAATAATAAATGTATATATATATATAATAGTTTTATTAAATACCATATCCCCAATTTGAGGTGAAGTCGTGTGAGATGGCAAATCCGATATGATGGGTTGCGGAAATATACTGTTGACGAAGTCATCATTCGTCGGTATCTACGTAGAAACACGAAACGTTAGCAAGTCTCTCGAAACAAAATATATAGACTAAAAGAAATAAAATCAATTAAATTTAAAAACCAACAGAAATCCATTTTTGGTTTTATAAGCCTTTTTAATTTACTTGTATGTCCATCGTCACAGGTGGGGGAATGTTGTACGTCAAATCGCTCGTCATGATAGGTGGGTGCGGGGTGTACTCCTGAAATGTCGTCTCTTGATGTTGTTCCTCATATCGAGGGTGGTCCAAATTGGCCACTGAATGCTGTTCATAAAATTAATATACATAAATAGTCAAATTTATCAAATTTAGTATACATAATAAGTTGGAGAATAAATTTGCTTTTAAAAAACTTTGTTCATCAATAAAATTAAATATTTACCTATATGTTCGTGGTCACAGGCGGAGGCATGCTGTACGTTGCCACACTTGTCGTGATAGGTGGCTGCGAGGTAGATCCGACAAATAAACTACTAAAAAAACCAACAATACCAGCAGCAGGCTGCTCACCACTATCTTTCGCTGACATCTACATACAAAATGAAATGTTACTCTATTGTAAATTGGAATTTTAACTTTGTTATTAGTAAACTTAAATTCTTACCGTTAGATTTTTAAAACGTTTGTGAAACATATCATAAGCATCCAATCGATTCCTCATGGCCACAATGTCCGTCTCCGCGGTCGACAAACGATGCCAATATGGATCAAAGTTGTCAGGCGGAAGCTGACGGCTGGTCCCCTCATCAATGTCCATGCTAGTCTCATAGTCAACATCATCATCATCATCACCATCACCATCGTAGTCATCATCATCATCACTGTCAACACCGTCATCAACGCCAAAAAACGGTTCACTAGCTATATACCAATCCTGCTGCTTTTCCTCATTCGTGGCCTCCAAACGCAATGGTGGATGCTGTTCATACAATTTATATATATGTAAAATTTTCATTATTTCAAAATCAAAGTTCGATCATTTGATGTATAATTTAAGTGTAAAACTAACCTGTGGATCTAACTTCATAATCATTATTACATGGCTCTTATGTATAATAATATTCCTACTCTTACTCCAACAAACTCCCCTCGGGATACCATCATGTCGTGTAAATATTCTACTCGCTCTAGGAAATGTCTCTAAAACCCATATCTGTGATTAAAATTAAATAACAAAAGTCAGTACCCCATGAAATTGTTAAAACAACTTAATTGCTTTTATTTCAATAATAAACTAACTAACCTTCAAGGCATATAAAAAACCCGACAACGTCATTACGTTTTTTAGTTCGCCTCGTCTTGTGATTGCGCCGTTCATTTGGGAAAAAGTATGCTCCCAAATGTAAGAACCCCATGGAAATGTGTTCCATGACTCGAGATTCTCAATAAGATCCAAAACTACTGTCGGTACTCTAACAGCAGCCTGATGACCAATAAAATATGTCTCCACCATGGCCAACAAACAAATACAAACGGCCTCGTCGTTCGTATAGCGATCACCCTCTAACTCAATACTATCAAACGCCTCTCGAACCTCCTTCACCGTAATTGATGACTTTCTAAAAACACGAGTGACAAACCCGTTTTCAGTATGCTCGGGCACGGGAATATCTCCAAGTCTGAATCCAGTGATTAGACAAAAATCCCGACGTCTAAATATTAGGTTATGTCCACAAATACTGAACCATATCTCATCGTCCCTCCCATTGTCATACATGTTTTGGGCCTGCAAAAACATTAAGCATAATACGGGGTCGGGTGTCTTTTCTTGCACCTGTAGCCATGGTCCAAATACGGTGTTTCTCAACATCTGAAGCCGGTCAGCGTTCAACCGCTGATGAATGCTCTCGATCAGCTTATAATTACATTTTATTGAAAGTTTTGATGACTGATTAAACCGAGGCTATACAAAAAAACAAATACTTTAGGAAGTCAAACACTACACTATATAAATAGGGAAATTATTTATATAAATAGTTGATAACTTATTTATATACAAAAAATAGAATAACAATAATCAATCATATATAAAGACATACATATGACTAATTATGTAAAACACAATAATTCATATATAAAGACATACATATGACTAATTATGTAAAACACAATAATTTATACATAAATTAGGGTTTAACGATCATACATATCACTAATTTATATAACCCTAAACCATATAAACTAAAAAAATTGGGAACAAATATATAAATTGATTACTATTCTTTAACCTAATCAAACACAATACAAAACAAGTTCTCTATTCATCAATCAACTATATATCAAGCCTCTGCCCTTTATTAAATAAACTAAATTCAAATCAAAATCAACAATTAATTCTCTATTAGGATACTCATACTCAATACAAGACAAGTTATCTATTCATCAATCAACTAAATATCAAACCAGCAAGGCAGAGGGCGAAACCATGAATTCAAATCAAAATTAATTCTCTAAATTACACAAATTCCACCAAAAACCATACCATTAAGACAATAATATAGGATAATTTATAAGTGTTAGTATGTGTGGCTAAACCCTAAACTAAACCGTTAAAACCTAAATTAGGCCGTTAAAGCCATTAACCCTAATTGCGTTAATATGTGCGCCTGTTAAACCCTAAAAATAGGGAAACCCTATAAACCGCCGTTAACAGCTCGTGTGGGTGCGATGGTGCCATTAAAGGCCGTTAACTGTACGTTAAACTTGGTTGGTGGTGCGGTGGTGGTGCGGTCGTGATACGGTGGTGATACGGTGGTGGTAGATAGTAACTAAAAGGTTATCATAACTTACGTCATTATCCAAATCGTATTCCATCACGTGCTTCTTCAGGTTTTTGTCGCGTGAACGAGCATTCAAATCAACAGAGATTTTCTTGAAGAAGGTCGTATTCAAGGTCCCATATGGTGGTCCTCTTCAATCTGCTTTTTCGTTCACGGGATACTGTCAATTGTGGTTGTTGAGAATTGAATTGAATTGCCTTGACCAATTAACGTACCTAGGGCGTTAAAGAAGCACAATTAACGGACTTAGGTTTGACGCCGTTCATAACCCATTAACGGCCCTTCTTCACAAGCCCATTAACGGACTTAACGACCCTAGGGTCGTTAAACGGCAACTAGCGACCCCCTTAACAACCGTCGTACATTAACGACCCCCTTAACGACCTTCGATTACATTAACGGAGTAAAACGCCTTTTAACGGCCTGCAATTGGTCAACTTTTTTTTCTCTTTGACTTTCTCCCTTGGCTCCGTTAAACGACCTAATTAACGAACTTGTTTGGGTATGACGTGCAAAGAGGGAGAGTGTTTGGGTAGGAGACAAATATGGGGGTGGGTCTTTGGGCATAGGCTGAAAAATCCCCAATAAAAGGACACAAATAAATTGGGCCAAGCATCATAATTGAAACACGGCTAAAACTAGAATTACCCTACCCTTGCCAATAAAATAACCCAAAAATTAAGTGCCATCACTGCCATGCTTTTGTTCACAAGAGATCAACCAACAGTAACATCACAAGTTTTGCGTCCACTGTGTTATATGCGATTCATATATATTCATTAACAATTTGATTTATAGTTTATACGATTATATATATATGTTTATAAAAATAAAAATCCAAAAAACTTACTTGAGTTTCATCATCTAAATCATCATGAACCCAATTTTCCCTCATCTTCAATTTTTTGATTCTTTGAATTTGTTGCTTGATTTTTGAAGTGTATTAATGTCCAGTAGTTTTTCTAGGGTTTTTTTATTAGCCTTAATAAGGTTTTTTTTATTATAGTAATCTACTAGATTGTCTCTTAATATTCCGGGCCGGGCCCGGTTTTTTACCCGAATAATTGTCACCGGAACCGGTTTGGAACCAGAACTGGAAACGATCAATTCTTAGAACCGAGAACCGAACCGCATTAGTAATATCGGTGCCGGTCCCGGTTTTTTCCGGTTCGGTTCGGTTCTTGCGGTCCCGATGCTCACCCCCAGCTACCACATACCCTCAAGTTGCGGACAGTTATGCATGAAATTTTGGCGTCTGTTAATCGATTGAGGGTTATCCACCTCCTCAGATTCCCTTAAGAAAATTGTACCCGACGATCCAGATCCAGATCCAGCGTATATTGGCCCTGAAGGCCTTCTTTGGTGGACCATCCGTAGCGTGATGCGACCTCCTCCTAGATGTAATCTTTGGGGTGTTATTTCAAGGATTCTCCTTGGCACATGGGTAGGGGGATTCGTCACCATCAAGCCCATATGTATCGAAGAAGTGTGCCCTTGATCTTGATTCTGGCGGTCATATTGACCAACATGCCGGTGAACAACTAAGTCCACAGTCTCTGAAGCTCCCAAATGGTTGTTTTCAACTAAGCTCACAACTAAGGATGTGTTTGGGAGCATTTATGAGTTTGAAATGGTAGGATGCGTTTGGGAATTGGGAGCGGTTATTTGTATAAGCTTTGAATACAAATTTTGAGAAGCGCGATCACTATACCTTTCCCAAATTTATTAATACAACTAGATTCGATCCCGTGTAATACACGGGATAATTTTAAAAAAAAAAATTAATTCATACCAGAAAACTAATATTACAAATATGATTTGCTTAGTTTAAATTATTTATTATAATTTAATTTATGTTTGATAGTATTATATCTAATAAATAATTTATTTTGAAAGTATTAACAATAGAATTATACTGATACAATTTATAAAAAAATGCCTTTTAGTTAATCCATGATTCTGTATTTTTAATATGATAAGAGTGTAAAATGAAAACGTAAGAAAATGTGAAATGTATTACTTCTTATATATTCTTAATATTTAATAATAAAATTAAATAAAAAAATATTCAATAATGGGCCCATTTCGAAGGTGTTGACATTTTAATTTATTTATAATTCATAATATATGATTATTTATTTTATATGATAAGGGTATAAAATAAAATATGAAAAAGTAATAAATTAAAAGTAAAATATATAACTAATTATAAGAATGTGTTGGTGAAAAATTGAAGATTAAAAGCAAAATAAATAGCTAAAAAGTAGGAGATTGAACCGATAATGTAAATTGCGTCCAAGTTCATGTTTTGGCGAGAAAATGCAGGAATCGGCTCACCAAAAGACGACACATGTCATGCTAGTTACCCTTTTATTATATATAGATTTATTTCAATAAATAATAAATTATATATAGAGAAAGAAAAGAAGAGAGAGAAAGGGGTAGGAGTTGTATAGGGGTATTAACCAAGCCGAGTTGAGTAGCAGGTTAATCTAGCAGAGTTCAGTAGTAGGTTGACTCGAGCTTGATTGACTTTTTCAATGTAGGGCTCGAGCTCGAGCTAGAATATTATTTTTGTTATTGGGCTCGAGCTCGAAGCTCGTTTATAAGTTCGAACTCGCGATCGATTAACTCGTTTATCAACTTGAGCTTGATAATTTTAGTATTTTTATACGATTTATCAATAAATATATGAAAATATTTAGCTCAAATGGCTCGGCTCGGCTCGACTCAACTCGAAAAATTTTATCGAGTTTTCGAACGAGTTGAGTCGAACATTGGTGTTATAAAGCTCGGCTCGCTAAGTTAGACGAGCTCGACTTCATGTTCGAGATCAACTCAAGCTCGAGTATTATTAAGCTCGAGCTCGAGTAGTTCGTTAAAAGCTCGACTCGCTAACACCCCTAGATAGTGGGTAATTGCCTTCGGCGTGGCATCCCCGAAATCACCTTCCCGAGCCGCGTTCTCTGAGACCCCGATGTGGTGTTCCCGAACTTCCCCGAACGTTCCCGAACCCTTCGGCTAGGGTTCAGTTTAGCTAGCTTGAAATCGTGGAGGACATTAGCTAGGGTTTAATTTGTTTTAGAAAATTGATGAAGTGTCTAGTAGAGAGGGGTAGGGATGTCATTCTTTTGGGCTGAACGTGGACAACATAGGATATGTAACTGTGTCATTAAGACAATATATGTCCCAATAAGACCATGGGGAGCACACTCGGCGTCGGAAGGAAGTCGAATTAGGTTGGTCGGTTTGGGTTACTCTATCTAGGCGTCGGCATTGGCTTCAAGGGAATTGGGTTTGAATAACGCCGTTACAGAGTTATTGAACATGGATATAGGGGAGTTATTGAACATGGATATAGAAGAAGAAAAAATCTATATATTGATACATCTGAAAGTCAATTAAAAATGTTATATATATTTTGTGGTGAATAATAAATAAACAAATAGAGTGATAAGTAGTATTTATACTTTGGTTATAGAATGAATAAGGTCGGTCAATTAAAGGAAATGATGCAGTCCTCCAGCGTCTCTTTCTCGTCAGCCGCAGGAGCACCTTTATCATTCAGAAAGTCTCCTGTTTCTTCCTTGTTTAAGGTGAAGTCTGTGTATACTCCAAACCCAAACAGCAGCAGCTTAATAAGCGATCCTTCAACTTCAACTTCAACTTCAAATTCAAATTCAAATTCAAATTCAATCATGGCCGCTCCCAAATGGGCTCAGAAGACGATAACACTCCCTCCTCACAACCGTGGTTGTCATCTTATTACTCCAAAGGCAACCTCTTTGCTTTCTTCTTTTATCTTATTATCTTTATAGGAGTATAATACTTTCAAACAACATCACTCTTTATATTAACTATCTTAAACTTGTTTATTATTTGGTAATCGATATAAGAATACAAGAATTAGGGTTTCAAGATTAATTCACCCTTTTAACAACACACACTCTTCTCCAACTACACAAAACTAACAAACAACTCTTACTTATAAACTAACTAACACACACTCATCCATCCAGATCTTGAAGGAAATTCGAGAGGATTTGTCAGGGTTTAAATGCGGTCTTGCAAATCTTTTTTGTAAGTCAAGTTAAAGTTACTTACTTTTTGCTTCTTAATTGAAAAATGATATTGTTATTATTCAACTTACATATGAAATAATGAATGCATTTAAAATATATGTAATAACAGTGCAGCATACCAGTGCCTCCTTGACCATCAATGAGAATTATGACTCTGATGTTCGAGCCGACACCGAGACTTTTCTTAATAGGGTTGTTCCGGAGGTCTGTTATTTTTCCTGTTTTTTCTTTATTAATATCACAACATTCTCTGTTTTTCAACTTACACCTTGCTTTCAGGGAAGGTCTGCACCATGGAAACATACCCTCGAAGGTTACTTACTTTTCAACATACATACACACATCATCCATGTTTCCTAGTACTAGTACTATATATATATATATGTGTATGTGTTGTTGATTTATGTTGCTGGGAATGGGATAGATATCTTGATTTATAACCTTAATACTTGGAAGCAAACTCTATAGCCTCTGCTGATGTGGAATTAATAATACCTTTCTTTATTATATGTATGCAATGCAGGTCCAGATGATATGCCAGCACACATCAAGTCATCAATGTTTGGCTGTGCTCTCACGTAAGGATATCTATCTCAGCTTCGTATTCCTTTTTTCTGATGCATGAATTCAGCTCCACTGACACTGCTGATTACAAATGTTAGGATACCAATTACAGATGGACAGCTTAACATGGGAACTTGGCAGGTCAGTAATAATATCTTTGATTCATGATAATTGAGTTATTTTAAAATTTTCCAAGGTAAGCCAGGGTGGTGCACTGCACACATATCTCCAAGCTACCATATTTGTTCAAGTGTATATTTTCTTCTACTTTTTCTTTTGTTACTGTCACAACTTGTGAATGTAGCTAAAAAAATATGGAGCAAAAAGCTGCCGAGAATTCATCACCACATTCTTAGTCAATGGATCATAACATCTATATAATGTGTGATACAACATCACCCTTCTTTGTTTCCTGTAGAATTCTCAGTAAATGCAAGTTTACAATAACAAATGGCACTTGCTATTTACATGTCCTGCAAATGTTTTTGAGGCTATATCAGTTCATATGCTACATGGCTGCATCAGACAGTCTAGTATGCAAGCTTTGTGCTAGATCAAACAATCAAAGCAACCAAATTTATCCTTGAAAAAATATGCATGACCCTACATCATAATTCCATTATCCAACTTTTAAATACGTATTTGTTGCATAACAATACAAAGAAGTGAAAACAGCAATCTATTTACATGTTCTGGTTGTTTGTTAATGTGATTAATAACATATTTTAGATATTTCCAAGGACATGGCCTTTCATAGGAGCTGTTGGTGAAGTGGGAAATAGAGTAGTAGATAGAATAAGGGCCTTTTTTTTTTAAATACCTCTTAACTCTGAAAATTAAGAGGTTTGCAGACTTAAGACTGTTTGTTTTCTTTTTAAGAAAGGTCTGAAAATCACGTACCATCCTTTGAAATTTTAAGAGGTGCACCATCCACCTCTTTTTTTTAGATGTGAAATCAGACTTCAGACTTCTTAAAAAAAACAAAACGACACCCAAGTGTAGTGTAGGGACCTGTAGGTATGAATAAACTTCTGAATGCATTTTCTCTGTTGCAGGGCATTTGGCTGTGTGAGCATCGTGATGCACCTACTGCACGTAAGGTTGTGGTCACCTTAAATGGAATTTAAGAGGCAAGCATTGGGAATATATATGGTACGAAGTTGACTTTGAAATTCATTTGGTAAAAAATTGTTCCATGGAACTGTTTGGATCTACGTTGACATACTTCCTAGCTACCTTGATAATTTTCATCGTCATATATATATATATAGGGGTGGGTTCAAATGTGAACCACTTTTTGGTTGTGAACGTGAGGACAACCGAGAGCGCGACACGTGGCAGATGATTAGGCGCCACGTCAAGTCCACGGCGGATGACTAGGCGCCACGTCATGTCCACGGCGGATGACTAGGCGCGATTCATGGGAGGGCATTGAATTAAAGAGGGGGACCACACTCAAAGACGCCACGTGTTGCGCTCTCGGTTGTCCTCACGTTCACAACCAAAAAGTGGTTCACAATTGAACTTTCTTCTATATATATATATATATAATACAGAAATCCACAATCTGGATACATATATATGTAGAGAGAGAGAGAGAGAGAGAGAGAGAAAGGTTCAAATGAGAAACATAACTTTTTAAGAAAACGTGAGAACGAATCTTAGCCACTCATCCGGTCAGTAAAGGCGGCTTTGACCGGTCCCCCCCCCCCCCCTCTTTAATAATCTCTACCCTCCATGAATCGCGTCAATCCTCCGTGATCGCGTCCACGTAACCGAAATGTGTGGCTGAGAATCGTCCTCGCGTTTTCTTTAATTGACAACGTTCTCGTATGAACCCACCTCTCTCTCTCTCTCTCTATATATATATATATATATAGAAAACGCGAGTGGTCGAGAATCGTCCTTTCGTTTTCTTAAAAAGTTATGTTTCTCTCTCTATATATATATATACACACACACATATATGTAATCTGATTGTAGTATACCTAGCACAGGATTGTTGTTGAAGTTGTTCATTGGTTTGTCGCTGATTCCTTGTGAGTGCAGCATATATGTTCCTTAACAATCCCTTGTTTGTATTGTAGATCAATGCGAGGAAGATGGATGTCTTGTTTTGATGTTGTCACTCCTAGTTAAAGCTGGATTATAATGTAAATAATAATGGGCCATTTGGGTGTACTGTATGAATGGTAAAGATGGCACAAGTGAATGTCCATTTTCTTGAAGTGGAAAGAAATTGGTAAGGACTATTAATAATATCTGAATGCAATGTTGAATCTAGTACAAGAGTTAAGTAAATTAACTTGTTTTTTGGTTTTTATGCATGTGTACATATTACAAATTACTTCTATGCACAAGCCCATACTAGGGTGTTCCTCAATTTTTCGTTTTTTAGGTTTTCCCTTGAAAATATATATCTTTTCGATCGTTGTTACCATATTGCTGTGATAAGCACAAAATCAGAACAGAATATCGGCGACGGAGTAATTTTAGGGAACGAACCATGAGTTTCTTTCTAATTTGTTGTATTTGGCCAATTTACAGAGTTACCCTTGTTGGCATATGTTCCCCGTGATTCACCCTTGAACAGTCACTCTCTTTTTTGTAAATATACAAATTTGCCACTGTTTTATCTCAACCATAGATCTAGCTTTTGAACGGTCTGGATGGGTTAATAAAGTTAGCACCTTTTTTCTTGGTTAATAAATGAATGACTATCTAAATATATGGTCAGGCTCTGTTTCTCTTTTTATAGTTAATTTGTTCCTACTACAGATAAAGATCTTTGCAGGTTTCAAGCTGAAGGCTATGTTTCAATAGTTGTTATAAGCAACCAAGGTTAGCAAGTATGCTTAGTAAGGAAGTAGAGGTATACACCAATCTTTTTGAGGTGACTAAACACATTTTTGCATATTTAAATAGAACAATGGGTGTTAGTAATGCGGTCAACAAGTCTAAAGGTCTCACCATAGCCGTGAAGAAAACATAATCTCAAATGTTAGGATGAGGCATCGGAATTGATCCTTAGTGGTTAGGACTCGTTATAGATTTTCCAAGTTCTATTTCAATAGACAAGCTAGCATTCATCTTTAATTATTTTTATTGCTATAACACGCTCATAACACACTTATATTTTTCTTTCTTTCTTTCTTTTCTACTATATTTTATGCATCTCCCTTCCATAAACGCACCATCATTTTTTTTTAAACTTGAATACATAAGTTAACCCAAAACTTGGAATCTTCTGCCGATTTCTTGTATTGTTCCTAGCTGTAATATCTCATGATGAGAATAAAAACTGAATTCATGATTCTGACTGTTTCACGTCTTCAACAGCATGTGTCAATGCTATACCACGCTGGATTTGATTGTCTGCAGAAAAGACAAATCCTCAATTCAACCACTTGCTTTCTTAGGAAAGATCCAGATATTAGCGTTAAATTTATGTTGTTGGAAAAAACTTACAGTTGATCTTCCGGTTCTTGGAAACGCCGGTCTTTGGAACTCTTTGACAAACCTTTCTGGAACTTGGGGATCTTTCTCACTATGTCATCTCCATCTTTGTTTGAATTTTCATATTTTACATCTTGACTGTAGCACTCAACACTTGCATCGCTCTGTGGGATTGAAGATAAAGACAACCATCTATGCCTAGGCCTGTTGGCTCTCATGATTTGCTTTGCATTTTTGGAGTCTCCTGCTGCTGCTTGTATTAAATCTAAATCTCTTCTTTGATTGGTGAGATGGGATTCTGGAGACAAGTTTTGGAGTTGAGCTGTGTTCAAGTCCCTTCCTTTTGATGAATATCTGTGTGGTCGTTGAGATGTTGAGCAGGATTTTGACTTTCTGAGTCTTGAGCTCTCTGCAGATGGTTGACCTATAATCCCGTTGAAGCCAGACGACTCAGTTGTTGCATTTTGTTGTTGTGAATGCCTTCCACTCAAGATTCTACTTCTCCCATCTTGTCCCAAGGTTAGTGGTTCTAGACTCATACGGACAGTAACTGGACAGCCAATTGCCACTTCAAGTGCTTTCGTTAAGCTTTCTTCTGAAATTTCTGCTGCCAACTTGTCTTCTGGTCTTTGAAAAGTCAAATGCACAATGGCGTTGGCTGTCAGTGATGTAAGAAAACCATGTTAGAACAAGCTAGCCTTGAATGACATTGATTATAAAAAATCTAGGATAGGAGATTTGCATTACTCCTAGAGATAGACAATAACGCTAGTTTCACTTGGTCACGGAGGAATTTTCGTGTGTGGGAGCTTTCTATTCCTTCCAATACATCTTTCCATAGTTCTTCCATGTCACTTATGCTAGATCTTTTCATGCCATCAAGCTGTCTTTGGCGTTCGTCTATAGATCTGTGTGGTTCACCTGCAGGAGCTGCTAGCTAGCTAGTAAGTATTAATTAATTAATTAATAGGATTATGTCTATATACGAAACTTACCTGAATGCAATGTTACTTGACTGAAAGATGATGAATTTGGTAATACAATGCTTGAGGTTGAGGATGTGATATCTAGAAATGCAGCAATTATATTCCAATTCTGGTCAGTTGAGGACTGGAGTTTCCTTTCTGTTTCAGCTAGTAACTTGAGGATGTAGCACAATCTTGCTGAGTGAGTTTTGCCTGCATTCACTGAGCATGAATATATAGACAAGTAAATGTAATAAATAACTTTTTGAAAACTAAGATAAGATCCGTCTTACTGAGGAGCTTCTTATGTGGTGATGATGAACTTTCCAGAAGAACATTTGTAACAAGAGTTGCTAGTTGAGATAGAAAGGAAGCTGGTTCAACAGATGCACTCAGCTTCTTGGCATATCTGATAGTGTTGATGGTGTCTCCTGAGATTGCCACTGCTAGCAAGTCTAGCAGCTTGTTTTGTGGAATGAGACCTACCTGTCAACAGAATAAATTAATTAAAAACATTTTATATAATTAATCAATCTTTGATATATATATATATATAGATTTACTTACTAGGTGTTGGGTAACTGAGGTATTGATTCTTGGGCCCAATAAGGCCAACTGTTCCAATATATTCTCTGCATCTCTCAAGGAGCCTTGTGATTTGGCAACTATGAGTTTCATTGCTTGTTTTTGGATGCTCATGCCTTCATGGTGAAGAATTGTTGATAGCTTTTTGGTGATGTCTTCATCCTTGAGCTTTGGGAAGCAAAATTTGTGACATCTTGATGAGATGTGATTTGGGATATTATTACTATTATTGATGGAAGTAGTTATGAGGAGAAATACAAGAGAGGGATTAGATTTAGAATCCAGTAAATTCATAAGCTCATCCCATGCCTCTGAAGTTAACAAGTGACAGTCCTCGATGATGAGAATTTGAGTAGTGGGTAGGGAGGAGGTGGTTTTGATTTTGTGGAAGGCAGTTGCAATTGTATTTGCAGAGCAGATTGTGGTTGTAGCTTTGAAGGAGGTGCAGGGTTTGCAAGTGCAGCAAGGTTTAGGTTGATGAGTTGATTGGCAGTTTAAAGCCATTGCAAAAACTGTAGCAGTGGATGTCTTGCCTGTGCCATTGGGGCCATGGAAGAGATAAAGTGGAGCAATCTTTTTGTGTTGGATGGCATTGGAAAGGGTCTTGATTACAGTTTTATGACCCACAACGTCTTGGAAGACCTTCGGCTTATACTTGTGACTCATCATCACATTCACACCTGCTGCTGCTGCTGCTGCTGCTTTTCTTTCACAATCGCTAGTAGAGCTAGAGCTGCAGCTGCCGTTGGGGACGATGGTTTTGTAATTCAGCTTCTTGATTACACATGATCTTCTTTGTCTTTTCCAAACAACATGACGAGACTTAATGGTTTGTGTTTTGAGTCTGCTACCCATGTTTGGATCTTTTAAATTCTAACATTTTTGTTGTTGACATTAATGTTATGTCTATCCAACTTCCAAGTAATATATATAAAAGAAAAAGATAAGATTTTTTTTATCGTATTAGTTAATTAATTGTAGATGAGCCAGGGTATATAATTTGGCCAGCAATTGGATTTAATTAGCCGGCAGCCTTTGATATGAATAAAAATGATCTTAGAATTAATTAAGCAAGTATATATATAGAGAGATAGTAGTAGGAAAGAAATATGGAGATTGCTCCATATGGAGGAAGGTCAATTAATTTAAGTTTGAAACATGGAGGTGGTGATGCATGCATGAGTTAATAATATAATATAATGTATGTAATAATATCTTTGTATAATAATAAATTTAAAGTGGCTCAACCACTACTTGGCACTGGTGTTTTCCTTCAATGGCATCTTTCTCTCTACTTAGACATGAGATGCTTCAGTTGAGCTTGATTAACCAACTAACCCATTGGCATTCATATATAATATCATTGTTTTTGTTTCTTTTATGTAAACTGAAAATATTTAGGTAACTGATTTTGAGATTAATAAAAAGGCGATACTTGTCTCCATAATCTATCTGCTTCTGCTTTTCTTTGCTTGTAGATGGATGTCCCTTGTCTTGATTTGACAAATACATAAAGATTTTGCATGTATATACATCCTAATAATGTGTATGTATGTATGTGGAATGAATTAAGGTGGAAATTACTGATGAAATCCATTCAACTCTAATGACATCCACTTGTTCAACTATCTTATACCCACCATAAATAAATATAAAGCTAGCTAGCTAGGGATGATGGAATGATAAACTGTATACAATGAATATTGGCAAACAAAAAGGATTTATAAAATCTCCTAATCATCTCATAATTCTCGCATGAGGGGAAACATAAATAAATGAAAAAAACTTATTTAGATTCTCCAAGTTCATAATCCTTGATGGGAATGTTCTCCAATCCTTCCTTGAGTAGATTTAGTTCCTCTTCAGTTAAGCTGTGTTTCGTATGTGTAGCTGTGACCTTGGAAGAGGCCTTTTCAGCCTCGACTGCCCAGCTATAGATGATCATCCCTGCAATTGCAACCAGCATCCCCAATATGTTCTTCAACGTCAGCTGTGAATCGAACAACACCCACCCCAACGTCAGCACACATACGGTTTTCATGTGACCTAAAACCTGGAATGAAACTGCTGAGAAACGTCCAATGCACAGATACTGGCTAATGTTGCAGAAAACTGCCAACGAGCATGAAAGGAGTATGAACACCTGCAAATCAATTCCATTTTGATTCATTTTCCATCTTTAGCATTAATAAATGGTTTTGCATTTATGAGAGAGAGAGGGAATATTTACAATTGCACCAGAAGATATGCTTCTTATGTAATCTGATATAAGGTTTCCACTCAGATAATAGTCGATGAAAGGACCCAATACAAGCAGTGAGATGGCCTGAATAGGAGCAGTCTTACTCAACAACTCAAAAGCTCCAACTGAGTACTTTTTCTGCAAAGACCCTATTGACTGCACCACAGAAACAAATAGTTCAGTTATTATTCAAAGTTGATTTTTTCATCCCCATGTTAGATTTCTTTTACCAACATGTTCATGGTAGATATATTAGCTCATGAAGAAGAGAAAAACTACTAATTTTCATGTTAGTCTCCAGACTATGTCAGTCCTCTTCCTCTATGAAGTTTCCTAATTAATATGCATACATCTTTTCCCAACACACCTTTGAGATGTTGCAAAACATGAAGTACATCATCTCATGGCCAGCTTAGGGAGTAGAATTAGTAAGCATACAGGCCACATCCAAATTAATGTTAGTGAGAACAAGTAGAAATCAGCTTCCTGGCAAGTCCCACTTGGGATCATTGATAGGCTTCCATCTTTGTCCCGTAGCCTACCGCAGTGGACTCTGGACTGAAAAGGATTAAGTTGAAAGAACCAACTCTCAAGTGTCAATAGCATGTAAGGCATCCGTTTCCTATCAAGTTAAAGTTCCCTTCCGGTTTCAGGTCTACAAAGTTCAGCATATATAACCGAATGAAAAGGAGTATGCTAATACTTACAATTTGTTGCAATGATGTCGCCAAAACTGCTACACAAGCACATAAAAAACCTTTGGCGTTAATTTTGACATCGGTCACAGTACAAACACCCACGCCTATAACCACAACCACAACAGACCATTTAACTTCTTTTGAGTAATGCTTATTATGAAGGATCCATTCCATGACACAAACAACCGGAATCATGCTGAGTTTGGATATCTACAACATAGAAAACAATATGTTAGTTATTATTAGCTACATTAATTAATAGAAGCAAGACTTGCTTGAGTTTTTCATTTTGTCTATAAACATTAAGAGAGCAAACATAGTAGCATCAAGTGCAAAATACGGCAAACACTAGAGAACTATTACACTTCACTGGATGTCCAACTAAGTTTTACACCTCTTGTCGTTCACTTCATCATATTTAAGAATGTTGCTGGAATATGAAACAAGTTTTACAAGTGTTTCAAAACTGTTTCCACCCTTCTATTTAAGTTCAACATATCTTTAAAACGACACAGGTGCTGTAAATGAAAGGGGTGTTCCACTGATACTTTGAGTAGTTGTCATTTTTCTGTTTTACATTTCAAATCTGAGTTTGATTATACAACCAATCAGCCAGCACAGTGGCTTCATCAAATGAGGACCTTCCTACAATGTTCATCCCATTGCATGGAGGGGAAAAGTCTCTTTTAAAGAGGGATAGCAAATTGTTCAGAAAACCCTATCAATGTTACAAGACGCCAATGACTGATGGTACTTCTACATTAGAGAAAAGCTTTCAAGATGGATACCAAATTGTTCAGAAACACATACTTGTAACTATTAACCTGACTTGACATCTGACCAAATCAATTAATTTTTACTTCATGAAGTTTTCCCTCTATGGTAGTCTCCATCGAGACAAATTTGTCAAAAAAGCAGTTGGTTCCTATCTAACTATCCCAGTCGATGATACATCTGATCTTCTCTTATCTCTAGCATCAACAGAGTATTAATGCCGAAAGGAAAACATAACAATGATGCAGAGCACAACGTTGATTTCTCAATAAATGAAAAACTAACTATGACAGTTAACCATTTAATTGACTGAAGAAAACTTGCCAAGGAATGTGAACAAGGTCAAGGGTGTAGGCCACATAATACTAAACAGTAGGTGCAGTCACATGAGAAGAATAAATGCAAAGAATTGACCCTAACAAGTATATAATCACCATATAGCCCTAAAGCTAGCTAAAAATCTAGCTGGGAGCTGAAGATGTAGCTGAAAAGTTAGTTGGAAGATGGAAAATGTTTAGGTGTTTTTGTAGGTAATCAGGAAAAACAGATTTGGAGTAACTGACCTAAAAATGGACGTAAAAGGACATATTTATTATATATAGTACATGTAACTATCACTCTACCAACCTCTTCCAAAAAAAAACTATCACTCTACCAAGAAAGACAAGCAGTAGCTGTTGGTGAGAGTATCCCTGGTTCAGATAAATGTTGTGGTGGACTCGAATCCATGGACATCATGGTCATCACATAAAACATATACATAGAATCAAGCGTCAAGGACACACCATAGAAGAACATTTTAAGTTGCATATAAAATATGTGGATGAATACATACTTGGTAAAATCCAACAGAATTTAGCATAAGGCTGAAATTCATTGCTGCAATTGACATATTTGCGACGATTGAGAACCATAGAAGTTCCCACAAAGGAACATGCATCGATGCAGTGTATCCCGTTGAATTTGACACAAACCCAACCAGTGCAGTTACAGCAAAGTGGAATCCTGTTAATGTTGTAGCTGGAGAAAGCAAAGCAAAGCACAGCACTGAACCCGGTTAATAACATCTTGGATGATGAAAACTCACTTTCATCAAGTACATAGTTCAGAAACAAGGGCTGTTAATTGGTAAATATGAATTCCTATTCTTACATTTTAAAAATAGCCATCTGTAAAATATCAACAAAGAAAGATGTGAAATTCAAGGCATTATGAGCCCCATTGACAGAACATTATGTCATTGTGCACAACTTTCTGTTTGAAGTTACTAAGTAACAGCTTGATAGATCAATTGATCTAGAAAAGAACTTATAATAAATACAGGCATGTGGTCGTCGCTCTAAGGAGGAAATCTATTGTCATAAAAGCTTTATGGTAATAACTGCTGCCTAATGTACATCTTATTTGTATATAAGAAAACATTTGACATAATGGCTGGATTCCTGACTGGAGAAGACACAACTGTTGCAAGATGTACCATTTAAATGCTTAATGCCAGTCATTGCCTACTCTTGTAAGGGTCTACAAACCTCTAAAAGGGACTTCATCCCCTTCAACAACAAAAGTAAGTATATATTTTGAGATGAAAAAACTTTAAATCTAAGCCACTGCCAACCAACACAAGTCATTCTGAAACTAATTAAGTTATCTACAGAGACATATATCCTCCTTTGAATTATCAATGTAGGAACCCTGAACCTTGAACAATATATGAGTCATTATTTGGCAACAAATCATGTCTCAACCATAATTGAAAGATATCAACCAATAGAAGTCATTTGGCAGTCAAATTGCTGTCAAAGAGGCCTAAGAAAGCTACCTCTAAATCATGGTAGATGAAGAAGTTGTAGAAGATCTGGCATTACTCCCGTTATTAGAAAAGCAAGCAAATAAGCCAAACTAGAACTCTTTACTTGTGGTTACATCTTTTATCACTAGCAAAATCAAGTAAACCACCATACAAGGTCCACATTTTAAATCCATAATGTGGGTTCAGGAGAATTCCATGAACCCAAATTCAATTACTAGTTGCTGAAAAAATGAATACCAAGAAGAAGAGACAAATATCAATCTTACTTGAAGAAGTAATAAAAGTTGTTGCGGAGATTAAAAAACAGAATTAGTAGTTGTTGTGTTCATAAATCCATACTATGGGATAAGTTTTTACAATGCAGGTATATGATTATTAATTGTTCAAGAAAAAAGAAGCTGAAGTTGTATTTTACATCCAGAATAGTCCACTTCACTAGAGTAGGGTAGTTAGTTATATTCTGAACTGAACAAACAAGTATGATCCATTGTGAAATCAATCTAAAAGACATTCATAAATAAGAAGTTGTTGTAAACAAAGAAGCAGAAAACATAAATATAGATAAAAATGGTAATAGCAATTGAATTCCAGATCTACACAATTGAATTGAATTGATGAGAATGAGAATGAGTTACTGACCAAAGGTGAAAGCATAACCGTTGGCTGACATGAGTTGCTTATTGGCCATAATGATTCCAACAGAACTTATAATATTCATACCCCATGCACCAACATCAGATATTGGTGAAGAAGAAGAAGAAGAAGATTTCTTATCTCTCTCCATATAATTAATATTAATTACACACAATTAACACTAATCAATCTTACTCACTCGACGACGTCCTCACTGATCCAATCCAGGTGTTGATTAACTGCCAATTGCCAATTGCCTAATGAATAAATGAATTGATATACAATCAATCAATAATCACAAGATGATTTTGAATCGCAATCGATGCCATATACTGACGATCGAAGAAATTGAAAATCAGGAATTAGGAGGATTCTCAAATTGAAATTAAAACCACTTCAATCAATTTGTTCAAAAAGATAACAAATAAAAATTGGTTGTTTGTTGTTATCAGTACGTAATAGAATAGAATTATTAGGGATTTATTGATTTGATCTCTAATCTCTAATCTCTAATCTCTTTCTCTTTCTGTTTCTCTTTCTCTTGAGAAGGAAGGAAGGAAAGCTTGAAGACGACTGACTGCATCTGCATGTCATCGTTTATTTTGAGTAATTTGCACAACTCGTCCCTCGACTGTTTGCAATTCTCCCAACTAAAATGGAATCCAACAAGAATGTTAACTTTTTTGGATCAAGGGCCTATATCACAAATCCCTCATATCTCAAAGACTTGATTTGCCAAATAAACAATCACATTCTAATAAATCACGAATTCATGTTACGATAAACAAATATAATAATTTGTGACAAATTATTGTTTTTAGACATAACCAAAGACCTCGTTTTAGGAGTGTTGATCTAAGTTAAAATCAAGGTTGTCAACAACTGTATTCGATCAATGTTATATTTTGCACTAAAGGAACCGATAATAATCATTATATACCATATTGAAGGTGAAGCTATTTTTGGGTTTTTAATTATATTGCTTTTAATTGATGTTTAGTTCACCCCATTTTACTAAAAATGTAAAAGTCGAATAATTGTCACGACCTAAGTAAAGCTTTACTTGAGAATGTTTGATAAAAAATAACAGACATGTTCAAAAATGCATATTGATGACAAATATAAGATCTCGTTTTATGAAGTTATTTCACAAGAAAATTGTTTCAAATGTTTATTTGTTTATAAACATTTCTCTATGATGTGTTGGTGGTGCATATTTTTGCATGACTATGCTAGTATCGTAGTAAAATAACAAACTCAAATAAAAATTGAGGGACGGATTCAAAGCTGAAGCCTATTCAATTACGGAAAACTCCAGATCAAATCCACCAACAACTAGGACCGTTTGCTATAATAAATTTATCTAGGATCAATTAATGTATATGAAATATATATAATTGTGATCAATGATATCCTATATTAGGTCCCATATATACACTCACATAACCCTACTCATTTTCTTCGTAGGGGGATCCATTTATAATTCCCCATCATAATAATGTTCATTTCTATGCAAACGCTATTAAAAAGTTTAAAATACAATTTGATAAAAATATATATATATATATATATTTAGACCTAAAATATTATATCCCTCTATCTAACTTTAAAATATTCAAACAAAATTCAAAATTTGATTTAAATAACATAAATTTAAAATGCATTCACATAAAATAATAGAGTATTCATGTAAATTTTAAGGTAAAGGTCATTTGTATGATGTACAAATTAGAGGGTGTTTGGGATTCCATTTTGAAACTCCTTTTTAATTTATTGACTTTTTGAAGAAGTTAATAAGTTAAAAACATGTTTGGCAAATACAAAAGTGCTTTTGAAACTTCATTTGGAGAAGGAAGGAAATGGAGTTTTCAAGAAGTCACAATTTGTGACTTATTGACTTATTGCTACAAATTCTTTCTCAAAAAATTGATAAGCTAAGCCAAACACTATAACTTATTGACTTATTGCTATAAACCATTCTCAAAAAGTTGATAAGCTAATCCAAACACTTTATTTAAAAACTCCTTCTCCTACCGCTATAAATCAATAAACACTTTTGTTCAAAAGCACTTTTGAACTCAAAATGGAATCCCAAACACCCTCTTAATAACATCTGTTAGATATGAGCTAAATAGAAAATAATGTAACATTCATATAAATTTTAATAGGAAAGAATACAACATTCACAACATACTTTTACTATACAAATGTTCAAAACTTGACAGAATACTTCATATCTTTATTACAGATGAAGCAAACCTTCACAAGAACAATTGAACATTCAATTAAGCCAAGCCTTCACAAAACAACAAACGCCTCTCAAATTTTGTTAGTCCCGAATATTTAACAATATGACTATAACACATAACATGATGTTTTTTAAAGTTTCAATATGTTATTAAACATTGACCTTTACAAAACAAAAGATGTTGTGGAACCCGTTTGGTAAGCACTTGTCAATAAACCTTATTGATTGAGTAGGACAAGGACCGAGAAGACTTACCAGGTAAGAGGTAAGACAAGGACCGGGAGTCTTACTGGACAAATGTGAGAAACATCTCTTCCTGGATTAAGACGTTTACCAATAATCCATCTTTACGGCCAAGAATGTTAACACAATAAGATAAATGAAGGTGATATCGCCTGCCGACAAGCACTTACCCCAGTAAACAGTTGGTAAATGGCACCTTAGTACTAACCGGTGGTAATAACGTTAACAACTTATACACACCGAGAAATAACCCTTCCTTGGCACTTAGATAATGTTGTTAATCATAGTAAGAATAATTTACTTAAAGACTTGGGTAAGGACAGTTTACCAACCGATAAAGAAGGCAAGTTAAGCTCTAGAATGTACTACTTGTTATTTTATTTTTCATTAAAAAAAAGTTAGCATAGGAGCAGAGGACTTGTCATTGAATCAGGTCTACTTTCAGAAATAGATCAAAGAAGAAGAAATTGAAGATTCAGAACAACAACTCAAAATCAAACATAAACAAGCACATATTTGGAATACTTGTTGGAATAGAAAAACTTGTAATATTGATGAAACCACAATCGGAGATGTATAATACATCACACACACGGATAAATCCTTCGAATCATATGTTCTCTACTTATTGCAGAGATTCATCGTTGAGGTGGATTCCTGGCCAAAGACGGTGGACAAAGGTATTGAAAAAGTGTACATGCTATGGGTTATAAAGTAAAAGTTAGGATGAATCTACTCTACCTTGAATCTTGGTTGGTATATACTCTTTTGACAAGAAGGTTAGTGAGTCCACAGATAATGCTTCAATCTCAAACTTCACTCCACTTTGCAGCAGCAATTGCAGTTCCACCCTAACAAAAAGAAGATAAGAGGAAGATCATTTATTGGTACGTAATGCAGGACAAGAAAAATCAAAGAGCATTATCAACCTCCACTCTGGCACTACCCTCTGCAAATAGCATCTATTCAAAATTGCCTCTGTTTTCATCCTATCTGATAACAACAGACGGTGTTAGTTATAAGGGAAGCAACTTCAGAGGCAAACACATCATTATACTGAATCACACCTACCTACCTTCAGATGTCATTGGAAGGAGACACTGTTGTGGAACACTATATCTCTCGGCATCTGAAGGAAACACTCCTAGCCATTGTATCTCAGGAACCCTCATTGTCTTTGTTTCATATGCCATTTGCTTCAACAAGAATATCATTAAGATACAAAATTCGATTGACATGTAAATCATATCTAATTTTTACACTTCTTATTATACTATACCCCCATCACCCTGCATATACTATTCCACATTTTGAAATTAAAAGACATTACCATTGAACCAAACCGGTATGTGGTCAAGATGTCAAATCCATATGGATCACAATCAACCAAACAATAGGCCGGCAGGTGCAGCTGTTCGATGAGTAGCCTCAAGAACCTGCTTGAAAAGTAGATATAACAATTATAACGTTGAACCGTGTTTTGATACAAAATACAAATAAATAAATCTTTACCTCCTTGTTGGAATATCGGGATAACCTCTTCCCTGTAGGTAAGATATAGTTAATGCCTGATTCCTTTGGAGATGTTCAACTCAAGGCATGCTTACCGTGATGACAATGCTACGATTCGTCTTGCAAAAACAATCATTTGCTAGTCGTTGGAATACTGCATGCAACACATTTTTTATCAGTTTCAAATGGCAACAAGATTGATCCCATCCCACAAGGCTTGCTAAATAAAGGCCTCACCAGATTCCTTCTCCACAACTAATATGTAGTCTGCAACACTGATAATGTCTGTGCACAAGAACCAAGAATATATATATAAGTAACCTGTAAAATACTATCATCTTTTTGTGTGTAAGAACAGAGTGCATACCTACAAAGTTATGAATTATTAACAAAGCATACATGTATAGAAGATAAATCAATGTCGATAAATGGAAATATCATGCTTTAGTTATGTCTTCCTTCCTATGCATATGTACGTTTTTATATTTAATAACATCTGCAACTTCCTTCACATAATAATTTGTCCACTATAGAGAAAGGAAACACAGAAACTCAAAGCCTGACAGTTTATGTGATTGAATAAAAATCATATTTTACAGATCTCCTTGCTATCTCAACACCTTTCACATCTTCTACGTGTACCGGAATAGAGTGTGCCTGCCAGCAAACCAGATATCAATCATCAATTTCACTCCAGCAACAACTTGTAAAAGATGGCATTTTCTCTTACAGTGTCAGGGTGGTTTAGGCAGTTGAATATCCTATCACCTTCTGAGAATCTCAACCATCCCATCACCAATCTGAAACAAAATAAGCTAGCAAATATAGTTTGGATGGTGAAATGAACAATGAGTGAAATCATACACAGGATTATCATTTAACAACTCTATCAGCTTCCTTTCTCAGGGATTGTTTTACTCTCTCATCACATTAGGGGACAAAAGGATAAACAAGCAGACCCCTCATCTTGGCAAAACAAGCAACTTCATTTTCCTCCATTAACATTTCTATTTAATCAAAGGTGTATGATATATCGAAATAATATCAAAAAGATGAACCAAATTTCAAACAGATGACCTGCCTCTGAATTTTAGAAATGACATAAGAATACCCCGATTCCATTGATACCGGGAATATTTCAAATTCAATACAATGGCATTATTACTTACCAGTAACTTCAACTCAGCTTAGTAAAGATGTTGTAATAGTGTTTTCAAACAAATTTTGTCTCTGAAATATTATTTGGATATATCATACACCTTTGATCACTTGAGATACTACTGGGACGGGTATTCAAAGAGCATCAATATGTTTCAAAAACCAGTCCCCTCAGATCTTAACGATACGCACCCTTTTGCGACAGACACCTGCAAGGGGAAGGAGCATAACAGGTAATTAGACAAACATCTTCTTGAAGTTTTCCTGTCGATAGTACAAGTTATTGTAGAATCTTAATTAAATTCATCTACAATAACAATTCATGAACATTTCCAACAGTCTCATTAAGCTACTGTCATTTGCTGATTGATAGAAGGCAATGTATTAATAGATCATTATTCCATACATGTCCTAAATATCAAATAGAAAACAAACCTAATATACTCAAGTGAGCATAGTTAGCACATAGCAAGGTGAGAAATTGATACATATAAGGCAACCCCCATCAGTTCACACTTCACATACCATAAGTCCATAACAGAAGAATGAATAGTTAACAGTTCTTATTGGAGGTCAGTCATTAACAGAGATTAACATCGATATGGGTAGACATTAATCCCGTAGGATCTTGTATAGATGTACTTATACCAGCAATTAATTTACAAATACAAAGAGGAGGACAATACATACAACATTTAGGTTGTGGCGGCTGCACTGAAGCAGGATGCAGATGTCATTGATGGCACGATCTACAACTGATTGTTCTGGTTTGGGATAGAATAAAAAAGAATTAGAATAAGAAAAAAAGTAACTGGAAAGATCAGTTGTGTTGGTGGGTAAGCAGAGTACTCGGCATAACTGGTATCTAAGCAGAAACACATGAACTATATAAACTTATTAAGCATGTAATCTTTGCACATTCTAACATGCTGTATATTCCAAATTGTATTTTAGAAACAGCAGTACAAAGATACAACCAGAAAATTCAGTTTCACCTAGAAACACAGAAGGATGCATATAATAAATGTCTCTCTTTGACCCATGCCTATTCTCTTGTAGAAGTTGTTGAACAATAAGTAGCACTCGCAATAAAATTTCTGAGAAAGAATAGGTTAGAAATATGTCAAGTAGAATCAATGAAAGCTATTCAACCGGATTCATCCTGTGTTTATGTTAGCACAATAACAGCAAAATTGATCAAACATACTCACCCAACCTACGTGCATGGCATTCTCGTTGTAAGGAGAGAATCTCCACTCCCTTAACTGTATCGTGGCTGCAATAGCTGCGTAAAAGCAGTAGTAACACGGAACAGGTTATTTTTTAAGCAGTCTTCTATTTACTGCACTCTAACATGATCGCAGAGATGCACAAACAGATATGTGGTACAATGCTCAACTACCAAGAGAACCATCAGAGACTTATAATTTCGATGGTGCTCCTGAAAGGATTGCAGCCAACTACGCCTCCGTAGCTGCAGCTGTATAGCTTACCACTTAGACTGTTAGACACGACTTCATATAGCCCCTTTTTACCTTCATGTGTCTCTTATATTAGATAAATACAGATTACATTACATGCTGGCAGAATGTGCTATAAACTTTAATATTCGCAATCGTGTCCACCAATATGGACTCATGATTTCCTATCCGATCGCCTCTCACATGTCCAATCTTCATCTCTTTGATTCCCAAGCTCTCACCATCTATCCTCAATCTCTCCATAATTTTCAGGTTTTAATTGAAGACTTCTTACAGCTAAAATCCTAATAGCTACCCTTGTATCTATCTACCCAAGTTTGCAAAACTGGACCAGCTAGTTTGTGTCTCATAAGTAACTGCGACTAAAAATACTTGCCACGTCGATTATGGTTTTTAATGCAAAAAGAATACTACAAACAAGCATGCTCTTCAGCTCAATTTCTTTAAAAAAATTCAGATTACTTAATTCATGAATGCACCCTGAAAAAACAAGGTATCAATTTATTAGAAAAATTAGATTACTCAATTGTTATTGATGCATTTTTTCCACCTTTCTTCACTCATAATAGCAGAACACCAATAATTGTATGTACCCCCCTCTTAAAGGTTACAAGCAAGCGAACAGTTCATCCATAAAACAAAAATTCACACTTCCTGGATCCCGAAAACCAAACAGAATTCTATTAATGCATTTCAAAAGTACCACATGTATTGTATCGTAATAAAAAGTAGAACAAAAAATCAGTCGCTCTCTGTGTTTACCTACTCCCTGATATTCTAAAACAAAAGAAACCATACAACCAAGTTCAAAGGTCCATGCATTAAAACAGAAGTCAGTTGTGGAATACAGGCATATCCTCTTTGAAGTCTATTTATTCCCTCAAAACCATTTGAATCTTCCGTCTTTTAGGAATCCTTATGAATGAGGGCAAAGGACACAATTCATAGTCATCATCTGAACTTGAAAAACTAGAAAGTGGTTTCTGAATTCTAGGTCTAGAAACTATAACAAAAGGTAGTTTGAAATGATTTACTGAGTGATCCAAACTTGGAGGCTGTTTTAAACTGCAAACTTGAAGATCTTTGTATCACATATTTTGGAAAGTTGGGAAAATTAACATGACTAACCAGTTTCCAGAAGCATCAGTGCAGTAATTACGGAAACGATGGATGTAAATCACCGGAGAACGACCATGGGAAATATCTTCAACAATTGAACGAGTAAAATCTGAGCAATTGCAAGGAATGGCATCAAATTCATCAGAGAGAATGGCAGTATAAAATTATTATTCATTTTGGATTTGATTTACCCTGTATCTTCTGCAACAAACGGTTGGGTTGCGAACTCTCATGTTTGCCTTCCATATTGTTTTCCACTATATAACCATAGAACCATGTGTTTGTAAGAATAGGTGGTCATTGAGTTTATTAAGTCATTAATGCTTTAAAATGTTGCAGGCTGGTGTTACTATGTGAGTAAGCATACAGATGGGTTCTGCTTTCATCTTCATACCTACTGTGGCTTAACCGACACATTGATATGATTAGTTGAGATATAAAATATGTCTCACTCAATCAAACTATATAGGTCAATTCCCATGTGCATATAGTAACTTGATGCATCTAGGGTTATAAAAATCAATGTGGTATGCAACTACTCCTGAAGCTTTAGAGCAGAATTGCATAGTTTCAGGTTGATGTTAAGTCATTAACTAAGCAATTAAAGAATTTTGATTAGGTAGTAGTTCACAAAACACAGCTACATATTTTCCATTCATACAATTACAAAGTAAAAATAATGAACTTGATGTTGTTGTCAGAAAGATTATGATGTGCAATTGTATTATAAGCCTTGTACTAGTTGAGCATGTTGAGTACTTGTTAGGTGCCTTTTGAAGAGAAGTTTAACTTGGGCAGAAATCTCATCTCAGGCTTTGTGTCTACATGTTAGAATTGAAAACACTCCATGAACCACACATACAATTTACCAATTATCCACACCACAAACATATCTGGTACACACTACCTAAATTAGTGTATAACTTGAGATCTTTTGTCATTGGAACATTTCATCAAACACTTGGTGTTCATGAGAAAGAATAAAATAAAACATTAGTGGGGTTAATCACAAAATGAAGATGGGGCAATAGACAACGACGATGACAGATGTTGAAATAAATCACATACCTGCGACTGATAGGAGCTACGTAGACAGAGAAGCAAGGGGCAAATGCGAATGATGCAATGCAACACAACTCCTCTTCTTTTTTCGGTTTACGTTTGCTTATGTCCGTTTTCTTGAGGTTATTGTGTTCATTTAAAAATATACTATACAGTTATTAATTAATTTAAGATATACTATATATATATATATATGTGTGTGTGTGTGTGAGTAATACATTGCAAAGCATTTGGAGAGTCTAATAATCTTGTTTTGTTTCATGCTGAGTTTTTATTTTGCATCATGCAATGTCAATGTTGTGGTTTTATGGGTTTTTAAATCACATATGGATTGTATAAAAGTTTAAAGTCAATATGATTATTTATTTATTTTAAAAAATATTCACTCAACAGTGAAGCCTTTATACCCATAAGACTTATATTGAGATTTGTAATTCTTAAATAAATATAAATAAGAATGTAAAATAATACAAGTTTAAATAATCACATATCAAATATATGATATAGTTGATCTCACTCACACAAACTCTTTGTTTTTACAATGACAATGGATGATTGTGTAATAATGCCGTGTTACATTTTTTAAAGCATCACCAATTCTAATACTAAAACGCTAAAAATGATGGACCTTTACATCTAAAAAATAAATCAAGTCCAACAATACCTTAAAAAAAATCAAATTTGTTGGTGACTTGTATCACCAATATTATTTAAGTGTAATGGGATAAAGTTGTTGTATCAATGTAATCTTGATAAATTTCGAACAAGTAAGGATGGTGCGGAGTGCATACTTATTTAAGTTTATTTTGATTTAAAGTAAGCGGTTTAGGGCCGAAGCCCCTAAATGACAGGGGTCTGGGGCAACGCCCCTAGTAGCGGGGTCCAAGGGTTAACTTGGAATTTTTTTATTTTGGTTAATGTTGCTTTAAGGAAAATGCAACGAAATTCCAATTTATGTTTTCAAACCCAGTTTTGACCCAGTATTTAAACCTGTTTTAGCAATTTGTTTTAACAATTAAAGTGTGGATTTTAACTGTTTTGGATTAGGTTTTCGGTTGGTTAGTGAGATATACTCGTTTTTTATCATCAGTTTTGGTACGAAATTCAAAACAGATTTCCATTCTCTATTCTTGTAAATACTGAATTTTATTCGATTGAAAATTTCGAGAGTACAATTGAAATACTTTAATCTGAAAGTGTTTCACGACTTTCAGTAATCCAAGTACTCGAAATCTCCAATTCCTAACAAAATTTATAGGGACCACATCAAAATAACATATTTTTATATATTTTAAACCTTCTTAAATACAATAAATATAATATATAAGTAAAAATAACTATTATATCATTAGTTTAATAAGAAAGTGGTGGGCCCTTGCATTTGTCGTGTGAGATTTTCCACGCCATTTATGTCGTGCAGAATGAGCGGGTGGCAAAAGGGTTTTGGTTTTGCAATTCGGCTGGAGTGTCAAGATCGGAAAAATTGAAGTTTTGCCGATCGACTGGAGATGCTCTAAATGACACGAGATGATAAGTAATAGTGGCTGTTTTCATCCATTTGTTAGTTTAATTTCATTTGTTTAGGTTTATTTATGTCGTTAAATGTTCATTTATTTATGTTTGTTTAACGTCTAAACCACCAAAGATGACTGAACACCGCAAGCCCGTTATCTTAACACACAAGGATGAACAAAAAAAAAACATTGATTTAAATGACCTCTTGTTAAATGTTAGCTCTTTTTGTGTTATATGTGTAAGAGTGAACCGAGGAGTGCCTGAATTTGTTACCTACCTGCAATGAGGAGAATGACTGGAATGAAGTTGTAACAAGGTAGATTGCCGTAAGGTATGGTGGGTTAAGTTATCAATTTTCTAACCATCATGATCACCAATATAATTACATTTAATAAATATAGATAAAATATTAATAAAAAAAAGTAATTGATTCACATAAACAAAATCAAAATTAGTTTCTATTCTAGAATAGATCATTCATTTAACTAGTTCAACAACATAAAAAAAAGAACATAAACCCATAAAGTGGGAAAAGAAGATATTTCTTAAAATGGTTGAATGGAAGAAATAGCATTCTATTTTCATTATTTTTTGTTATAGTATTCTTTCATTGGCACAATGAAGCAGTGTTCTGTTTTGGGACACAATTTATTAATTGCAAGGTTGAGTATTGTTTTTAGTGAGATTGAATAGGATTCAGAATTCTTCCAGAATGGAATCAGAGAGAGATGTTATGCAAATGATAAAACCATTGAAACAATCAGCAAAAGCTATAGAAATTGTTATTCAAAGACAGTTATTGTTGTTGATGTTGAAGTAAAACCCTGATCCAACAATTAATGGTAAAAAGACTATTTTACAACAAAATGCATATTGTATAGATTAGTTCAATGGGTGTATAAGTATTCGATCGACATGATCTATGTAGATCAAGCTGTTATGACAGATGCAGAGGCAACATACAATTAATCTTGATGATATATATATATATAGGAAGGGGTGGGTTCAAATGTGAACCACATTTTGGTTGTGAACGTGAGGACAACCGAGAGCGCGACACGTGGCGGATGACTAGGCGCCACGTCAGATCCACGGCAGATGACTAAGCGCCACGTCAGATCCACGGCGGATGACTAGGCGCGATTCATGGGAGGGCATTGAATTAAAGAGGGGGACCACACTTAAAGTCGCCACGTGTCGCGCTCTCGGTTGTCCTCACGTTCACAACCAAAAAGTGGTTCACATTTGAACTTTCCTCTATATTATATATATATATATTAGTTTTTACTTTGGAACAACAAGGAACGATTTAATGTGTTTGTAGAGCTCTTTAGGCTTCTCAGCGTTGATTGCATGCCCGCAATCCTTCAAGATAACCAGTTGCGCATTTTCACCTAAATGTCTGATCAAAACAGAACACACATATATATGAGTAACTAACTAAAAGTTGAGATATATATATATATATATATATTCTTGGTTGAAAGGAAAAAAGAAAAGAAAATGAAATGAAATGAACCTTTTCAATCTGTGAGCCAATTCGAGTGGGAATATCTGATCATGCTCTCCCCAGATGATTAATGTAGGCTGAGTAATCTTGGGAAGATGAGAGAGTTTTCGACCTTTGTGTAAGGCTTCAATCAATTCTCCTCGTTCTTGAACATGCTCGGTGTTCATTACCTGCCTTGATCAACCAGCATACAGACATTATAGTATAACTTAAATTGAACTTTATATATTTAATAAATCTTGAATGAAAGAAATATAATATATATACATGAATAAAATCAGATAGGAAGCAGGAAGGGACGTTCTTGGGAGGGTTGTAGAAAGCCATCCGCATCAACTCCCTCAATTTGTCGGGTGTCTGAGCCAACAGAATACTTGTAGCATCTTGAATGCTCTTGACACGAACCAACCCTTTCTCCATATCAGACTCCTCCAGACACACACCCGAGCAAGCGATGATCACCTTCTCCACTTTTTCCGGGAACTGGGCTGCCATGCTGTACCCCACAAACCCACCGTAGCTCAGCCCCATCACCTGCATCTTATAATTATTATTATTAACAAATTGATCCATGGCTTCCATGAGGCACTCCGCCTGAAACTGCTCTGTGCGTTCGGGTCGGGTGGTGTGGGAGCCTCCGAAGAATAAGAGATCCGGAACGTATACGTTGAACTTGGAGACGAGAGGGGAGATGAAGTCGTTGTATTGCCACATTGCATTGGCACCGAACCCATGTATGAGGAGGAGATTGGGCTTGTGTGGTTTGTGGGTTTTGGGGATCCAACAGTGGATGATGGTGGCTCCTTGGTGGAGGGTGATGGTGGATGATTTGAGGCCGGTGAAGGTGAAGGAGAGCCTGAAACACCAATCTCGTGAGGCTGTGAAGCTCAAGCACCTGCTGCTTTTGCTTGCCATAGATAATTTGGTTCAGGTAATAATAATACTGGTAAATGAGATGGACGGCAGCAGACACATGGTTTTAGTTTAGGTGTACACATAAATCAACGTTGACCAATCTCTTGCTCCCAAATAAGACTCTTTAATAATATTCTATTATGTATAGGATACTCCGTCACATTATTATAGTTTATACATATTAATTTTATTTTTTTATAACAGGCAAAATCTTTTATTAACACAACAGATACATAATATTTTCAATCAGCTGCTGCGTTTCAATTGAGAACACGGCGTTAGTGCTGAAAATGCGTAGGTACAAGGCTATCCACCCCCAACCCTCCCAACCATCTCACTTTTTAATGTCATATCAGCTGACACATCAGCTTTTTCCCAACCATCTCTTAACCCTCCCATAACCCTCTACAACACATACCCAACCTTCCCAACCCTCTCACACACAACACACACAAACACAACGGCATGGTGAAGCCGCAACAAAGCTAGCCCGCCGGTAAAGAGAGTTGTGCACCCAACCCGTCGGGTGTTTTTGAAGCTGGCGTGCTCTACCCACCCTACCCGCACACACCGCTGCGTGTGGCCTAACAAAACAAGTAATTATCCATCTCAAAAAACTTTTGTCCATATAAGTAAAATAGCAGTTAATGAAACGGAACATATAAGTAAAATATAAGTTTATAAATAGTTTTTAACTTTTTATATATGGAATTTGTTTTAGTAAATATTTAAATATTTTACCAGAAACATATTCATATTAAATAGTTTTAAAAGTAATATAGAGATTATAAGACAACATTTTTTGTGTATTTAATTTTTTGACCTTTAAATCGTTTTACTTGATAAAAATCAAATAAAGTACAAATTAACATACGACAACGTTATAAAAAATATTAACAATAAAACTAATATAACTATTTGAATATTTAACTTTATATAATTATACACGTATATATATATAGACTTATATATATATATATCATAACGGGTACTGGATATCGAAAAAAATCATTTATCCATAGTTTCATATCATACCCCCTAAAATTTTGGGTAAACGAGTAATGGGTAACTGGATAAAATTTTCTTTATCCATACCCTTATCCAACGGGTCGAAACATAACAGGTAACGGGTGTACCTTTATCTATTGTCAGACCTACTTCCAATGTTACGGCTTACAAAGGTGTAAATTGACTTCCTTTCCTACTTTATCTCGTCCGATTACCACAACGCTCAACCAGTGTACCGACTCACCATTTGTTTTACACCGATCTACACCCGACTTGTTATCTCTTCCCTTTATCCATTCAAAGATTTTTCTTGAAATTTGAATAGCTTATCTAAATCTTATTATTTTCAACTTTGAATACCATTTTATTCCATTTCAACCAAATAAGATATAACAAGCCGCTTTTGGTCCCCGACCATAGCTCTTCATCACGACCCAAAATTATGACTGGCTTCATGGAAAAGTCCGTCATGATATTAATATACTTGATTACAAGTAATTTACAAATTTGGTCCATGATCAAGTCTCCTGGCCCATTTTTTTAACGGTGTTCGAGCCAGAGCCCGACTAATTCCTGACAATTTTGGGGCTAAACATGGCCCCACTTAAATGTCATTTAGCCCCCACTTAAGTGTCCCCAGACGTGTGCACAGGAAGGCTCAAACTCAGTTAGGACACTATGAACCCCCGATCGATAACCAATCCTCCACAGCACTGTTGACTCCTGACCTATCTTTGTTAAATAAGAATCGCTAAGTCATGAAAATCATGATTTTTTTTATATTTTCTTTCATTTTCTGCTAGACAATAATTGATATTATATACATAGATTATTTATAATAAATGACAACCCTCAAATCCCAGTTGATCACGTCAATGAGAGTTTTTGACCAAATGGGTGTTTTAAAAAAACATATTTACCAAATGGGTGTTGTTTTAAACATATTTACCATTTAGGTGTAGTTTTCTGTTTAATGGACTTTTAATGCCTAAACATGTTTACCATTTAGGTGTAGTTTTCTATTTAATGAGCTTTTAATGTCTTTTTCCTACTTTTCTTTACTATTTTTTATTATTTTTTGTTGTTGATTTTTTTAATGTTTTTTAAAGATCATATAAATAAAAAGCTTATGTACGGTTAAGTAAAAAATATATAAAACAATAATATATGGTTCTGAAAAAAATCATATAAAAACAAACCCGTCCGAAAACCCAAGCATTAAAACTGGTATAACAATGGTGAGGAGTTTGGGTTCAGTTTGGGTTGGCATTTTCAGAACCAAACCTACCGAAAAACCCGAACATTTTAAATACATTTTTATTAATGTGACTATTAATATATACTATTAATATGTTCCGAAAAAAATATGTTGAAAAAAAAATCTCAAGTACAGTTAAGTTTTTATTGAAAAAACAACAATAAAACTCAAGTACGGTTAATGTTTTTATTAAAGTTTAAGTACGATTCAGGTTTTCGGGTAATGTTTTCGGGTGAGCAAAACCCGTCCAACCCAAACTACCCGTTTGAAACCTGAATCGTACATAAACTTTAAAACCAAGACCCGAAAACCCGATTTAATTGAGTTTTATTGAGTTTTATAAAAACATTAACCGTACTTGAAAACATTAACCGAAAACCTGAATCGTATTTAAACTTTAATAAAAACATTACCCATACTTGAGTTTTATTGTTGTTTTTTCAATAAAAACTTAACCGTACTTGAGATTTTTTTTCAATATATTTTTTTCGGAACATATTAATAGTATATATTAATAGTCACATTTATAAAAATATATTTAAAATGTTCGGGTTTTTCGGTAGGTTTGGTTCTGAAAATGCCAACCCGAACTGAACCCAAACTCCTCACCATTTTATAGCAGTTTTAATGTTCGGGTTTTCGGACGGGTTTGTTTTTATATGATTTTTTTCAGAACCGTATTATTGTTTTATATATTTTTTTACTTAACCGTACATAAGCTTTTATTTATATGATATTTAAAAAGCATTAAAAAAATCAGAAACAAAAAAATAATAAAAAGTAAAGAAAAGTAGGAAAAAGACATTAAAAGCTCATTAAATAGAAAACTACACTTAAATGGTAAATATGTTTAGGCATTAAAAGTCCATTAAATAGAAAACTACACATAAATGGTAAATATGTTTAAAATAACACCCATTTGGTAAATATGTTTTTTAAAAACACTCATTTGGTCAAAAACTCCGTCAATGATATCTTCCCCACCGTTAGGAAACTATATGGGAGTTTGAAAAGATGTTATAGAAAACACAAAAGTAAACAAAACATTTAGATGTGCTAAATTTTGAGAATATTGGGGCCCGGTATAATTAATATGGAGACATGATACCTTCACTTAATAAATTGATTCATTTAAAAAAATGAATGGTTTACTAACGTGTACATTAGCTTCAAGGGTGGAAGAATCAAAATATTAAGTGAAAGTATATCATATCCCAATCAGTATGTCCTGTATTTTTTAGATTTTTAGCGAGAAATATTTTATTAAAATATTTATAAAACCAATATGCCATTTTTATTCTGGTGGCACTTTTCATCGTGAAGCATTTACAAAAGAATATCTTTTTAAAAAAGAGTCATTATATTCTATGTAAGAATAAGTTAAAAAAACTTTACACTTCAATATCATTTTCTACTTTTTTTTTAAAACCAAGAAGAATGGAGTTTGGAAGGGATTGAGTTAGAAGACAAAGATGAGTTTTTGGCGTATATGTGTTGTCCGATTTGGCCTCTGACGATGGTTGTTGTCGGCAGTTCATTAATTATGCCGGTGATTTGGTATGTTAGAGATAATAATGTAATAAGTCATTGAAGTTTGATAAATTTGTGAATGTGAAATTACTAAAATACCCACATTAAATTGGACTTAACAAAAAAAATTAACGATCTTTAAAAGAAGGGACGAAACTCATTCCAAGGTTTCAAACGTGAGAGACAAATATATTAAAACAAATTTGAGGAATGAAAACTGTTGAAATCGTTTGGGACCAAAAGTAAAATATACTCTTTTAAATGTGAAGGAAATAATTTAAATGTTTTTTTTTGATACTTTTACGTAGGATATGGCAAAAAATAAGCTAGCTTATAAGCTAACTTATTTTTTGGTATATGTTTTAATACACATAAGTTAGTTTATTGAAACGCTACTTGAAGTATCTTATGATAAATTTTTTATGACTTTTTTTGATTATACATTTTATTAATATTAATTTTTATTAATTAGAAGTAAATATTAATTTATAATAATTAAAATTATACATTAATATTATTTAGTATATATATTTAGTAATCAAAAAACAAAGATGACAATCTTTAACATATTTATGTAACTAATATAGAACTAAAGCTACATATTTTTTTCATTAATAATTAAAACATACTAAATATTTATAAAAAAAATATTTAATCTAATTCTTAATTATATTCTTTCAAAATTACTAATTATTTAGAATAAATGAAGTTGATCATTTTTCTTATTATATGTATAGTAATTTAAATAATAAAATAATGTAGTTTTTTTAAGAATTTGTTTTAACAAATTCTAAATTTATAATGTGTGTATATATGTATAAATTAATTTTATATACTTTCAATCAATATATTATATTATTTAATTTAATTCATATCTTATTTATATTAATTAATATACTATTAGAAATTTATTTTAACTACATTATTAGATATTTGTCTTAATTATATTATAAAATATTTATAATTTATTATTTTTTTCAATATGTCTTTTTTGATCATTTTACATAGTCATAAACTAGTTTTTATCAAACATAATTTTTTAATCAATTAATTTACTAAACATAGCCTTAAACAAATATCAAGGTCCAAAGTTTTTATGTATTTCTTAAAAAAAAATCCACATATTCTAAGATGTGTTATTTTGGTTTGTTATAATTTTATGAGGTGATATTAATGAGGTTTTGGTCCTAGCAAAAACAATTCAATTATGTTTGAGGTGATATTAATGAGGTTTTGGTTTATATATATATATATATATATATATATATATATAGGGAGGTTCAAATGAGAAATGATAAAAAACTATGAAGTAGAGAAGTGATCATAACCTTCTATTTATTTGATCAATGGTTATTAAATTAAGTGGTGCAACAGATTATAAAAGGAGTACCGTAAGTTTTGTGGAATACGAAAGGGTATTTTGGTAATTATTCGCATAATTCATATATGAACCATTCCAATTATTCATATATAAATCATATTGTAGTGTGAAGATTATATCTTCACACTACAATATGATTCATATATGAATAATTGGAATGGTTCATATATATATGAATTATGCGAATAATTACCAAAATACCCTTTCGTATTCCACAAAATAGAAGACGATGATCGCTTCTCATTTATTTAGCACTTCTCATTTGAACCTAATACTATATATATGTATGTATGTATGAATGTGTGACCACATAAGACTTCATAAGTCCAAGGGAAATTAAGTTTTTTTTGTGTTATTAGAAATCAACTAAGCAGCTAATCTAATTAAACAAAGACAATGTGAAAACGATCATCAAACAAATGGACAACGAAATTGTTTCCCACTGTAATCCATTCTCATTCGATTGCTTTGATCCCTTTAGCGTGGGAATGGATCGTCTAGCTTTATCATCAGGTCCCAAAGAGCGCATGCTTTAGCAAAAAAAACTAACTTATGTGTATTAAAACATGTACCTAAAAATAACATCATCACTCCCCCCCCCCCCCCCCCCCCCCCCCCAATGACATTGATGTATTGTACTTCAAGAGACACATAAAAGTGCTAGTTATAACGCGCTAGCGCACATTTGTTGTTCATGCTACTTTTCTAGCAACAAAAACAATCATAGGTAACAACTGTTGCAATTAAAACAACCCCACATTTCCAGTAGCTAAAACAATCATAGCTAACTACTTTATTGCGAGACTTTAAAGCACTTGGTAGTGAAAACTACTTCTCTTGGTTGTTATTAAAATCTTTTCGGAGTAGTTTTCACCAAGTTTATCGCAAAAATTATTATATTTATATAGAATATTGTTAGTTAACTTTATCTATTTTATTTTATTTCTATATACACAAATTAATAACTGAACTTTAACTATCATAAGTAATTTTTGACAATTATAAATTTTATTATTATAACCTTTTCTTATATAAACCTTGGATCTGTTCAAGATTGAGGTTGAAATATTTATACATGTATACTATAGATAACAAAGTCATGAAAGGGCAATAGCCAATACATGTGCATTTGTTTGAAATTTAAAGGACGTTTAAATGCTATTTTGATAAGGTAGGTTTCGGGTTGGCAATTAATAGGGATGTTTGTATCCATAATGGTAATGCAAGGCACCTTCTCTTAAAAGATTGAAATAGGTTTACCTCTTTCTTCATACACACCTTCCTTTCTTTAGATGTTAAATTTTGCTTATTTTGTTATACATTATTTATGCGATTAATTTGCTGTTAATTCTTGAGATCATGATGCATGTGGGTTTTAATTTTTAAGGTGGTATATATGTATAGCACAAACACTAAAGAGAAAAGCTTTCATCTTCGAATCCCTTGTACCTTGGATGATTAATTAAATGATCGATAATATATTTGTTCAAATTATATACTTTGATAACCAATGCATCGTAATTATGCCCAAATTAGATTTTATCATCGAAAATACATATATAATTAAGCATGTATAGATACTAGAATCATACATAGCCATGTATCTATAAACATGTATAGATACTACAATCATGCTTGTTATAAATTAAGATGAGATCCATCGATGTGACATTATTATTATTATTATTATTAGCTACACCTCTTTGACTTGAAGCTTTTGTTCATCTTGGTCGTCCTCGACTTGAAAGGCAGAGACAGGAAAAGTACGAAACAAGCCTGTAGGGGTTTTGAAGGTGATCTTTCCGGTGGGTGGGTCATCCACACTGATCTCACTCAGGTTGATCCACATCATTAACTCTTTTGTCTTGACCCCAGTCAACTTCTTGATCTTGGATTTCTCGACGTAGGCTGTGACCTCGTTTGCATAGGTAGCAAGACGCCCCACCTTTTCAAACTTGTGCTGCTTCTTCTTCTTTTGCTTGAGCCACACGAAGCCGGTGTCTTTGACGTACCCGCATTCTTCAATGTCCTCCAATGGCAACAATCCATTGGGTAACCCAACTTCTTTCAGCAAAACCTTTGTTTTCTCTCTGCAGATTTTGTCGCCATGGTACAACTCACTTGCACTTGATCGTATCTCATCTGTCACAACCGAAGACATTATTTCAATTTCAATTATATGGTGTGATATGGCTTACTACTAGATCGCTATATGTATATATAGTCCAATTGCTTTCGCTTTACCCTTGTGCTTGTTTATATTTTCATAAATACCCTTCTTGTTAATTAATATAGCTCACATGGTCAATTATATAACACTTCCACCAAAACTGCATGTACCTAATCTAACAAATATGTGCTTTTAGCTGTGCCCAGATTGATCTTGGCAAATTGCGATTAATTTAATTAGTGGATACAATTTTATATATGTCTGAAATTGAACCTTGGATAGTTGAAATATTCCACCATATCATGATTATATATCAAGTAATTACACATCAAGAGTAGTTGATGGTTTATTTAGAGATGATGAATGATGATGATTGTTTTAGATCATACCAAAACCTCAACCGCTACAAAGACGCCACAACCCTTGTGGTTAATCTAACAAATACTTGGTATTTGTTTTTTACTTTACTTATACACTAACACGTATTCTATAAGTTATGTTTTAGTTATCTTTGCGTGGGCTCGTGGTTGTGGGTTTAGTTTCAAGCGGTTTATGGCTCGTGGTTTAGTTCAAGTGATTCTTGGTTCGTGGTTTAGTTCAAGAGGTTCTTGGTTCGTGGTTTCGTGGTTCTTGCGTGTGGTTTTTGTTCTTGTGGTTCGTGGTTGTGGGTCTTAGTTTTCTTTGTAATGGTTTTGTTTCCTGCTCAGCAACATTGTGTCTTGCAACCTAGGAAGCTTGTTTGTGTATTTGGTTGGTAGTAATAAAATTATTGCTGTTAAAAAAAATAGTGTAATTTTTTTTTGAACGGCTTTTAGTAATAGTGTAACATCTTCTCTTTATCAACGTAAATAGTTAAAATATAACCACTTGGGTTGTGGCGCACATGTAAAGGCTTGGGATGTAAAGAAAAATCTCATCCACCCCATGTTCAAATTCAAACGCCGTAAAAGCCCCCGTAACCATCGAGGTTCACCTGCAATGATTCCAGGCCTTTAGTGGTCGCTCAGGGGATTATTATTCGTTGCGCGTAAGCTCACCAAAAAATAACAGTTACCAAAATAAATAGTTAAAATATACCTGATTTTCGTTATTTCATTGTAACTCTTGTTATGTAAAATACATTAAAACAAAAACAACTAATACATGTGTAGTAGTTTTGAGAATTTAAGGAGGTAGGTAGGCATAGGTAGGCCGGGTTGTTGAGGAATTGCATCCAACATTAAAGTGATGGGTAATAATAACTAGCTAACTTGTAGTAGTACAATTACAACCTTGCATTTGAACCTATTTTTACAATAATAATGCTAAACATGTCGCCTTCATCTTAAAAGGTTCATATACATGGCTTCATCTTTGAAAAGAAAATTCAAAAGAAACACACACATACATACATACATGACTTATGATCAAGTGAGACCAATCTGTTTCCATGAGACCGCGTGAGACCAATACCTAATGTATGAAACTTAACAAAAAAACACCGTGAGGGTAAATAAAACTTGAATACGCAGACCTAAAAATCACTTTCAATGCAAAAAAAAATCCAAACCAAGGTAAAAAACGAAACCTTCAGAACTCAAATGTTGTGAAGGTTACAAATAAATAATGCGAACCTTCACAGCGGAAATGTTGTGAAGGTTTCGTTTTTTTACCTTTTTTTTTATTTTTTTTCTTTGATAGTGTTTTTTAGTATGTTCTTACGATGAATGTTCAATTTTTTTTACATTCACAAATGTTTTGATGTGAAGTTTCATGTAAAATATGTTGGTCTCACCGGTCTCATGAAAACAGTTTGGTCTCACCAGAACTTAACCCTATATATATAGGGGTGGGTTCAAATGTGAACCACTTTTTGGTTGTGAACGTGAGGACAACCGAGAGCGCGACACGTAGCGGATGACTAGGCGCCACGTCAGATCCACGGCAGATGACTAGGCGCGATTCATGGGAGGGCATTGAATTAAAGAGGGGGACCATACTTAAAGTCGCCACGTGTCGCGCTCTCGGCTGTCCTCACGTTCACAACCAAAAAGTGGTTCACATTTGAACTTTCCTCTCTCTCTCTCTCTCTCTATATATATATATATATATATATATATATATCGCTTCATCAAATTGGTTATATCACATACAACATTGTTTGTTCATGTAATAGCCAGACTCGTGTTTGTGATAGTGTCACTAGATTCATTTTAGTGTAATGGGACGAATGGATTATCAATGAAGTCAAATGGAGTCTTGATCAACTCAGAGGTGCGGAGTGCACGCTTGTATACAAAACAAAGTTTGAGCTTGGTTTGGTTTAAGGAACGCCTCATGTCGCGAGCTAGGTGGCTCACCACGCGAGATTCGATAACCAAAAGTGGTCGACATCCAAAGAGAGCTTCGCGACGCGAAGGTAGGGGCCCACGACGTGAGCAAACCCCTTGCCGAACATCGCGATTTCGAGGTTGTGTGTTCACGACGTAATAATCGATTGAGAAATATAAGGATTGATCTAGAGGGTCACTCGCTATGCGAGGTAGGCTCACGCCACGAGATTGTGCGGATTTTGGGATATCTTCTATTTTTGCTAATTATTCTTTAGATACTTTACCTAAACCACAAGTCACGATTTTGGGGGCTTGATTAAGCATAAATAGCTGGTGACATCTCATTGTTGATGATCAATTAGAAAAGAAAACAACTCTAAAACCCTAATTACGGATCTCTGTTCGGTGCCTTGATCAGAGATTGTTCCCCCTATCAGATTATCCCCATAATCTAATGTTCGTGTAACTCGGGTATATGGTCGAAATATCATATTCAAAAAATGATTTACACGATCCGTCAAGAAAATCTAAGTATTCAAAGGTTCAAAATCAGATTTCTCCTCCACAATTCCAACAGCCCATTCCTGACATTTTTTGGGTCCTAGACAAGATGTAAATAAGGGTCCTCGATAAATATGAAAAAAATCACTAATATATTGTTTTCCTCAAAAGAAATAGCATTGAACTCAATAAATACTAATAATCTTTATATATATAAAAGCAAAACCCAAAGAGAATGATGTGACACAATGAGAGAGCTCCATTGCTATTTATCTAATTTCTTAGAATTTTGATATTTTTTTTACAAAGGGTTGGAGTTGGTGAAAATATGAAAGATTGGTATAGTTTTGTTTGTCCCACATTGGTAGGAAGATGAAAATTTGAAAAGTAAAGATGTGTATTTAAAGGGGTTTATTGATGTTGTTGAAAAATGTGAAATGGTGTTGGTTAATTGTAGCTAAACCCAAGTTAATGGTTAAATAAAGGGGTTAATTTCATAGAATATTAACCAAGTTTGAAAAGTGTCTCACCTAGGTCACTCATACTTTGTTTTCATTCAATAATAATAACCAAGTTTGAAAAGTGTCCAATTTATGTGAAATTTACCTTTTATTATAGGTTACCACCATAATTAATTTATTTATAAAAAACAATTAATAATCTAAAATAATCAATTGATTTTTAAAAAACTTTTTAAATCCCATGATTAATTAATTATCATCTTCCTAATTGATTTGTCCACCTAATTTACCTCTTTGTTAATTGATTAACCTCCTAATGGATTTATCCTTTTAATTTACATTTAATTAATTTATCCTCCTAGCTTAACCTAATTCTTTTTTACCATAGGACACTTCCCACAATTGACTCCCACAATCGACTTCGACTTCGACTTCCCACAATTGCATGGTGAAATCATGAACAAAGGACAATTGAAGTATAAATCGACGATTAAAAGATAATTTTGCTTTGATATTCTTTATATCTTTTTTCGTCGATTTTAAGACGTCTTGGGGTGTTTGCCTCGGTGCACAAAACACAAATACACATATTTTGAAGAAGTAAATCTGAAAAGTGGTTGAATGCAACAAACGTTATTTTTATTTGCTTTTAGATTCCTTTTGAAATGTAAGCATAGTTTCGTTTTTAATGCATGTTTATTGTTGGCTTTTGGCATAGCAATGTCATGTACTTTGTCAAATAAATGTAAAAATTCGCTGGCCAAATTATTATAAACGTCTTTAGTGATTTTATATAAAAAAATGCAAAGTTTAAAAGTGGAATGATAGAGTTCAAATAATTTATCAATTAAATGAGTTATATGACAATTTTGAAATTGACAAAGTTTGAAAGTGTAGTGGAACAATTTTAATTGATTTGTAGTTTAATCAACTAAATGGGTATAGATAATCAACTGAGACACTTTTTATATTGTAATTTAGTAGGATAAATCAATTGAATGTATATATATCTTTTTTTAGATTATTAATTGTTTTTTAATAGATCAATTAGAAGGATAAATCAATTAAGAAGAAGGTAAATTAGGAGGACAAATAAATTAGGAAGAGGATAATCAATTAATCGTGGGATTTAAAAGTATTTTTATAAATTAATTGATTTTTTAGATTATTAGTTGTTTTTTTATAAATTAATTAATTATGGTGACTTGGTAACCTATAATAAAAGGTAAATTTCATATAAATGGGACACTTTTCAAACTTGGTTACTATTATTGAATGAAAACAAAGTATGAGTGACCTAGGTGGGACACTTTTCAAACTTGGTTACTATTCCATGAAATTAACCCTTAAAGGAACTAATTAGTTTTATATTTGCCTTTTGTGTTTTTAAACATGTTTAAGTATTGTTTTAATGATTTTAGTATCAAATATATAAATTAAACAATAATCAACATATAAACATATTTGTTATAATCTAACATTGGTTATAAATATAAACTTTTTTAAACGATTTAATGATTTTTAATTAAACAATCGGGGCACAAACAGGTCCAGCTTGAGACAGGGCATAAGTCTCGCTCCGGACGTCCGTTTTGGACGATCTACCTGTCGAATCGGGGCACAAACAGGTCCAGCTTTCAAAGGGCATAAGTCTCACTTCGGACGTTCGTTTTAGACGATCTACCTGTCGAATTAAAGCTTGAGACAGGGAGCACGCCGTGGTTAGGTTCCGCAGGGTCCTAACTGTTAGTAATTATGTGCAGAAGTTGACAAACCAGTGATTACACATCCAATGTTATAAGACACTTGAGGGTCACACCTGTGAGGACCTGTAAATCAAATAAGTAAAATAATCTCAATTTGGAGAGATTGGATTTATAATAGTTAATTATAAATCATTTGGGTAATTTCAGTCAGAAATCACAAAGTTAAAGGGTTATTAATTAATTATATAGATTATATATTTATTAGGTAAATAAATATAATAATTTCTTTAATTAATAGGTTAATATTTATCCAATTAAAATAGAAATATTCTTTTCTTCAGGAGAAAGAAAAGAATAAATCTTTTGGGATAATTATTGATGTGGTAATTATCGTATATAAAAAGCGTAACAAGTTTTAACCTCTAATGCCTAGCCACCGTCTTACCACATATACAGGCAAGCGTACCTGATTGTGAGTAATATAGTGTAGGAAAGTCCAAGTATCGTATCTACCACTGGAACGGTCAAGTTATCGTAGATTATTAGTCTAAATCAGTTTAATTAACCTAAAGGGGGGTTTTGTATGAAAAAAGGTTTGAATATCTAAAAAGACAATTAACTGAGTAAAAACTAAGAAAGCAATTAAAATACTGATTTAAGATTATATTAAGGAAAAATAGCGGTACTTATCATGGTGAAGTGAATCCCCAAAATGGATGACATGAATAGGTCGAAGGTTTGGTTGTTTTGACTATTGTAGGAATTTAAGTCTGGGACACCCAAACATGTGCATATTATGGTTAGAAACTAGGACACGATCCTCCTAATTCCAATCCTAAATCGTTTGGTCCACAATCTAGAATCGGTAAACCAGTCCTAAGTAATATTGCAATGACTCTTTTACTATCTGGTCACTATTGGTCCAAGTAACCCCTTAACACAACCTTTTGGTCCAAGTCAGGCTAAGGTAGGTTGATTATCCTTTCGGAGTCTATCTGCTTTGGTCTAACAAATACACCCAACCAATTGAATTCAAATTACCACAACAATATCAATCAGAAAAGAACCATAAAAGACATTTAATTAATCAAAACAAACCAGTAGACATTAATCACAAAGTATCATCCATAAAGGTTCATCGACCATGACAAGCACTACTAATAAAATTACTCACTAATCATGATGAAAACATAAACACAAACAAAAGTAGACATCGACATGATACCGACAGTACAACGACGGATGATCGGAGATCGATTCCGGCAGCGTATCGGCACCTTTCGTACTCTCACTCTCGTTCCTCCTCGTATCCCGTACTTCTCTCGTGTATCGAACATGCTTTGAACTGAAGGAGGGGGCTGATATTTAAAGGAAAATGCCCAGGGGCCATCTGGCGATCGCCAGACTGCTGGTTTGGCAACGCCAGACACTTAATTCAACCCTAGTCTTCAATTCAGTCAAATCTGGCGGCGCCAGATTAGGAATCTCGCGAACGCCAAGTGTCTCCTGTGTTGACTTTGTGCATTTTTCACGTTTTCTCGCCTTTTTTCGTACTTTTCCGTTCCACGGCCTCCAAATCCTTCACAAACAATAATAAGCTCATTTAGTGCATGAAATTATCAGAAATGGGTGAGAAATGGGGTAAAGTCATGCAATTACGTTCGACCAAAACATGTATAATTTTGGTGTTATCAATTATTAAGAAATAAGGAAGCTTAATTATATGGAAAGTCTTCCATATAAATAAGGGTTAAGGCTTAACCAGTTTATTCATTCAATTGAACTAGCTTTCTGAAAGAAACCAAAAACCCATCTCTTCTTCTCTCCTGAAAACCGACGACGACCAAAGGACCGAAGCCAGTTCGGTTTTTGTTCTTTGATCAAATTTTTAGCTGGTTCATTATCTCGGGATTCAATCCAACTAGAAGGATATTTGTTTGGTCGATTACGGGTGGCTCAAACTCGAGCAATCCATGTAATAAATCTCAAACCTTTAATTAAGTTGTGATAGATAAAACAACAATAAGATCTGTGGAATTTTTCGGGTTTTTATTCTGTGAGTCCGATATTCAACAAGGATGCAATATATGGACCACTACAAGCAATTACAAGACTAAGTAAAGCTCAAATAGCGGTAATCAAGCAAATATGCTAGAAAGATGAAGAACACGATAATATGACAAAGCATATAACAAAAGTTGTCAGTTGCAAGATTATTATTAAACGTTAACTATCGACCCCTATTTATAGAGCCGAAGTTACAAAACAACCCCTAGAGTCTATGACTCTTTTAAGAGGCGCACAAAAGTATTGTTTTAATTCTAACTATTACAAACTGTCAAAAGACGCCCCTGACTTCTTTACAAACAAACTAGTCAGGTTTTAACAATCTCCCCCTTTGGGAAGAAGTCAGAAAGGCGGCGGATACTTCAAGGCTGGTTCCCACTGCGAGAGCTGCAGGTACTCGTCCCATTCGCGGATCGATCTCGTACGGAGCTCCATCGCAGTTTCAACTCTTCTCAGCATCAGTCTTTCCTTCAGCTTGACCTCGATCAGATTCAGGGCCTCGTTCAGCTTTCTCTTCCACTGAGTGCCCTTGTACATTGGCATATTCTCCTCCATCAGACGACGCTTCATTCCGTTGTAGACATACAGAAGAGTGCCGTCACAGAAGCTAGACAGCTCACTGAAACGCATGAACCTCCGCTGGTTCTTCCTGAAGGTGATATACACAACACCATGCTCTGGGAGTTCCGTTGGGAAGTAGGGCATGTATTGGTCAAGAAGATTGGCCTCCAGGTTAGGACGCAGCAGATTCACCTTCTGCTGTTTGCTTTCAATCGCCATCTGATAGTCAGTGAGATGCGCGAGGTTGATCGAGTGGCGTACATACCTCTTGAGGACTTCCAGACCGTCTCTAAAGTAGTCTGGTTTCAGAATCGGGCCCTCAAGGTGTCTGATGAGTGTAAGGAGATCATCGAGATCAATACTGTCCAGATCGGCTTCTGTGAACATGTAGTCTCGGAGGTTTCCGTCGGGCTTGCCTGGGTTGTACATCCGCACGTGGAACTCAAGGAATAGCTGGTGTCCGAATTTGTAAGGACGGACATCAGTTACCTTGACGAACCGGTGCTTCTTTCTGATCTGCCCATGCTCGCTCCAGCTGAGCTTCCTCTGGTAGATGTACGCGGTACGGCGGCGACGCTTCTTGACATGAGACAGGCCGAAGAAGAACTTCTTGGACCACGAGAAGAGGCGTTCCTGTTGGAAGATCCGTGTGAAGGATTCCTCTAGGAAGGGCCTGAATATGACGGTGTGGTTCCAACCCAGTCTGATCGGCTGCTGAGCTGTGAATGCTTCGGGCGTCTGTACCGTAGGGAGAAAGGCGTCGTACTCCGCACTAGAAACAGTGTCATCTGATCTCTTCCAAAACCGAAGGCTCTGGGCATGCTGGTTCAGGATCTTCCTTCCCTCGTCAGAGATACGAAGGTCGGAAGGATCCAACGGCGCGGTGTTTGGATCGATCAGGTCTATGGCAGGAGTCACCTTCTCATGAGGAAACTGGACGGTCGTACCCACAGGGATAGCCTCGTACCTCTAGTTTGCGGCTTCTTCCGGTATGTCTTTGTCGGAATCATCGTTCACAGGATCCGTGGGACGATCAGTAGGATCTGCAAGATCGGCAGGCTGATCTGCTGGTGGAGCGGTGTCGGCCGGTGTATCATCGGCTGCGGTTCCGGAGCCGGAGAGGGAGGTCTAGGCGAGCCCTCTTAGACGGTCCCTCCCCCTCATGAGGATTGGCGGCATCGTCCGGATCATCATGCCCGCATTTGGAGGGTTGAGCCTGAGACCTGCAAGTTGCCTCAAGCTCGCGGACCCTCCGTAACGCAATCTCCAGCTGCATATCCCTGGTGGCGACCAGCTGCTTGTACTGATCCACCTGTCTCTCAAGGGCATCGTTCTGAGTGGTGAGCTGAGCGATGACGATCTGGTGCTCAGCTTCAGAGACAAAGCCGGGAATCTCCTCAGCTAGTGGTGGTGGTTGGAGACGGAGGACGGGAGTAGGAGAGCGGCTCGAATCGCCGAAAGACGGGCGCTCCCCTTCCTGGAACTTGCCCTTGATAAAGCGTCTGGCTTCGTCCAGTTCCTTCTGACGGTCCTCGTCGGCTTTCCGGAGAGCTTCGATCTCGGCTCGACGGGCTTGGTCTTCCTTTTCCTTTTCAGCTAAGGCCCTTTCAATGGCCTCCAGTCGTCTGTTTTTCGCCGCGTCAGCCTTTTCGATGGCTTCCAACCTGCTTTGGACAGCTTTTAGGATGTCGTCCGAATCCCTGGGTTCCAATCCCGAAAGGGTCAACACCGGTTCATTTGCGAAACCGGTGGACAGGGAAGGCCCCACAAAGGTGCTCCCCTGGCCCGCGCTGACGACTGGTGTGGCGTCAAGTGCAGCGGGGCCTCGGGTGGAAGTCGCCAGATGTGTACCTAGGGGCTCTATGACTCTATGTGACATGAAAGACGGCGAGTGCTGGGGATGAGCAACTCTTGTTTCAACACCGATCGACTCCAAGCGAGTGAACGATGGAATAGGTGGTAAAGCCCCGTGTTCTGATGAAACGACCACCTGTTGGGAGGTGGTCGAGTGGATGGCTTGGGTGTGCAGTTGCGTTGGTTGGCTGCCAACGACTTGACTACTCAGCATTGGCCGAGTAGCATCGGTGTGGGATGCCTCTGTGGAGGATAGACTCTTGGCTGGTTGGGTTCCCGTTTCTGGCTGCCTAGGGTGGGCCACTTCTACTTCGGCCTCTTGTCGGGCTTCTAACACCTCTTCAACCTGTTGGGCCTCTTCTCCTTCGGCCTCTTGATTGACCGGACCCTGGCTTTCACCCTCGAAGCCTTCACTACCCGCTCCTATCTGCATCCACGACTCGCTCTGAGCCTGTTCAGCGACCTCCGTGTTCAACGTTCGGTCTTCCGTTCCGGAGTAATCAAGAAGTTGAACGGAGTCGCTCTCGTTGAAGGAGGAAGTGGAGACATCATCATCAAAGGCCTTGCCTTTACCTTTCCCTTTCCCCTTGCCTTTTCCCTTGCCTTTACCCTTGCCCTCTCCCGGGCCTTCCTCCAGATCTGAATCTGGTGGCGTCGTGTCGGACGAGCTACTATCTGGATTACCAGATGGATCCGTCGGGAGTCTAGATGTGGTGGCCTGAGGAGGTGGTGAAGTATGGGCTGGTTCTTCTTCTGGCGATGCAGCAGTGAGGTCTTTTGCTGAGCCAGATGGAGTAGATCCCGAGGTGTCCTTCGGAGTAGATGGTTCCTGAATCTCCGGGGACTCGGGGACAGTAGGGAGTCCTGGAAGCCGAGTCATGGATCGACGTTGTGGAACGTACTCCTTCACCCTCGGAGTTGGCAACAGTGGATCCTCGTGCATGCGCTGGCGAAGACGTCTCAACCTTTCTTCTCGAGACTGCGGAAGGTCGGAAGATGTAGATGCAGAAGCAGCGTGAGCGGTGGCAGATCTTCGGACTATACTACCTACGTTTTCCCTCACGTCTACGCTCATCACATTACCCGAGCCAGAGGCCCCCCCAGTGGGACCCCGGCGCCTCAAACGTAAGGCCCGAGGACTAGAAGGGACGGGTTGCGCACCCTGGGCAGGACCTTCCGGTTCTGGAGGGTCCATAGGTGCGTCTCCTAGACCTAGGCGTATCCTATATCTTACCACACTCGGAGCCCGCTGGTCTAGAGCGTCGAGGACGTGCGTAGGGATCGGCATCTCGTACTGGCCGTCGGTGTAGTCTCGCTTGGCTAACCAGCTGATCTTCTTCGGCTTGATGACTGGATGACCGGAACGGCGAGGGATCTCCTGATTACGGTTCATATGGTCTCGGATGATGAGACCATAGAATCGCAACCAAGGGATTGAGTTGTGTCGGGTGCGTTCCCGAGTCGTCAAGTCTTTGGTGATGTCAAGCCACAGCTGGGACGCGATGTCGATGCGGCGTCCGTAGGCGACAGAATGATAGATATGCCAGAATGAGGTCGTCGCCCTGTCTACTCCTTTCGTCTTGGAGGAGAGGCACCTGTTCATGATGTTGAACAGTTGAGCCCAGATCGGTGGCAACATGCTTGTGGTGATCTGCGACACGCCGTTCACGTCCTCGGTGACCCCAAGAGCTAGGATTTCGCTCAATAGAATGGGGCCCGAGACTAGTTTGTCGAACTCCTGGTGGCCGTCGTCAGTGGCGGCAGGGAGGCGAAGGATTCGGAGGACGTCCTCCATAGTGATGACCAGTTCGGTGTGATCCACTCGACCAATGATCGAGAAGACACCGAACCGGGTGTCGAGAACAGCTGTCTTCCAGAACTGCTGCAGGTATATGCTCGGTACCTCTGCAGTGGCCGTCACGGCGTAAGCAAGCGGATGAGCGCGAAGGATCTCTCTTACGATGGTATGCTGCACCCGGACAGAGGATAGGTTCACATACTCGTTGTTCTGAAGTATGCGAACGATGTCCTCAGGAGCGATCAGAGCTCGTCAGCCTCTGGATCGATCGGAGAAGAAGGACGTTGTCTCTAGTTTGCCATTTCTGACATAGACAGATAAAGATTTTAAAAGTTAGTCTCTTCTTAACTCTAATTATGTGTCCTGACGAAAATTCGGCAGAGTTTCGACTAGTTGCGAGTCAGTTTATCGAAGATTCCCGAGGGAATCTTTTAAAACTGAGTCGAACTAGTGAAATGATTTTCCGCGAAACTCATGTCGAGAATTAAAAACGACCGAAACTGGATTCGAAACCACAGATCCAGGACCGGCTTAGAACGCGAATCGGTCTATGGACAAATCCCGTGAGGTGATTTGTTAAGAACGACTCTTGCAAAAAGCCAAGTCCCGAATCAGGGGTTTGAAGTCCCGAATCAGGGGAGGTGTCAAGAACACATAACTATACAATATAGAAGTCCCGAATCGGGATATGTAAGTCTAAAATCCCGAATCGGGAGTTTACATAATCAACAGATATAATATCCTAAGTCCCGAATCGGGGGTTGCATATGAATAAAACTATGTATTAAAAGAGTCCCGATACGGGAGATGAGACAAACGAAAGTCCCGAATCGGGAGATTAAAAATCCCGAATCGGGAAATCCAAAATCCCGATACATGCATATGGATGAGTCCCGCATCAAGAACACTTGGAGTCCCGATTCGGGACTCCGACGAACCAGACGGGACTGTTGGTATTCCGATCACCAAATCGATCAAAAACGATTCTAATCAGTCCTAAACAAGTTCTATTAAGTACATTATCGATTTAAACAAGTTTAGGAACAAGAACGGATCAATCTAACGTCCCGAAACTCGAATCCAAGGATCTTGGAGTTTCGGGTTTACCCGAAAACTTTAGGCTTCAATCCGAACAATAAACGACGTAGTTTAGATGAATCTGAATACATTAGGTCGTTAGAAATCTTACCAGGATCGTAAAGAAGTAGTCGGATCGTCGAACGGATCGATAACGAACGCTCGGTGAAGCCGGGAAGTCGATGGGTCGAACGGGTGTTCTTCGTGTTCTTGATCGTCAGAGGAAAACTGATAAGTGGTTTGAAAATTTGAAAGTGATAACTGAATGCAGTTATCAACTCCCGCTTTTATAATTTTGATAACTTATCAGGTTTTTTTGAAAATTTTATCTGATAACTGCTCTCACAGATCACGACTATCACGAAATGACCGAATGAACCCCGAACTTAAGGTTTGAAAGAATTTCAAAACTTCCCTTGAACTTGTGGTTTTCAAAAGTTTGCAAAAACGGTCCCTGAATATTGAAGTTTTGGAGACTGGCAGAACTGGTCCCTGAACTAGTCAGAATTGGAACCTATCACTTCCAGTCCCTTAACTTAACAAGTTCATAGATTTTTACAAGTTCAGCCCCTGGACGTTTATTGAAACGACTAACCTGGAAATTTCTGAGATCGGATTTATCACCGGTTCTGACACGAATGGACAGAAGTTTTATCTTGAATCCCGGGTCCTGAACTAAAGTATTCAGAAGCCGTACTTCGGTTCTACAACCTGCAAGAAAATTTAGGAATGGTATCCAGTGCAGATTGGATCCGATAGAGTTAGATTTAAACAACATTAATACAAAAAGCTCCCCCTAGATATATGCGACACAGGAGCTCCCCCTACACACATGCATATATTTAAACGACTGGCTCCCCCTAGAAATCTGCCGGGGGATCTAGCATGCCCAGTTTACTAAGTAAATAGTAATGGCGCTTCTCATCAAAAGCTTTAGTGAAGAGGTCAGCTATCTGACGTTCACTTTCAACGAAAAATAGTTCAACGTTACCTTTCTCGACGTGATCTTTGATGAAGTGATATCGGATATCGATATGTTTCGTCCGAGAGTGTTGAAATGGATTTGCCGCAATCTGTATGGCACTGCTAGAATCACAGTAAATCGGAATCCGATGCATGGTGTAGCCATAGTCTGCCAGTTGAATTTTCATCCAAAGAACCTGTGAACAGCAACACGCTGCAGCGACATATTCTGCCTCAGCTGTTGAAAGGGACACACAGTTCTGTTTCCTCGAGGACCAACTTACTAACTTGTCCCCTAGAAACTGGCAGGCTCTTGACGTGCTCTTCCTGTTTAACTTACAGCCTGCATGATCTGAATCTGTAAAAGCTGTTAGTTCAAAACCAGAATCCTTAGGGTACCAAAGGCCAAAATTAGGTGTGCCCTTCAGGTACTTAAGGATTCTCTTGACGGCCCCGAGATGAGATTCTCGAGGGTCGCACTGAAAACGAGCACATACACACGTGGCAAACATAATGTCGGGTCTACTTGCCGTGAGATAAAGCAAAGATCCAATGATCGCACGATACACTTTTTGGTCAACCGGATTACCAGATGTATCTGCATCCAGTTGGAATGACGTGGACATTGGAGTTGAAGCAGACTTAGGTCCAGTAAAGTCAAAGCGTTTTAAAATGTCAAGAGTATACTTGGACTGGTTTATAAAAATCCCTTGCGGGGTTTGACGGACTTGTAGTCCCAAGAAAAACGTAAGTTCGCCCATCATACTCATTTGAAATCTGGACTTCATTATCTGCTCAAACTCTGTGCAAGACTCAGGGTTTGTAGATGCAAAGATGATATCATCCACGTATATCTGTACTACAGTCAAATGATTACCTGACCTTCGAAGAAACAGGGTAGGATCGACAGTACCCTTTTTGTATCCGGACCCAAGCAAGTAAATGGTAAGAGTTTCATACCAGGCACGAGGTGCTTGCTTTAAACCGTAAAGTGCTTTGTCGAGCACGTAAACGTGTTCCGGGTACTTGGGATCAACAAATCCCTCAGGTTGCTCAACATATACTACTTCTTGAAGTTCTCCGTTCAGGAACGCACACTTGACGTCCATCTGGAAGACCTTCATGTTCTTGTGAGCTGCATACGCGAGAAAAATTCTGATGGCCTCGATTCTAGCTACCGGAGCGAATGTCTCGTCGTAGTCGATGCCTTCCTGTTGACGGTATCCCTTGGCGACCAGACGAGCCTTATTACGGATAATAAGATCGTTTTCATCTTTCTTGTTGCGGAAGATCCACCTCAAGTCAATGATTCGTATTTTTCTTGGTCTTTCAACAAGGCGCCAAACTTTGTTTCTCTCGAATTCGGCAAGCTCATCCTGCATGGCCCTTACCCAGTCAGGATCAGAAAGAGCGTCCTGGGTCTTGGTTGGTTCAAATTGACTCAGGAAGCCGCCGAAAAGGATCAGGTTTTCATCTTTCTTTGAAGAGCGAGTTGTCACTGGAGCAGATGGACTACCGATGATGTTGGTAGTGGAATGGCTTCTGGTCCACTTTCTGGAATGGGGAATAGGATCGTATTCCATGTTGTTTCTTGAGTCATTCTCATCCCGAATGGCGGAGGAGAGAAGACTAGCATCCGGATCAGTATTCAACACAGTCTCCGGACGGGGTTCACGAACCACTTCAGCATAAGTTCTGGATGGAGAAGGTGGCGGAACAACTTCAGGAATTGGTGCAAGAACAGTGGACACTGTCTGTTCTCGGACCGCTTCGACTGCAGTTTCAGGAGAGGGTTGTGTTGAAGAGAGCTGAGAGGGGGAGAGAACAGTTTCCTCATTCAAAGTGTTAGAAGAGGATTTTGTTTCTGTGATTGGGTTAAGTACAGACACCGGTTCAACAGAGTCAGAAGAGGTTTCTTTTACAGTGGTAGAACAGGATGTGCTCTCATTCACGAATGCATCTGCGGATATGGTTGTTGAAGAAGGAATGGAATGATCAGCAGGAGCAGGAACAGTGATTGGTCCAACGAGGGTCGTTAGATCAAATTCTGCTAAGTCAATAAAATCAAATCCAAGCGAGTCAGTAGGAACATCTGTGCTCGGTGGTGAAACAGTGTGCAATTCAGGGAAGAAAGAATTAGCTGAACTAGGGCTGGTATTAGAATACATCTCAGTCTCAGAGAAATCAACGTACCGACTCTCAAAGATGGATCGGGTCCGTTTGTTGTATACACGGTAAGTCGTTGAGTTATGTGAGTATCCAATAAAGATAGACTCATCCGACTTAGCGTCAAACTTTCCCAGATCATCTCTGTTGTTCAGTAGATAGCATACACAACCGAAAACTCTAAAGAATCTAATATTCGGCTTACGCTTGTTGACCATTTCGTACGCGGTTTTACCAGTCCGCTTAACGATTAGAGTCCTGTTCTGAGTGTAACAGGCAGTTGATACAGCTTCAGCCCACAGGGATAGAGGTACACCAGAATGAGCTATCATGGATCTAGCAGCTTCGACCAACGTACAGTTCTTCCTTTCTACGACTCCGTTTTGCTGGGGAGTACGTACAACAGAGAAGTTGTGAGAGATGCCCACTTTTTCAAGGAAAGACTGGAGTTTCGCGTTCCGAAACTCTGTACCGTTGTCGCTTCTCGGCTTCTTCACCTGACGACCCAAGAGGACTTGGATACGTTTGATGAAGGCAATGATTAGATCTGTAGCGTCAGATTTGGCTCTAAGGAATTCGAGCCATGTGTACCGAGAGTATTCATCGACAAGTACAAGCATATATTTCTTGCGTGCAAGACTTTCGACTCTCATCGGTCCACAGAGATCCATATGCAGCATGTCAAGGGGATGGTGACAGTTTGTCTCCATCTTTGGAGGATGCGAACTCTTCTTCATTTTCCCTTTCTCACAAGCTGAGCATAGGGTGTCTTTAGATAGTCGCGTCTCCGGTAGACCGTTGACAAGGTGCTTAGATACTAGCTTGTTCATATCCCTGAAGTTCTGATGAGACAGACGCTGATGCCACAGCCAGCTTTCTTCCTTCGTTGCTTTTGCGAGAAAGCACTGTTTCCATTTGTTGAGGAACAGCATAAAACATTGTGGTATATAGGTGACCGTTCCTTCGAGCGCGCAGAATCACGTTCCCATCCTCGTCTTCAATGTTGCTCCCGAGAATGAATGTCTTCACTAGATATCCTGCATCACAGAATTGGCTTGAACTGAGTAGGTTAAATGGCAGTCCTTCAACATAGCGCACATTCTTGATGACGTGTTATCCATTCGTCATGCTTCCATATCCTATGATCAGTACACGTCTTTTGTCTACAAGTTTGACAAAGCCTTCAGCTCTAACGACGTAGTCGAAGAGGATGTTGCGCTGCCCAGTCACATGCCTGAAGGCTCCAGAATCAAAGTACCACATGTGACTGCCCTGCAAAACGCAAGATCAAAGTTGTTTAGGAACCCATTGCCACATGGGTGTCCTACCGTTAGAAACAGATAAAGCAACCGGTGAAGTATCCTTTTCAGATTTCTCCTTAGGCTTAGGAGACTTCACAGGAGGCAAAGCACTTTGCTTTGTCATTTTCTCTTTTCTTTCCCGGTGAGGACTACCTGATTTACTATAAGCATTTGCATTACCAGGCATATCAACACGCATGTAATTATCAAACAAAGAACATATATGGTTTTTGAAAGCTGTAAGATTATCAGAATTCGCTGAGCGATTAAAATGTACAGACTTTGATTTCATGTTTGAATTACAACTAGGTGGGTTGTAGCCAAGACCAGTATGATCATGACCACCCCATTTAGGGAAAGCATTAAAAGAGTTCTTCTTCTTCCGATATCTCCTTCTTCGTGGCTTCACATTCGCAGTTCCATCACCTGTCCTCGCATCTGCATGAATAGCAAGTTGTGAGTTGGGTGACGGCTTAACTAGAATGGATTGACCACCTTTGAAATTAGCGGTGGTTTGACAAACTGATTTTGACATTTTCAAAGGTTGTTTGGGTTTGGAGTTCTCACCCACATCAAATGAACTAGAATGAAAGTCTAGTCCCTTAATGGGTTTCACCAAGCTACTTGTATCTGTAGATTTTGAATTCTGTGTCTGTGTTACTGTGGGTGTGTGCGGCTTAACTGACTTCCCTTTGTCAGTACCAGCACATGTTCTACCTTCAGTGTTTATCACAGACACTGATGCAAGTGGCTCAGGAGAACTGATTTGCTTTACAGCAGGTGCCTTTGGCAAAACAGGTTTTCTTGGTATATAACCTGAAGGAGGATCATCAGCGTCCAAAAACACCTTCACATCATACACAACATTAGGATCTAATACTAGTTTAGGTTTGGTTGACCTAAAGTCTGAGCTACAGGTACAAGAATCCCAAGAGTCAGATTCTTCTAAGAAGGACACCCGTCTTTTCAACTGATTGATTTGACAACATTGATTTGCGAAAGTTTGACCAAACATCAGTTCCTTTTCATAAAAGAAGTCCTTTTCCATTGAGTTATTAACAAATTGGACAACTAGTTGTGTTTGGAGATCCGCAAATTTGTTTTTAAAACATGAGCAAGAAAACTCTGCGATCTCACATTGGGTTGACATATTAATCCTTTTGGCATTTGCCTCATGATAACTATGTTCCAATGATTTGATATGGCTGTCTTTTTCAGAAAGAATCGACTCAAAGTTCTTTATCTTATGGCGACAGGCATCAAGTTCTACGGCTTTGGACCTAAGATGGAACAATTCCTTTTCTACACACACTGGGGCAGGAGGCTGAGTTGCGGAAACATCCAAAGGTTGGATAACATCAGCGTCCTCGGATGTATCTATCTCCCTAGTGTCATAGCTAAAGTTTAAGTCCTCATAGTTGATGGGTGGCATTGCTACCTTAGGTGTCCTAGCTTTGATGCCTTCCCAGCTAGTGAAAGTATTCTCTGGATTACTAGCAGGGGTAAAGATGGGACCCTTAGCAACAGGACTGGAAGGTGGACTACTGGTCGAACTATTGGCAGGACTGGTGGTAAAAGATACGGCTTTTCCATCTATTATCTCAGTAAAGGTCACAGTCTGCATCACATAGTTGTCATTGTCTTGTCCTTTGACTGACCTAGGTTCAGGTTTGGAAGCATTCATACTGTCAAAGTTGTATAGATGTGCAGGTGCGTTTTCAAGAATGCTTTTCTCTGAATGTCCCAACCCAGGTTTGGCTTGATAAAAGGGATGTTGAGTGGTTTGCTTGGTAAGCAAACTCAAGGTATGTTCAGATTGTCCTCTCTTTAAATTATTTTCCTCAAGCTCTTCGATTTTTACAAATAATTTTGTTCTTTCCAAGGAAAGAATGTGAAATTTGAGCTTGAGTTCCTCACGACTACTTTCAATTTCGTCGTGAGATTTTTGAAGATCAAGGAGCTTGTTTTCGAGGATAGATTCTCTAATCCCAGACTCAAGCTCCATTCTGTTAAAGTTCTCGGTGAGGTCCTCTAAACTACTTTTATACACAACACTCTCTATTCTGAATCTCGCGACGAGAGCTCTTTCCATTTGGAGTTGGCTCTCAAGTCTTAGAGTTTCAGACATAGGCAGTTCATCAGGTCTTGACAATAATGAACAAGAATGTACCTCAGATTCTTCATCAGTAGAGTCGTTTGGGGAACCAGATATACATGGTTCCTCAAAGTCAGCCATGAGGCAGTGTCCTTGCATGGCTGATGGGCCTTCATCATCCGAGTCTTCTGGCTCCATTATCCAGCCTTCTTCATCAGCCAACAGCACCTTTCCTTGCTCTTTCTTCTTCATCATGGCAGCCTTCTTCTCAAAGTAAGCAGAATCTTTGAGTTTCTTCTTGCATTCCGATGCATAGTGACTCGGGTCACCACAGTTGTAACAGGTGGGAACCCGAGCAGGGTTTCTGTTCTGATTGGCTGCGGGTGGAGCTTCTAGAGCTGGTAGCTTGTTCTGTTGTGGAGGTTCAGTTCCACCGGTGTTGTTGTGCTGACGACCATCATCATTTGTTTTCTGGTTCTGATTGTTGTAGTTAGAACCAGATTGGTCGTTCCACCTTTGATTGTAACCACCTCCCTGATAACCTCTGTTACCGTGGTAGTTGTTGGAGTTGTACTCCTGATCCCTTTGCTGTTGCTGGTTGTTGTTGTTGTAGCCTTGTCTTCGATCTTGATATTGTTGTATCCAGAACTATCACGTTGTTGATAGTTGCTTGTTCTTCCCTGATCATTCCTTGGAAAGCTTTCTCTGGACTGGTACCCACTTTGGCTGGACTGACCTCCCACAAACTGAGGTCCTTGTCTGAATCTGTTGAAGCGTTGGGGATTTCCCCGGAATTTAGCCATCAAGGCGAATGAGTTCTCTAGCTGAAACATCTCATCTTCGGTAAGTCCATCATCAAGAACTACAGGTTCTTCAACGGTGTAGTTTTCATGAGAGGACGATCCTCTATTTGACAACAAGGCCAACGTAGGAGGATCGATTTTCTTTTCAGTTTTACCGAATAAGGTTTCTTCATGAGGCAGCATCATGCTATACAGATCATGAAGTCCAAGCTGGCCAAGATTCTGGCTCACTTGGATGCTGATTGTGACCGATTGCCAGAGTTTGTTCAGTCTTTTTAGGAATTTTACATTCACCTCGTACTTGTTCTTCTCTAAGCCAAGTCTTCGCAGATCGTTTACACAGATATTTAAACGATTGTAGGTTTCAGTCAGCGTCTCTCCCTCGCGAGCACAGAAGCTTTCGTACGCGTTCATAGCGTTCTCCTTTTGGCCTTCTAGTGCCTTGTCACCGCCCTGCATTTGCTGTTCAATGCCCAGCCACATAGCTCTGGCATCTTTACAGCTGTCCACCCTCGCGAACATGTCATTAGGTAGAGCCATAGTGAGTAACGTGAGAGCACGTTTGTCAATGGCTGCACGAGCACGTTGTTCATGAGAGAACATGTCGTAAGGTAAATAGGGAGTGACATCAGTTCTGGCTACTTCAGCTACAGTAACCGTTGGTCTGATTGGTCCCTCAGTGATAGAGACCATCAGTTTGTCATCCAGCAAATCAAGAAAGTTAATCATTCGGCGTTTCCATTGCTGGTATTCGCCGACGACTAATACTGGAGGTCGGGTTTCAGAACCGATACTGATTATTTCTTTTGACATTGCGTCCTCGGAAATAGGATCTGATTTGAGTAGTTGGTGTTTTCTGTATGGACAGAGCTTCCGCGCTTAAAGCACTTCCTTTTATAGAAATTCGAGAATTTCAAAAAGAAAGGCCAAGGCGGGAAATCAGCAAGTCCCGATTCGGGAGTATTGCAAGTCCCGATTCGGGAGTGAGAGAGTCCCGATTCGGGACTTTAAGCCAAGTCCCGATTCGGGAAATGAGAGTCCCGATGCGGGAGATCAAATTTCCAAGTCGAGAGAGGCAAAAAGATCCGATTCGGGTGTTTGTAGAGATCCGATTCGGGAATTGTAAGATCCGATTCGGGAGTTCAGTGTTCCGAATCGGGACACGAGTGTCCAATTCGGGACTGAAGATCCGATTCGGGAGTCTACAAAAACAGCAAAATCTGCTTCAATTTTCTGTCCAAAACTACCAAAACACGAGCTCTGATACCGTTGTGAGTCCGATATTCAACAAGGATGCAATATATGGACCACTACAAGCAATTACAATACTAAGTAAAGCTCAAATAGCGGTAATCAAGCAAATATGCTAGAAAGATGAAGAACACGATAATATGACAAAGCATATAACAAAAGTTGTCAGTTGCAAGATTATTATTAAACGTTAACTATCGACCCCTATTTATAGAGCCGAAGTTACAAAACAACCCCTAGAGTCTATGACTCTTTTAAGAGGCGCACAAAAGTATTGTTTTAATTCTAACTATTACAAACTGTCAAAAGACGCCCCTAACTTCTTTACAAACAAACTAGTCAGGTTCTAACATATTCTTATCACTTTCGCACAAAAACCAGTTAGGTTTAATTAAACAAGCTTATTGGTCAGTTTTGATCATAAGGTTTATATCGTGTTTCTCTTCCAGTTAGGATTGAGATCCGCAGTGATCCTCGTGTCAGTTTGATACGAGGATCCCACAAAAAACCCAACACTAACGAACTTTTCGACCCCTGAAAACGATGTTTAAGTGACTTTTTGGACGTTTTTGTTTTTTTTCGTTTTTGGGCTTTGTGTTCGGCCCATGGCTTTTGGCAGGCCTGTTTCGTTTCAGTATTCTTATTATGTTTCAGTTGAGTTTTTTGGAAGGACAAATAATTAATCAGAAACTTTCGATTTTTCCTTCCAACTTTTGAGTTCTCGTGAGAATTTGAATTTTGAAGCCTAAGATTTTGGATTTCGTCGAATCTATAAGTCTTAAAAGACACTGACACGGGTATTTGTAGAATCAACGTGTTCAGTCTTAGTTTCATTGTATCCGCTGCATCACATATGTATAAGAAGGAAGAAGAGGATGCTATTGTCTCAACTCATGAGGGTTTAAGTTATCTTATTTACATGATCCTTTATTATTTCAACAAACAAATCTTAATTTGACAAAAAATAAAATTGGATTGTGATTGAGTTTGTGTATATACATAAAAAGAAAACCCAAGTGGCAACATGATAATTAAGTACTGAGGTATTGGTGAATTGTGGTTGAATTTTGGATATCCCACATTGATAGAAGATTGAAATATTTGAGTAGAGTCATATGTATAACAAAGAAGAAGATGATGCTATTGTGTCAACTCATGAGGGTTTATGTTATCTTATTTACATGATCATTTATTATTTTAACAAAACAAATCTTATTTTTTGACAAAAAATAAAAGTGGATTGTGATTGAGTTTGTTTTTTAGAACAAATAGTTACTAAAAAAATTTGTATATATAAAAAGAAAACCCAAGAGTAATGGGGTTACACCATGAGAATTGAGTATTAAGATATTGGTAAATTGTGGTTGATTTTTGGATATCCCACATTGGTAGAAGATTGAAATATTAAGTAGAGTCATATGTATACGAAGGAATGAGAGAATAATATTGTCTTAACTCATGAGGGTTGAGATTATCTTATTTAGATACTCTTATATTATTTTAAAAAAAACAAATTTTATTTTAAATGAAAATAAAAATAAAAGTGAATTGTGGTTGAGTTTTAAAAATGACACATTTTTTAGAACAAATAGTTAGTAAAAAATTTGTATATATAAAAGAATACCCCAGAGTAATGAGTCCTAAAAATAAGGATTTAATACATACTAATTGTTGGATCAAAACTGAGATTAAATCTCAGCTGTCTAAATTTAGTAATTTTTATATACATAAAAAGAAAAACCAAGTGTAATGAGGTGGCAACATGAGAATTTAGTCATATAAAGAATATGACTAAGGGGATGTTTGTTTTTTCCACTTATCACTTTTTCATCACTTTCTGGGGGAAAACTACTTATTCGGTCAGTGGTTTTCCCATTCAGACTGTTTGTTTTTTATTTTTATTAAGTGTCACTTATCACTTTTTCACCACTTTTTGAAAAAGTGATGGTAAAACCACTTCTTGTTTACTTTTTCACTTTTTCACTTTTTCATTAACCTTGGACTTGTTTGGATTGTTCATTAAGCTTGGAATTGTTTTGGTTGTTCATTACGCTCATTAAGTTTGTTTGGATTGTTCATTAAGCTCATTAAGCTTGTTTGGATTGTTCATTAAGCTCTTTAAGCTTGTTTGGATTGTTTTATAAAGCTCACTAAGCTTGTTTGGATTGTTCTATAAAACTCATTAAATTGCTGGATTGTTAAAGTTTACTATTGTACTTGACTGAGTTGACGTATTTTAGTTGATTTTAGTGCTTATGAATAACCAGATTCAGATTCAGATGTTTGACAGTTTACAAAAACAAACAGTGTTGACAGATTCAGATTCAGTCTTCAGCACCACCACTTAACAATCAAAAGTGAAAACAGATTCAGTCTTCAGCACCACTTAAAAAACAAACAGCACCTAAGATATGAGTGTAATGTTCATTCTAATTTTGATACATTTTTTATTAAGTAGTTATTTTTATTTGGGAGAATTTTTTCTATGTCCTTACAAAACTCTTAAATTACTTCTATATCCTTCTAAACTTTTAAATTACTTATATGTCCTTCCAAACTTTTAAAATTCTCATGTATGTCCAAATACATATTTTAATATTTATTAAATCATTTAAATATTAATAATAATTCAACTACTTATAATATTACTACATTACCCTTATATTATTTAAATCTTTTCAATTTTTCTTAAATATTCATCTTCATCATCATACCCCTAAATCATCAATGAAGAACCCTAAATCTAAAATCCTAATTCAACCCAAATTTTAACCCCAATGTTCCATCGATTGTCCTTCTTTTTATCATGGTCATGACACACCTCTTTAATAAACCAATATAAAGTGTCTCTCCCTCAAAACCCATCACCTCCACCCTCTAGACCTAATCTCGCCATCACCAAGAGCACCGTCGGCCAAATCGTTCTTCGACTTTCCTCTCTATCTTAATCGGTTTGTTCTCTAGCAATTTTACGCCTGGATTCTCCTCTCTATCTCCATCGATTTGTTCATGGATTCTCTTTTTCAGTTGAAAAAATATTGAATTCATGAACAAATTTCAGTTGAAAAAATTTTACACCTGGATAGAGGTCCATCTCCGTCGATTTGTTCTTCGGAAGATCTGTTCATGAGTTCTCCTTTCCAGTCAAAGAATTAGTGAAGCCTATGGATTCTTCTTCTGTTTGGGTTTTCCTATAGCCAACTATTAAGGGTGTTTTTTTGGGGTTTCATTTCATTTGGGTTTTCTTCTTGTGCTTCGATGGTTAAAGATGGGTTTTTTGGAATTTCATTAACCTGTAATGTAATGTGCTGGGTGATGGATGAAAGTGGAGGTTGAAAGAGCTAGGTCCTGATGGTGATATGCATCCTTGATAAAAGATTATATTATTTGAAATGATAAATAAGTTAAACATCAAGAATTTTAACCATTAAAATATTTAAAGAAAATAAAAGCAAACACTAAGGCTATAAACATTAAAGAGGTAGGACAATCGATGGAACATTGGGATAAAAATTTGGGTTGAATTGGGATTTTAGATTTAGGCTTCTTCATTGATTTAGGGTTCTTCATTGATGATTTAGGGATATGATGATGAAGATGAATGTTTAAGAAAAATAGAAAAGATTTAAGTAATATAAGGGTAATATAGTAATATTATAAATAGTTGAATTATTATTAATATCTAAATGCTTTAATAAATATTAAAATATGTATTTAGATATACATGAGAATTTTAAAAGTTTAAAAGGACATAGAAGTAATTTAAAAGTTTAGAAGGATATAGAAGTAATTTAAGAGTTTTGTAAGGACATAGAAGAAATTCTCCCTTTTTAGTTACACCAGAAGATGTTATATAATTAAAACATTTAATTTTTTGTTTATCTAAACTAAATTTATATGAAATAATCAAAATCAATCAATATAAATATATAAATGAAAAACCATAAAATCAATGAGAAGCCTCTATTGATGTTTTTTTATTTTCTTAGATTTTTTTTTTAAAATATTGGTTTTCTGAATGGATAGAGTATTAATATTGTGTAAGTTGTTCAACATTGATAGAAAATAGTAAATTAGAAATGAAAATGTGTGTATTAAAGGTTATGATAAAGTTTAATGTTTGACAAGTGCAACAAACGATAGTGACAATCTCTATATTTCTAATGAGTTACTCACGCTACCGCGCAACGCACGGTTTTGCCACTAGTTCATATAAAACCATTTTCAGAGTATTTCTAACGCAAAATCAATGTAAATCAATATAAATAAGTTGTTTTCCATCTTACCTCAAATTAATGTTTTCCATCAACATTTTAAACTTTTAGTTAAGACAAACTTTTTGGAACCATCAATAATAGAATAAAGAAAACCTATGTTGGTTACAAATTACAACTTAAAATCTTATTCTTGTTTTATAGATAGAAGTGTATTTAAGATCCATAAACCCAAATTAGGTAATAAGAAATATTGATACTTTTCAAATCTTAAATATAAATATAAGCTACACTGTCTCGTAAGGTTGGTATATCTTTTCAAAAGATATGAGTTTTCTTAATGATAAGAAATCTATGAGGGGATGAATGATGGAGAATATAACAAGGTTTTGTAGATATGTAATTTTAGACTTTGGTATTAGATAATGTTTTTAAGAAACTATAAGTAATACTATAAAATGAATGACCAATTAACATTTTACATATTTTATTTTCCATTCTAATTAAACAATTACATGTTTAGACCCTTAATATAATAATCAAAAAGTAGTTCTTTAAAAATAAACTTCGTGTATTTTGTTCATTAATTATTTTACTAATGCAATGCACTAGAAAGTTTTGGCCCCCTATCTTTTTTGGGTTCTAGGTGTACGCCCAACACACGGACAACACTCGTACTAATCGACATTTAATAAGAGTGTAATCGGATGCATAACTTAGATAGATAGGATTTGATGGGATAAGTTTTAAACGTTTAGGAATTTAAGAGATGTAATTAAGTATTTCATTAATGGATTTGGGAGATGGGATGTGAGTTGAAGAATAAAACATGGAGAGCATTAAATTACGACATTTGGTTTTAAGTTGAGATATTTTCATCCAACGAGTTATGAGTTATCCTATCAATCAATCTATCTATTCTATCTATGAAATGATATATTTTTAATTTCCTAAACAACTTTTGTTATAAATGAATTGACTCTTTTAGGTTAAAATTATATATTTCAAACTTCTAAGTAGTTTTTGACTGATTTTATAGATAGAACTCATAGAAGGGGGTGTCCATAACAACACCCATATAATAAACTAGATATGCATTTCTACGATGCAGCCCAAAATATATAAGTCTATTGAACACTTTAATAAATAATATTGTTTCGTGTCAATTTTATTCTATCATTCGATTCTAATTTTATGGTTTTATAAGGCCTTAAGTCACAATCAAATGTGTAAAATTCAAGATTACTAGTAAAAAAATGAACGCATTTCAAAAATTAATTTAAAAATTCAAATTAAATAAGTAAATCTTGGTTTTTTAGGATTACTAAATTAGTTGGATTTATTAAATAAAAAAACAGGTGTTAACCAGATAATTCTAATTGAATTTCAATTTAAAATTATTAGAAAGTTGTCTCATCAGACGACAAGTGGCATGTTACTTATTCATTTTATATAAACAAGTAGAGTCATCTTATTTTACAAACTCATTAATTTGTGCAAACTTTGCAAACCATGTTTCCACCAATCAGAATCCATTTGTTGGTATGGATAAGATTGTGTGGTTATATTTTTGGATATGATCATGTGCATGCAACCTAATTCCCTAATTTTTAGCAATTAACTTTGTTCATTAATATTTTCACTGAACAATTTAGATGAGTTTGCAAAATTTGCACAAATTAATGAGTTTGTAAAATAAGGTGACTCTAGATAAGTAACTAACATGACATGTGGAGTCTTCTATATATAATAAATGAGTAAATGGCATGCCACGTGTCGCTATCTCGTGAGTCAAAATCAATATTTTTCCGGCTAAAAGTGAACATGGACGTAATTTACACTTCACTTCATATAAATCTAACTGATTAATACGTGTCATCCCTATCTATTTATTTTAAATATTAAAGTTCTATCTATTAATTTTAAATATTAATAATTACGAACTACAATATCTAGTTGTTAAAGAAAAAAAACTACAATATCTCAACATTAGTTGGGCTTTTAAAAAGCAGCTAAATAAAATAGACTATTTCAAAATTATAAGTAAATTACAGATTTGGTCCCTATGGTTTGGGTCAAATTACGATGGAGGTCCCTAAACCTTAATTTTCATGCCTACGGTCCCTGTGGTTTGGATTTTGTTACGATGGTGGTCCCTTGCCCTAACTTTTGTCAAAATCGGTTGTTAAAAGAGGGGTAAAAGACGAAAATACCCTTGATATAAATATAACCCTTTCCCTTCCCCTCTTCCCCAACCCCAAACCCTAAAGAAATGCAGCAGCTACAACCACCACTCTATCCACCGCCGGCCATCTCCACCGCCGGCTACCTCCCGCCTCCTACCTCCACCATTGGCCACCTCCTGCCTCCTACCTCCACCGCCTGCCTCTAGTACTTTACTGTAACACCCCAAAAATTGGAGCTAACAAAAACCTTAAAATAAAGGTTGGTACAAAGGTCCGGATCCCATAAGCATCCCCCGATGCTCATCTCTCACATTTGTGCCTGCCTGCTACTAGAACCTGGGATACACATCGACACCAAACAAGTGTTAGGCCAAAAAGCCTAGTGAGTTGTACCAAGCATATATCAACACATGAAAGCATATAAATGAACATAATAAAAGTATGCTTATGTTGTTTATCTTTTATCTTCGAAAACCGTGGGAGTGACCCACTTCTACCAAGCAAGTTATACCTCAAAGTCGAGACACCCCATTGTCGTCCTCCTACGAAGACTTGAATTGACAACCCCAGAGGCCAAGCAGGCAAGCACATTCACGGCCATACGAATGGCGAGGGACATAGGTGCACACCTTTTGATTAGTGCCACCCAAGACTGAGTCGAACTCGTGTAAACTTGAAAGTGCACACCTTTTGACTAGTGCCACTTCATATCAATTTTATCCCAAATATAGACGTAGGTGCACACCTTTTGACTAGTGTCACTTTGTCCAATTCATGTATATTATTCCCCGGTAGAGTCTAGTTACCTCTACGTATTAAACAATGCCATTTATTATCAATAATCCAACATTTCACAGGCTATACCATGTCATACACAATATCCAAGTGTTTCGTCATCATAATAGATAACACATAGCATCCACGGATTTATTCACACGATGTGAGTATATCAAATCCTACTCAATTAGAATCATATCATCTTATCATAACAAGTATTCATGACATTTCCACAATTTATCAGTTTACACATTTCATCCCAAAATACAACTTGTTGCATAAATCATGAATAGCATGTTAAACAAGCAAATGATGTGTACCCAATTTTAACAAAAGGTTTAGAAACTCACCTTAGGGCTTATAAAACCAAAAGCCCCAAATCTTATGAAACCCTAGATTAGTTGCTTAGATGACCACCTCAACTGATAAAAGGTTAATACTCTTAGATTAGTTCAGATCTACAACATATATTACTAGATTTACACTTAAAACCATAGATAAAACTTACCTCATCAAGATCTTGGTTGAAGCCCTAAAATGAAGAACTCTCCAATGGTGGAAATGGAAGCTTAAGGTGAAGGAGATGAAGATCTTAATACTAGATCTTGCTTGTGGGTGATGAATGATTCTTTGAAATGCTTGAAGGATGAGCATTTTATGCTCCAAAATCGTTTCCAAGAAAGAGAGAATAAGAGAGAAGAAGTTTTGGGTGAGAAATGAGAAGAAAAGCTGAAATGGTGAATTTAAGCATCTGGTACACGCGGGCTATAGTGCCATGCTATTGTGCCAGTGGCACAATCGCATGGCACAATCGCAGAAAGGGCCTTGGCTATAGTGACATGCTATTGTGCCAGTGGCACAATAGCATGGCACAATCGCAAAAAGTGTACCGAGGCTACAAACTTACTTTTCCAACTTTGGGTTGAAGCATGAGAGAGGGGGTTTCATAAAATGACTTACTCTTAAATATGGACCAGGGATTTTAGGGACAAACAAAAGTATGAGACAAGAGAGGCGAGATTCTTATTTACGAAAAGTACGGCTGTTACATTTACACCATTTCTACCATCGCCATCTCCGACCAACGCCACCTTCTCCCGCCTCCCGTCGCCATCTCTAACCAACGTTACTTCCTCCCGCCTCCCGTCGCCATCTCCGACCAACACAACCTCAACAACATGAACTCGTCACCATCTCCACCTTTGCAGAACGAACGAATACAGATCAAGATCCAGATCTAAGGTTTTGTCGTCGTCGTTCCAAATCGAGATCTAGGGTTCTGTCGTGTCTAGGGTTCCACCGCCGTTCTAATTCCAAATCGAGATCTAGGCTTCTGTCGTGTCTGTCGTTTCTACCGCTGGTGCCTCCATGATCGAGTAGCAGGTAGTAGGTAAGTCTCCAAAAACGGATTTCTAGAAGCAGGTAGCGATTTCTAGGTTCTGCCATCAATGGATTTCTAGTGGTTGTGGTGGTGGGTGTTGATGGTTGTGGTTGTGGTTGTTGTTGTTGTTGTTGTTGTTGGTGGTGGTGGTGGTGGTGGTAGGTATAAATGGTTTGTAATAACTCGTCTCACATCGGTTGGTGAGGGGAACAAAGCACTCCTTATAAGGGTGTGGATAACCTCACTTGACATGAGGCCTTTTGGGTGCGTGGACTCGGCCCAAGAACAAAACCGTGCGGGTAACCTGGACTGGGCCCAAAGCGGACAATATCGTGTCACGGGTATCTGGGGCGTTACAAATGGTATCAGAGCCACTCCTGTGCCCTTCGGGATATGGGGCAAACCTCATCGAGGACGATGAGTCCCAGGGGGGGTGTTTGTAACACCTTAGGCATATCCCATATCGGCCGTGGACAGGAGTGATGTTGGGTGTTATAAGTAATATCTTGGCCTTCCTAACAACAACGCGTTTTGGGGCCACACGGGCTGCAGGTTCTTGGAACGCTGCAGTTAAGCGTGCTAGGGTGGGAGTAGTCCCAGGATGGGTGACCTCCTGGGAAGTTTCTCACCAGGTCACCAAAAACAAAGCCGTGAGCCGGTGGGGCAAAGCGGACAATATTGTTGTTGAGGTAGGCGGGATGTTACAGATGGTATCAGAGCCAGACCCGGACCGATGTGCACAACGAGGGCGTTGTGTCCTTGAGGGGGAGAGTGTAATAACTCGTCTCACATCGGTTGGTGAAGGGAACAAAGCACTCCTTATAAGGGTGTGGATAACCTCACTTGACATGAGGCCTTTTGGGTGCGTGGACTCGGCCCAAGAACAAAACCGTGCGGGTGACCTGGACTAGGCCCAAAGTGGACAATATCGTGTCACGGGTATCTGGGGCGTTACATGGTTCCTGGTGGTGATGGTGGGTATAGATGGTTGTTGGTGGTGGTGGTGGGTGTAGGTGGTTGTAGTTGTGGTTGGTGGTGGTGGGTATAGATGGTTGTTGGTGGTGGTGGTGGGTGTAGCTGGTTGTAGTTATGGTTGTTGTTGGTGGTGGTGGTGGTGGTGCGTATAGTTGGTTGTTGGTGCGTATAGTTGGTTGTTGGTGGTGGGTATAGGTGGTTGTTGGTGGTGGTGGTGGGTATAGATGGTTGTTGGTGGTGGTGGTGGGTGTAGCTGGTTGTAATTGTGGTTGTTCTTGGTGGTGGTGGTGGTGGTGGTGTATAGGTGGTTGTTGGTGGTGGTGGTGGGTGTAGGTGGGTGTAGGTGGTTGTAGTTGTGGTTGTTCTTGGTGGTGGTGGTGGTGGGTATAGGTGGTTGTTGGTGGTGGTGGTGGGTATAGATGGTTAGTGGTGGTGGTGGTGGGTGTAGGTGGTTGTAGTTGTAGTTGTGGGTGTTGGTGGTGGTGGGAGTTGGTGGCATTAGGTGGCATTAGGTGGTGGGTGTTGGTGGTATTAGGTGTGTTAGGGAAGAAGATAGAGAAAAAATAAAAGAAAACAAAAAAAATTGAAAAGACCAAAATACCCCTGCCTTAACGTCTGTTTTTAACAGACATTAGAACGAGGGACCATCATCGTAACGAAAATCAAACCACAGGGATCGTAGACATGAAAATTAGGGTTCAGGGACCTCCATCGTAATTTGACCCAAACCACAGGGACCAAATCTGTAATTTACTCTAAGTTTCACTTAAAGCCTTAAATATTTATTTCTTCCTACATGCAGGTACTCCCATTTTATTTGCTTTTCTTTTCATTTTCTTTTTAGTTCTGTTATTTTTCTTTAATTATTACCAATTATCTCATCATTTTTTATTATTATTTGATGTGGTAAATATATATATATATATATATATATATATAAAATATTGACCAAGTTTTACCTTTTATAAATCACATAACTAAATTACCACAACACATGCAAACGTACCTGGTCAGTAATAGTATAGCATAGATAAGTCCATGTATCGTTCTTACCACAGGGAACAGTTAAGCTATAAAAGCTACTAAAGCTGTAATTAATTAATCTGAAAAGATTGTTTTTGGAAAATGGGGGTTTGATTAATAAAATACTTAACTGATAATAAAACTAACAAGAAGTAGAAAATTGATAAACAAACACAACTCAAAGGAGATTGTATTCACAATGAATAAATTAATAATCACTTTATAATGGTTTGAATCAATCCTTTAACACAATGATGTCAGAATTCCCTAAGGTAGCGTTTGGTTCGCGGAATGGAATTTGATGGAATTGGAATTCATCAAGGAATTTGACTTTGAAGGCATTGGAATTGGAATTTGATGGAATTTGACCACACATTTTGGTCGTGTTTGGTTGCATGGAATTGGAATTGGAATAAAAATGTAAAAAGTAAGGTGAGCAAAAACCAAAATTGTACCGAACCGAAAAAAAAGAGAAACAAAAACTGAAAAACCGAATCCAAAACAAAAAACAAATCCGACATCGAAAACGGTTCGGTTTCGGTTTTGGTTTCCATCTCGATTGAAAAACCGAACCGAGCCGAAAACTGAAATCGGTTCGATATCGGTTATGGTTTCCATCTCGACCTGGAAAAATCGAACCGGGCCTAAAGCAAAATCGGTTCGCTTTCATTTTTGGTTTGCATCTCGACCGGGAAAAGCCGAGTCGAGCCAAAAACCGTAATCGGTTCAATTTTGGTTTTAGTTTCCATCTCAGCCGGGAAAACACCGATCCGAATCGAACCGAAAACGGTTCGATTTCGGTTTTGATTTCCATCTCGACGGAAAAAATCGATATATATATATAATTTGATTATCCAATTATATATATAATTTAATTATTTAGTAAATAAAAAAACGAGACCGAACCGAACCGAGAAAAAAGATTTGGAATGAAGAACAATGGATGGAGATGGGAAAGTCATAGATGGAGAAAACAAGTCGAGGGAGGATGGATGATTCCAGTGAATTCCATGGGTTATGGCTTGGAATGGCAAATTTCTTAATTCAAGGAATTTGAAGGAATGCAAAGGATTCCTTACCTTTCATTCCGCAAACCAAACAACAACATGGAATTTGGTCAATGGAATTCGTCATTCCAATTCCTTCGAATTCCATCCAATTCAGCGAACCGAATTTATCCATGTTATTTTGCTGTTCATTACCAGGTTATCGGACCCTACTCTCTAATCTACTTAATCCAAATAGATGGCCTACCATGTCACCAAAGTGAAAGGTAGAAAATGTTGTTTAACCAATAGGAGTCTGTCTACTAATTGTTAGATAGTAAACAAACCCAACCAACGATTTCAAGTAGCGAAAGTTAAGATTATCAATTGACTAAAGCAATTTAGAACTAACAACCATCATGAATATAAATCAAACCAACAATAAAGTCATCAATCCAAAGTGTAAAACATGAGAAACTAGTACATGGACATACTAGTCATAAAAACTAAAGCAAATCAAACTATAGACCAGCAAATTTGACATAGAATCCTCTCGAATCATCTCCTTGCGTGTTGTCTTCTCGAGCCTCTTTCTTCTTGGGTGGAAACCTAAGTGACTCCCATTCTTCTAACCTAACTCTCTATAAAAAGTGTCACAAAACTGATAAAGATACAAGATAGGTTTCTAAATGAAAAGGCCAAGAAATGTATTTATAATAAGATCGACATCCATCATCCTCGCGGCGCAAAGCTATGGCTTGCGGCGCGAGCTATGCAAATTAAGCAGCTGCAGATTTTCTCTAATTTTCCTTCATTATCTGCTCAAGATCCTTTCTTTGGGGCTAAGCTAAATAACTTAGAAAGCAAGTTAGCATTCTTGGAGGCTAAGTTTCCCCATATTTTCATTGTCTTCACAAAAGTTTCCTTTTGGACGCTCTTTACCTCATTTTTGACAATTTTTACCCGCTTTTTGATACTTTTTATATTTCGCTCATAAAATTACTTGCAATTGTAAAACACACCCTTTTAGGAACAATCATATCCGAATTAGGCGTAAAACAAACATAAAAAGGAAACTAGCGTTCTAAAAACATGTATAATTTTGGCTATATCACTATTTTTTATGTTTTGTGTGTTTGTTTGCTTTTTTTTAATTAAATTATTTACTTTTTCGACCCAAAAAAAAATAATTATAATTTTGAATTTATATTATTTGTACATAGATGAGTTGAAATAATATGAATTATTGATTGTTATGTAAATAAAATGTTTGATGTTGTACTTTTAACTCTTATAATTAAATTTGAGTATTCATCTTTTAACTACGCTATATCTTAAATTATATCAAGAAATTTTATTTGTTAATTTATTAATGTTATCAAAGTAGCATCGGACTTTCGATGATCATTTATATTTTAATATAAGTTTTCTACCATGATTATTTTTAATTACCCTGTGAATTACACGGGTTCAAACCTAATCTTTATATATATAAAAGCAAAACGAAAAAAATGATGTGACACCTCCTAATGCTAGCAATCTCTTATATCTTTTTTTCCCTTAGTTTTTTGATTTTCTTTAATGTTGAATATCTTAAAGGGTTTTTCACCCCTCCTATGAAGCATGTGTACTACAATATTAATCCAGACATTTTTGTAAATTTGCATACTAAAGTTTAACCTCCAATTCTTGATTTGCTTATTCATTTACTTTCTTTAATATCTTAATGAAACTTGGTTTTCAAACTTTTCAAGGTTACAATAATAAACAAGATGAAATTAAAGAAATTCCTTTTGTGTGGGATGAAGAACACAAGAGTTGAAGAAGACATGAAAGATTTTATACAAATATGTACAAATTATATTATCTAAAAAAGTGATGTTAGTATATACTTCTTTTTATATATTATTGGATTTGTTAATATCTTAAGGCATTATGTTTACATTTGCTTCTTCATTTATTATCTTAATGAAATTTGATTTTCAAGCTTTTCAAGATTGCAATAATGAATAAGATGAAATCAAAGAAATTCCTTTCATACCATTTGCTGTTTTATATTAATTAAATATATAGAGAGAGAGAGGAGAGAGAGGAGAGAGAGAAAGAGAGAAGAGAGGGAGAGAAGAGAGAGAGAAAGCACAAACCGTCGTACCACACACGGTTGAGCCCGTTTGAACCATTGCGGATCCCGTATGATGAACCTCATATGTGATACTCATGGCCTTAGAGAAAAGTTTAAATGTGAACTGAATTTTGGTTGTAAACATGAGGACCACTAAAATTGGCGCCACATGACATATTCAGTTTGAATATTATGTGTTATTCAAACTGAATAATGTTGCATTCAGTGTTTCAGTGTTATTCAATTTGAATAACACTGAATGTAGTGTTATTCAGTTTGATTAACACATGAATATTCAAACTGAATATGCCACATGACGTGTTCTCGACTATACTCATGATCACAATGAAAAATGAGTTTATGATTTAACCCCTAAACTTTGTGCTTAAAAAATGGTTTAATCCCTAAACTTTTTTAATGAGCGTTTTAATCCCTAAACTTGTTATAATGGATGTTTTAATCACTAAACTTGTTATAATTAATTGTTTTAGCCACTTGACCTGCTATAGCAAGTTACCACACTTTTAAAAATCACTTTAATCCGTAAACTTATTGACAATATATGATTTAAGCCTTAAACTTTTTATTTAAAATGGTTTAACCCCTAAACTTTTTAATAAATGTTATAATCCTCAAACTTTTTATAGTATTTGATTAATTACCTAAACTTATTAACCTAATTATTTTTTTTATCTCTAATGAATGTTTAACACTTGTTTGAAGTAATTCCAAAACACATGATCTTGAATATCTCTAACTTGCATTTTTTGATTTTCATATCCCTCGGATGTAATCAGTAAAATTTAGGGTATGAACTAACAATGGACTAATGAATCAAATTAACCAAATTTTAACAAAAAAAATAATAATCATATGACGTTTGGTGATTCTGTGTTCATCGTGATGCAAGTTTACCTAAAATTTAATGCGTAGATTTCACGGCGAACATCAAATGCGGAACAAATCAAGCACATAAATGACAGAAATGAAATCAAATGAAATGTATCAGCAAGTTTAGGAAGAGATTACTTGCAAAAAAGATCGATTTGAACGAGTTGCAACCTATACTGGATTAGAAACGAATGGATGCAGGGTTTTTCCAATCGTGAGTGGATGGTAACGGGTTTAACTGGCAGAATGTTGTATTAAATTATGCTAGGGATAAAAATAATTAGGTTCAACAAATTTAGCTATTTAACATTCATTAAAAAAGTTTAGGGGTTAAATCATTTTAAGTAAAAAGTTTAAGGGTTAAATCATACTTTATCAATAAGTTTAGGGATTAAAGTGATTTTTAAAAGTGCGGTAACCTGCTATAGCAGGTCAAGTGGCCAAAACAATTAATTATAACAAGTTTAGGGATTAAAACATTCATTATAACAAGTTTAGGGATTAAAATATTTATTAAAAAAGTTTAAGGGTTAAACCATTTTTAAGTGCAAAAGTTTAGGGATTAAATCATATTTTACTCTAATATTAAATGAATCATCTTTTTTTTTTCTAACAAAATACTAATTTGTATTCCCATTTTTATTTGGGTTTATGACTTGTAAGAGTAACCAACTATCCGTTTTGTACAAATGTTACCATGAAACTATTTTTTGTACTCAATTGACCATTGAACTCTATTTTTTGTACACATTATACCATTATGACTGGGAACAACCAGTTTTTTCTTACGTGGCAATTAAATTTAATTAAAAAATGCTTACGTGGATCTGACGTGGCAATGACTAGGATTCTCAATGGTATATTAAGTACAGAAAAAAAATACTTCAATGGTATATTAAGTATAGAAAAAAAAATACTTCAATGGTAATATGTGTACAAACCACCACCACCAAACCACCACCAAGACACCACCGCCACCACCACCGGTCCACCGCCGCCACCACCACCAAGACACCATCGCCACCACCAAGACACCACCACCACCGCCAAGACACCCACCGCCACCCGCCACCGCCACCCCCGCCACACCGCCGCCACCACCACGGCCACCGCCGCCACCACCACCAAGACACCATCGCCGCCACCACCACCAAGACACCATCGCTACCCGCCGCCCACCACCACCGAAGACACCATCGCCGCCACCACCACCAAGACACCATCGCCGCCACCACCACCAAGACACCATCGCCACACCGCCACGTCCACCGCTGCCACCACCACCAAGACACCATCGCCACCACCCCAGCACACGCCACCACCCACAGACACCATCGCCACCACCCCACGCCACGTCCAGCCACCACCAGACACCATCACCACCACCATAACCATATGGTGGCGACGGTGGTGGTGCTTTGGTGGTGGCGGCGGTGGTGGTGTCTTGGTGGTGGTGGCGGTGGTGGTGGTGGCGGTGGTGGCGTCTTGGTGGTAGCGGTGGTGGTGGCGGCGGTGGACCGATGGTGGCGGCGGCGGTGGTGGCGGTGGTGTCTTGGTGGTGGTTTGGTGGTGGTGGTTTGTACACATATTACCATTGAAGTATTTTTTCTGTACTTAATATACCATTGAAGTATTTTTTCTGTACTTAATATACCATTGAGAATCCTAGTCATTGCCACGTCAGATCTACGTAAGCATTTTTTAATTAAATTTAATTGCCACGTAAGAAAAAACTGGTTGTTCCCGGTCATAATGGTATAATGTGTACAAAAAAATAGAGTTTAATGGTCAATTGAGTACAAAAAATAGTTTCATGGTAACATTTGTACAAAACGGATAATTGGTTACGCTTACAAGTTATAAACCCTTTTTATTTTGATTTTGATTTTGGTAAAAAGTGTTTATTATCGGTTGTTTCCAATTTTTCTCTTTTATCACAGCCACAGCCACAGCCACAGCCGCACTTCATCTGCCGGACACGAACACCAAATCGAAAATTGAATAAAAGGATCGCTCGCTCGCTCTTCAACCAAATTCAAATTACGAATTCAAACCCTAATCGATCTTATAAACAGATCGATCTTGCTACTCGTCTCTAAAAAGGTAAAATCGATCCCTATTTGGTAATCTTTGCTGTATATTACTACTTGTTTTTGTGACTTTGGTACTGTTTGCTGGGTTTGTTTCTTGTTGACACTTGAAGAAGATTTTATGATGGTTTCCAGAAACTTGTTTTTTTCTTTCAGAATCTTGTTCTCATTATACCCAAAATAAGTAACATGTTTACAACTAAATTAACCAAACTCATTATACACAAGGAAGGTCTTGAACTAACTTCCCTACAAAGAACAGGGTTTCTTATTTTCTTATAAAAGAGATGGTTTGGCTTTGCTATTTTCTTGTAAAAGAGAAAGCTTGGTTTTACTATTTGCTTGTAAATTAGTTGAAGGGGCTGTTTGGTTTTGCTATTTTTATGTAAAACAGATAGTTTGGTCCTTTTGCTACTTTCTTGTAAATTAATTGAAGGGGCTGTTTGGTGTTTTGGGTATCATGGGTTTGAGACTCATTATCAAATCACATATATGCCTTTGCTCTATAAGAAACAGATTGCGTTTGCGTTTGCTTTTGTTGAAAAATAATAGATTGCTATTTTTATTGTAAAAATAATAGTTTCCGCGTTAGCACACATGGAAACTTTGGTCAATGATATTGATAGCCTTTTTCAAGAAAGAAACATAACAATATGAAATCCATCTGATTTCGTATGTCAACCAAACTAATCAGATAGAACCAGAATAAACAAAATGCATCTCATACTCCCACTTGACAGCTTTTGAACTTGTAAGTCATACAAGTAGATAGAGGTCGGCTTCAACATAAACAAAATCTCTTAAAACAGCATCCTCATTATATCAGAAGCTCATATCGGTATATATACCTGGATAAGCATAGACCAAAGTGATTGCAATCTGGCCCAAAGCCATTTGCGATCAAAAAGTTATTAATCACTACCCCAAACCTCAGACTTGCTCTGATGAATTCAAATAGCCAAAAAAAAGTAAATACATAAAACATCATTACATAGACTCTAACTGGCCTTACAACACCATATCATCTGATATCATCCGAAATCTATGAGGAACACCCAAGGCTTATACCAACAATCTTGTTTTCTGAGTGAAAATGGACAACATTTTTATGTCATTTATAGATCATAGTTTACTACCGAATTTCATATTTATATACGTTGAAAAATTTAGATACCATAAATGTCAATTTTTTTCGAAATATGACTACAAAACTTTATAAATGTCAGAAAAAGGTATAACAATTACAATCATACAGGTAGATATTATTGAGCAGCTCTCAAATATATGTTCATATTAAAGTTTAGCATTATATATACAAATTACAAAGTTATACTTGATAAATATGGTAAATGGTAATATGTTTAATAGATAAAATGTTAGAAAAATTAAAGGGGCTGCTTTTGATCATTTACATGCTTACAAGGTAGTTTTTGCCAAACATAATTTGTTCATAAGTTAGCTTATAAGGAATCAACTAGTTTCTAAGTAATCAGCTAGCTCTAAGTGATGAAGTAGTTTGTCAAACATAGCTTTAGCCATGATGACTAATCAATCACTCTTGCTATTTTTTCTCAAAAAAATAATGGACTATATGAGAAAATAAGTTGACCAATAAAATTACTTTTCAAATGTGCAGTGGATAAGAGAAAGAGTAACATATACAAAAGAAAAGTAGTCCAAGTATAACTAATTTGGGACTCCATGCTATTGCCCCACTTTATCAGCAAACTTGTCACTTTGTGAAGTTAGTAGAATTCAAATGTTAAATCTGGTAAAATAAAGTCAAAGTTATTATCGACTTTAGTAAATTATAGTTGGTTAAATTTTGTTTTTTGAATGTACATAAGATTGTTCTTAGAAGCATAGTTATTCATTGATTGAGAGATAAAAGATTGTACTTTTATTTTGTTCAGACTAGGGACCACATAAAAAACACGTATTCATTCAATGGGCGAACCCGGCATGTGACCCCTTTTTGACCAAGGGAATCCTCAAGTTGATTGGGGATGGGGAATGCCCGAATCGATAACCCTTGAATAGGGAGACCTTTCTTCTCCGACCCGATTATTAATAAAAAGAATTACGTATATATAATATTATTAATATAGGGGTGGGTTCAAATGTGAACCACTTTTTGGTTGTGAACGTGAGGACAGTCGAGAGCGCGACACGTGGCGGATGACTGGCTCCACGTCAGGTCCACGGCGGATGACTAGGCGCGATTCATGGGAGGGCATTGAATTAAAGGGGGGGGGACCACACTCAAAGCCGCCTTTATTGACTAGTCATCCGCCACGTGCCGCGCTCTCGGTTGTCCTCACGTTCACAACCAAAAAGTGGTCCACATTTGAACTTTCCTCTATTAATATATGAATTAAATGAGAAACCCAAAAAACATATATCATATATAAATTTAATAAGCACACGAGTGAAATAAATTACATTATTGTTTTGAACCTTCACAGGGTAACTTTTCGTGATAACATCATAGCTGTATAAAATTATAGTTTTTAAATATTAAAATTGATATATTTTATCTTTGAACTAGTTTGTTTGATGCTACTCTTATACAAACAGTACTTAAACATTAATCGATTATATGTTTAGTATGCTATGTCGTTTAAACGTGAAATTGATATGTGTATGTGTGCGCATCTATACACACACACACACACATAAAGACATCATGTAAAAACTTAATTTTTGTTGGTGGGAAGAAATCCCTGATTCTGCGATGGGTCCCTGACCATTGCCATCTATAGTTCAAACATTGATTTTAGATTATTTAAACAAAAAGTTGAATTAATTTTGACCTGCAAATATAGACGATTACACATATTTAGACATTTATCATTTAAGAGAAACAAACAGTATTATTGATTATGTTTTCAGATTTGAACACCAACTTTTATCAATCATAGGTAAAATAAGACCCCAAACTTGACAACCTCATACGAGGTATTTTTATTTTTTAGTGTTTCACTTCAGTTATATGAAATATTTTGTTGTTAAGATTTAAGGATTTATTTAGGCATTTAGCCATGATCGATTACTTGATACCTTTTTTTTGTTATTAGAGTTTACAATGAGTCTGTGACTAGAACAAGTCGTTGGTTTTGCATCTATCAAGGCCGGGCTGTAGATACCAAAAAGTTGTATGTAAGCCAGTTAAGTGTGATATTAAGAAGGTCATCTCTCCAGTACGCAGGCAGAGCAAACAGACACCCAGGGACATGGTAGAATCAGTATCATCGAACCCTAATTATCTAGTTGCTTCCGATTCTCTTCAACCACAACCATCTGGTTCTAGCCCACGACCGTCTATCAGAGTCACGACCGAGTTCGATAGCGACACATCTCTTTTCTTTCACAAAGTATCCTGCAAGTTGTTCGACAGTCTTGCGAAGCTCAAGCTCAGCTTTCAGAACAACAACAAGGGACATGTCTCTGATCCTCAATTAGCCTTTACCTCTAAACACTTCTCCTGCCACTATGATCTCCATGAACACAATGCTCTCCTCAATGGCTCTTTCGAGATTGCGCCTGGTTTGCAGCTCACTGCAGCTCATGATGTCAAGGTAACTAACTAACTAATTCCTTCCCTACTTGTCTGTGAAAGTTTATTCATTCACATTTTATAATATGATATGCTGAATGCAATTTTGTTTTTCCTTTTCTAACTATCACTTTCATGCGTACGCACTCTTTCAGGCGCAGATAGGAGAAGTGACGATGGCTGCTGATCTTGCTCCTGCTTGCAAACTCGAGTTGACTTCTCCCTTTCCATCTGTTGGTTTGGTGAGTCTCTAGTATATGTATATGCCACATTGCTTGAGCGTTCAGAATTCTGTTTGCTTTGCATCACTGTAAGGATCTTCTATTGGCTTCTTGGTGTTGCAGCCAAAAGCAACCTTAAGATTTCCCTTCGGTGAAGTGTCGTTAGAGGAGAATGAGAGTTTCGAAGAGGAGGATGCATCTCCAAAGTTATCAGTTAGTGGAATTTTCAAAGGTCAACTTCTTAATGGAATTTGCAATGCTCACTACCGGGATGATAATTTGAATTTAAGATACTCCTACAAGGTCTTTGTTCCTAGTTTTTTTTTATTCTTTTTTCTTAATGACTCAATATCTAAAGTCTTTTACACCAAGTTATAAGTTATATGAGTTGGTGTTGTAGGATGATCTGACTACCTTCATCCCAAGCATTTCTCTGCCTTCAAATGCATTGTCCTTCGCATTCAAGCGTCGCTTTGGTCCTTCGGACAAGTTGAGGTAAGCTTGTGGCTATAACACTTGAAAGTGTTCTTTTGATTTGTTTCTTGCATCAAGTTAAATTTTTTTTAATATTATTAGTTACATGCCCACGCCCAATTGCATCTTGATCCCTATTCTCTTATCTCTAAGTGTGATAGCTCAATTATAAAGCGACTTCGTTAGCTTAGATAACAAATAAAGAGTAGGTTTTTTATTTATGTAGAACACAATACAATAGAAATTAAAATTCCAAAAACTGTAGAACCTTACGAATATCCTTGTTTTTCACACGACATTTCTGCACATTAAAAAACACATCCATCATCAAACTCAATGTATATACCAAAGACAAATCATATTAATGATATGAGCTAAGGACCCGAATCTATAAAAGATAACCGGTTGATTAGCTCACATGATCGAGAAACAAGCTCAATGTCATTTCCATCCAGCTTCAATTCATCCTTGACCTTCTCGAACCTTTTGTAACTTACATGCATTGTTAATGGTTATGGTAAAATTAGGGTTTCCTTCAATCAGGCATGTCTCTCTACAATTGTTGCTAATTTCCAAATTTACCTTTACCATTACCATCTCGCCAAGAAGGAAACCCTAATTTGGCGAGATGGTAATGGTAAAATTGAATGGTGCAACAAGACATGGAAGCTGGCTCGAAGGCGAGAGAAGAGAAAATTTTGGAGAACGTGGAGAGGAGCTATAATGGACGTGGCGAAGAGGAGAAAGAAATCGGTTTGTCAAGATGTACCGACAATAACTGAATAAGAGCTTTTATAGTATAGTAGAGATTAAGGGAAGTGAAATGAGGTAAAAAAAATGAGATGCAGACAATGGACGATAAGTACTTGAACCCCATCCTCTATCTCTACCATAAGTCCCCTCCATCTCTACCACTCCAGCCCCATTCTCCGACCAAAGTAACAAGTCCTTACACAAAACTTAACGCATCCTATCTAAGGTCATGTTTATGGAAATATAGTGAATACTGAATATATACTAGTGCCTAATATAATGGTCTATAAATGACTTTTTAACAGTCTCAAACTTGATTTAAGTGAAGTAGGGAAAGTTGCCTGTTGCCCTATCACTGGATGCATTATTTCGACAAGAACCATGATAATTGATAAGACCATCGGGTTTCGATTGATTTTCAAAAGAAAAAACAGAAACTAAGAAAACTCTATCGTCCGAGTCCCCCTCCCAATATGAAGCTAAACAAATCAGAATATTCTCTCAATCTTCCCCACCTTTTACTTAATACTAGGAAAGCAAAAGTAAAAAGGAAATACCATCCTCAAAGGAAACACAATAAAAGCAAAATGAAACTCCTATCTTTTTACAGCTCACCCTGCTACTCCCTTAGACTTCGTTCTAGAATATACTTTGGTAATTGGAGCCTGATCAAGACCACGCCCTCCCAAACGTTTCACCTTGTCCTCAAGGTGAAAGTTGGGAAATTGTTGACAAATTGCAACACAATTCTACCAAGTATCCTCAAGTGACAGTAAGCCTCTCCATCCCATCAAAACTTCGATCTCACCATTTTGACCTAATCTGATTCCCTTCAATGTTCCTAGTTCAACCGTCACTTTCCAATTCTTTTGCAAACCTGGTGGGTGGGTGGGTAGGTATATTGGTGTCTCTCGATCCCCAATAGCGGCCTTAAGTTGCTACACGTGGATGTATTGTACTGTTCGCTGGAAGTTGCAGCTTATACACCACATATTCCTACCCATTTTAGGAACTCTAAATGGTCCATAGAATATGGGTGATAGTTTGACACTATGAGCAGCCACTAATGTAGTCTGTGTATAGAGGCACATTCTAAGAACTCCGCTTCTCGACGATGTTGATCTGCCATAGCCTTGATGTAATTCTGAGACCTCAAAAGTTGTATCCGTAATTCAACCAACAATTGATCCACCGTAGAATTAGTAACCTCCGCTCAAAAGGGCAAGAGACATTCGTAGAGAAGTTTGAAAGGTTTGGTATTGGTTGCGGTACCAATATTCCTCCCACGAAAGACAAGCCGCCCATCGTTTCAATATTCCTTGCAAGCGAACCACCTCCTTTCAAACGATAACTGACGGAGGATAGCACCGTATAGAAACCCTATCAGCTGTGGGGAGACTTGCTGCTTCGCAAAGGGAAGATCATGTTGGCAAGGAAGTCAATTCTGATTTCATGGATTCTGAGTGTGAAACAATCGGGTTTCTTGAAGACTTATCAACAAATCAAGGCCATAACCTTCCATTTTGGGTTTCGCTTAAGTTCTTCTGTGGCCATCTCCAAATTCAACCCACGAGTTGTGGTGAGTTGCATCCGCCACTACATTCTCCTTCCAGGCTTAGTTGAGTCGATAAATCGAATCCGATAAGTTTCACCAACCACTTCTGATATTCGTGCTGTTCTAACAAGTAGTTGAAACTTCTTTTTGTGGCCCAACAGGTAGTGCCTCCATTTCTTGATTTTTAGCATTCTTCATCAAGAATTCTTTTTGGAAATCAGGAAGTACTAGCAGGGGAAATTGTATTATGGCTTGTTTAAGTTGCTAAAAGGCCGTATTAGCTTATTGGTTTCATTCGTAGCCGCCCTTTTCTGATGATTGCAGTAAGGTACAGGCTATAATGCGATCATCGCCTGGGTCTTGCTGGATTCTGCTTCCACTACTTCACTCTTAAATAATATGTGCCCTAAGTACTCCATTCGTGGCTGCCTAAACAAGCACTTCTTCTGGTTTGCTACCAACTTATTTTTTCTAATAATCTAGCGTACCACTCTTAGATGCTGCTGATGCTTGCTGTAAGTCAAAATGTCATCAAAGAAGATGAGTACGGACCCGCCATATAATGGTCCCAAAACAATTCACTCATAAGGGCTTGAAAGGTTGCTAGGGCATTGGTGAGAACGAAAGGCATCGCAAGGGCCCGTGGAGAAGACAGTCCCACCACTGAATTTAGTGACAACTCTCTCTTGTTCTTCCCATTGCTCACATCGTATTATGGTAACCTTGGAATCCTCATCTCCAACTTCTCCCACCTGGTATTTTTCATCATAATGAAAACAGAGTCCTCGTGCACGTTGTTCCTATTTAGTCAACCTCGGGGCGTAATTATCGTTTTGGTGTTTCCCTTGCTAGAAAATAAACTACCACTACTAGGAGTTACAAGCTTTAAAAGATTACCCGATGCTCCCAAAGCTGGCTAGTTTTATATGGAATCTTGGTAGTCTACAGCCCGCCATTCAATTGCCTGTTTCGATCCTCCATAATCCTCGCCAATCATTCGAACTTCCCCTTGGATTTCAGGTTTAAGATCGTTGATGAAATTTCCTTCAAGCATCTTTTCCGGTAGATGGTTCAAGGGATGAGGCCAAGATGTCAAATGAATGCCGGTATTCCCTGATCCTCCGGCGTAACGCCAAGAGTTGATCCCGAGACGACCTCTTTGCGTCGATGGATTAACAGATTTTTAAGCTTTCCGGCTATTGAACCTGGTGTCCCTAAACATATGGTAATAGAGAGCTAGATAACTTAGAGAGCTCCTCAAAGGGCTAGTTCTCACTCTGTTGTAGGGACCCCAAGACTGTCTTTCGTAGTGTATATATAGGTTCAATCTCATCAGCTAGCGCTTCTTCGTTTCTTTGTCGGGACACATTCATCGATTTCTTTTAATTCTTCCTAGGCTTGCATGTGAGACCCCGCTCAACAGTTAATTGGTCTCCGGCTACCTTCCACTGAACCATGCGAGAGCCAACCCTTGCTTACTGACTTCTCATATCTCAGAAAACACCAGCTTTCTCGAAGCTTCTTGTTCATATATCTCATCAAAAGGCGCTATTCGATAATGTCTGTCTTGGACATGAGTCCCCTATCCGGTCCTTCCATGCGTCTCGAATTAACCCCATCTTGGTTACAAATCAATTGGACACTGTCCTTCACATTTGTGTCAATTCCATTTTAGGTGCCATCCCCCTATCTGATACCAATGATAAGAATACCTGGTTTCAATTGATTTCCAAAAGAAAGAACAGAAAAAAAGACTATCATCTGGAAATTCGAGAGCGAGAGTGCGAGACCCCCTCTTAGTATGAAGATAGGGGTGTAAACGAGCTGAACCGAGCTCGACTAAGCTCGAGCTCGAATAAGCTCGATCTCGGCTCGTTTCAAGCTTCTTGTGTCAAGCTTGAGCTCGAGCTTGTTAAAAATTTAGTAAGCTCGGGCTTGGCTCGGACTAGTTTACCTAATGAATACTTAATATATTTGCCGAGGCTTGTTTAGGCTTGCGAGCTTAATTATAAAGGCTCGATCTTGAGCTCGTTTATTAAATGAGCTCAAATTGAAACTCGAGCTTGGCTAACTCGAGCTCGTTTATCGAGTTGATCCCGAGTAGCTCACGAGCAGCTCAGCTCACTTACATCCTAATGAAGCTAAACAAATGAAGAATATTCTCTAAATCTCCCTCATCAATTACTTAATACTAGGAAAGCAGAACTAAAAAGGAAATACCATACTAGAACTCTTATTTTTGACAGCTCACCCCCTTAGACTGACTTCTTTCTAGAATATACTCTGGTAATTGGAGCCTTATTATATTCTTTATAAGGTTAAATTGACGGTTAAACACTTATCTTTTTGGATAACATTTCATCTAAGAATTTATAGGTTATTAGATGGACTGCTTATTTCTTTATTGTTTCAAATGCTGGTGTTAAAAAGTATATAGATTATATCTTGTGTTATTAGTAATGTTGGTAGTATTTATTCTCAGTTACTTGTACTATTTTGATACGAACTACTGGAGTGCTGTTTACAAACACACAGTCGGCAAGGAGTACAAAGTGAAGGCTGGTTATGACTCAGAAGTGCGATTAGGTTGGGCATCTTTGTGGGTAAGCTTTATCACCTGCCATGATTTTGATAGGAATCTATCGGCTTGTATTCTTCATTATCAGCTGCTCTGTTTTGACTTCATTTTCCTTTCTTATATTATTTGTCTAGTGGAAATAAAATCTTTCAATACGTTCTTGCAGTGAATTTAGTTTACGAGAAAGATTTGCATAGTCCTCCTCCATTCTCTAGGTGTCTGTCTGTTGTGTGTGTATACACACACACACACATATACAAATTTAATTAAATTTACGAAGCTGTGGCTTTTTAGGTTGGTGACGAAGACGGGAAAGCGAAAACAGCACCAATGAAGATGAAGGTGCAGTTGATGGTCCAAGTGCCACAAGATGATGTAAGATCATCAACCCTGATGTTTCGTGTGAAAAAGAGATGGGACATTTGAATCATATGGACGCACTCATAGGCTCCCATATTTCTGAATGATGGATGTATTTGTTTATGCTTTTACAGATAGTATTTGATAAAAATTTCAGATAGGTCTACATTTGTTTTGTCTGAATGATTTTCCATCTGTTAATGCTTGCAATGCCTCAAATCCAATCAAAACTACCTACTTTTTGAAGAGAGAGAAAAAAAAAGGTTCTCTTGGGTCAAGAAACAATTGTAAAAGTTAGAAGCAACGTGTCTTGTTTTCAAATAGAAATTAACTGAAACTGATAGTCCCCACTTACTAATTAGAGTTAATATTTTTATATGCTGATCAATTTTATAGTTTCATTCAGGATAGATATTGGTTAGAAATCATTTGGCGTTCTTGTACAATTTGTTGAAACTCAGATAATGTTGTATTGCCAAAATGCAACGCATGTTTTTATTAGTTTGGCTGGCTCCCTTCCATCACCTTTTCGGGTTTTCCCAGTTTGGCACATGGATTATTGGTTATCATTTTGGATTATCAGGTTTGCTAGTTGTTATTGTCAGTCGTTTACACAAACAACAACATTACCTTGCAATGGAACAATCAATCCCGCTTCCATGTATTTTGTGTAACTGCCATGGAATTCTATTTGTGTATCAAGTGGTTTATATGATTTTGACTTATAGGCCGTTTACTGAACGCATACTTGGTTATGCTTACTGATACCATTTATCTTATTAATTGATAATAACAAGAACTGAGAAGCTTATTCGGTACAAGACAATGCAAAGAGGACCTAGGTGCTTATCCGGTTTAAGATGCTTAACAACAATCCATTCTGATGACCAGTGATGGTACACGAAAAGGTATATGAAGGTGAAGCTATTGCCGATAAATACTTATCTGGTCAAAATTTGATGAACAACCCTTTGCGAAGTAGCAAGTCTATTATTTGTGTCATTTATTTCACATTTATATTATACTTCGTTTATATTGGAAGCATGTCAGTAATTATGTGGTTGATGAATTTAAAGAACATGTTGTATTTGAATTGCCTCTTGTTAAGCTGAGTCTTTTTGTGTTATAAGAATAAGAGTGAATCAAGGAGTGCCCGAATACGTTACCTTAACCTGAAGGAGAGGGATTTGTAGCAAGGTTAAGTTATCAATTCATCATGATCGCCAATATGCTACATACCACTTCTTATTAAAACAAACTTTACAAACTAGAAAAATACATATCATTATATTCTGGATAAAATACTAAAAAGAAAAAACAACAAGTAAGTGAATCAGCTTCTATTCTAACCAACGTTTCATTTAACTTTTTCAACATTTCAGTTAAATTGGATCATCCATATTCAGTTACATTCCCAAGGAAAGATACAATCTTAACCATTAAATTGTTTTTGAAAAACCAAAAACAAACAATAAGCTCTAAGATTTCTTCTGCCTGCAAGCACATGATCAATCATATAGTTACTTTTCAGATTTCCCCAAGATAAATCTGTTTATCGCTGCTGCAAGATCCTATAATAGGTTGAGAGGGATGGAAGACACATTCGTTAACTGATCCAGAGTGGCCAGGAAGCTTATACAATATGCGTCTCGAAGTGGTATCCCATATATACACCATCAGATCAGAACTACCAGCAGTGACCTTGCTCCCATCAGGTGACCACCCGCACTTGAGCAGGTTCTGCTCCACATTGTGCTGATGTCCCTCCATTATCTTCACACAGCGATTCTGGGGTGCATATGGACGCATGTCCCATATACGAAGCGTACAGTCCATCCCATTGGTGAGGAGGTAAGACCCATCAGGGCTCAGTTGCATACCAGTTATCATATTCTGATGACCTTGAAGAGTCATGGTCACCTCATTTCTCCTAAGATCCCACACCTTGACATCATTGTCAATCCCACCACTGTATATCTTGTCTGAAGCATCAGAAAAACCCACAGCTGTTATCTGGTATTTATCAGGAAAAGTCTGGATGGCACCCCTTTGGCGCATATCCCACAGTTTAGCAGTCCCATCATCGGATCCGCTGACAACAAGAGGAGGACCCCTGCGGGAAGGGCAGCATGAGTTTACGAAAGACGAGTGTTCTGCCATCTTCTTTATCTGCTTCCCTGTCTCTACATCCCATGCCCTAAGTGTCTTGTCCGGACTGGCTGAGATGATCTGTGATCCGTCGCTAGTCCACTCGAGATCCAACACGGCATTCTTATGCCCTTTCAAAACCATAAAGTTCTTGCATTCACCGCCCACGTGCCAAACAAAGATTTCTCTGTCGTGAGACCCGGAGGCAATCAGCGTTCCTGCTGGATTGAACTTCATGGTATAGACGGCACTCTGATGACCGGTCAGCAACATGATTGGTGACAATAAACTTGATTTACTACTCATATTCTGCTGCTGACCACTGTATGGAATCACAGATGATGATTCCATTCTTTCAACTACTTGCATTCTCACTAGTTCAATCTTCCTTCCTTCCTTACTACCTAGAAAAAAAAAAAAAGAAAAAAAAAGGAAACTCAAGATATGATCATCAAACCAACTTACAATCAAGAAGAAACAGAAAACTAATAACTGTGAACTTATATATATTTACACATCCCTAAACTAAACATATAAGATGCATTAATTAAAATTTAGTTTCAACAACAAACAGCAAATTAACTAAATTTGAGCAAACAACTTGCTTTCTATAGAAGAAATCTAGTGAAATCGATCATACAGAAAATTAACTAAACTTGAGAAATCCAAGTGGAAGAAATCGACCTACTGCTCAAGTGTAAACCAATGGAAAAAACAAAGTATAAAACGGAAAATAGAAATGGTGAAGTGTAAACAAATGGAAAATCAGAATGGATCTGGCTGCAATCGATTAGAAAATCAGCAATTAGAAGAAGATTAGAAGGTTGAATCGATGATACCTTTAAACGATTGATGGTTGAAACTTGAATCAATCGACTTCAAATCTTGAATCGATGGTAGCGGCGTTGCTTATGAGATTGACAAGTGATGATAGACCTAAAACAAATCAGCGTATCCGATGCTCGGGTTCTGTCCGTTGGGCCTGGCCCAATATAAGCATGATTACATTTTTTAACGATGTTTTATTATGCAATCCAATAAAATGTTATAACTCGTGGAATTTTTATCTAAACTGTTTATTTTAACCCATAAATTATGATTGATTACTTGATTCATCAATGATTAGTAATTTCATACAATAATATTACCTATTTTCATTAAATGCATATTATAACATGGAATGCATACTATTTCATGTATGCTTCATGAAAGTATGACCTTCATGCGATGCATCTCATAATTCGTTATGTGCATTGACATCTGTTGCTGAAATCATGAAAATACATCTAGAAAATCGATGGGAATTTATATAAATGGGTTAAACGAATGGTTTAGATGAAGGTTGTATGGGTTGTAACCTTTTGCTGGGTTGTATAATAACCTTGGCCTTATATCCCCTCCGTGATGATATGATTATTGATGAATTATTATTATCCCCGAAAAATATTTAGGTAAAGTTGAGAACTCGAAATATCAACCATATGTTTTATATTTACAATGCCAGATCATAGCATCTAAAGATACATCAATATGGCCGGTAACCAGTGGCGAATCCAAAAATTTCTTGCTTAGCACCACCTTTCCTTTCATTGTCATTTCATGCTATTTCCGACTCGTTTTTTAGTATGAATTCTTGTATCTAGAATAAGTGTTCACAAATATTCGTTTCTCCCTCACAAATATAGTACATAACATTTTTTCTCCGTAAGCATTGACTTTTCATATATTTCATATTCCACAATCATTGACTTTTCATGTGTTTTATATTAAATATAAAAACGTTTCATAGAATTTTATAAGATTTCATAGGGTTGCATTGGTTTCACATTAGCTATGAGTTGTAAAGGATTGTGACTTTCTCCCTCTATATATATCCCAATTAGAACACTACCTGCTACTCTAAGCTTTGGCAGCAAAGGAAGTGTAGACAAAAAAGGAGTTTATTTGCTAAAACCTAAAGATCAAGCATTCATGAAACAAGATCATTGTTTTCCACTTAAACAAGCTAATAACTTTACATGAATAGTACAGTAGGCTCCCACATGCCACAACCTGAGTTAACAATTTTCAGGTTAAGGAAGATCGATTGTTAACTCAAATCAACTTAAGCACCAACTTAACAGCTGAAATGGCAGGGAAACTTGGAATAATATGATGAAAAGATACAGATACAGACACAAACACTTGTTGCTAGAGAGAAGCTCATGATGTTTGAAAAAGAAAAGGCAGATCGATGAAAATAGTTCTGCCGTTAAAGAGCCCAGAGCTTATGAAATGAGACTGAGTTGAGAATATACGAAACATGACAAGGGTTTCCAACAATAAACTGCTATATTCCCGCTTTGATCTGTTTGTTATAATACAAAAGAATACGCTACCCTTTCTGACATATTAACAAACATAAAAAGCAAGATAAGCTGATAATCACTAGCTAAAAGATTATGAGTTATGACAGCCAAATATAAATTGCAAGATGACCCCAACCCCCAATTTTGACTCTACTTGCCAAGTGCTAAATTGTAGACTCAAAAGATTCTAAATCTGTGAGGGTGTATAAATCTTGCATATCATGGAACTATATCAATGGACCTATTTGGCTATATATAACATAAATTGTCCCTTTCACTGACTAATATAACGAAGAAACCATTATGCTGCAGCTATATATGAATGATTGTGCAGTATACATAATCATATTTTACAACAACTTTAGGAACCCACTTTTTCTCAACCACCAGTCAAACTTTCAACGATTAGAGCGGTTGTGCTTTTGAAATCTATGCTTCAGGGGTTCTGAGTTGTTAACGTATCCTGTGGTTCTTCACCATCAATGGGCTGAGATTCGTGTTTCGCAGCAGCTTGCAATACCCTATTTTGGATATTTATAGAGGAAGGTGAAGTCGGTAAACCATTACGATTGGTCTCCAACTTCCCAGCAGCCCATGCAATTGCCTCGCCTCCCAGCTTAACTGGCCCAAGAAGTTGCCTTCAACAATATGTCATCATTATTATTTAGGCCTAGTATAATACCTTGGGGAATGTAAAATGCTAACTGACAATTAGCATTCAACTTGGAGTAGCAGGTAGATAGATAATTAGATTTGTAATTAGCATAGGAATCTAGACTTACCTCACATCTCTGTTGAAATCTTTAGAGTCCTCATAAGAAGCAACGCGTCGATATATAGTCTGGTGTTGATGAAATAAACGTGTCAAACTAAAACTGATGTCAAACAAGTTGAAACCAATATTTACATCTTTATGTGCAATGTTAGTAATAATGTTTAATGTAAGATATAAGATTTACTGAGCTTTGAATAAAATATGTTCCTACACTAATCATATTGTAGCTAAAATGAAACAACCCAGTAATACTAATACCCTCGTGAAGTAGAGGTTGTTTCCGTGAAGTAGAGGTTGTAGCTAAAAAGGTTTTGAGAAAAAAGATTATGTGAAAGAAAATAGTAATCTTAACACAAGTTAAAAAGCAAGGAAGGAAAAACAAAAAGGTAACAAGAACAAATAAGAAAATAATAACAATAAATGCATAATGGAAGGCATTGAACCACTAAACTAACTAAAGAAAGATGTGTTGGAAATATATACTGTCTGAATGAAATAAATTCAATTTTATATTTTGTTTATTGTATAAATTTCATCTTTTATAGCAACTATTTCTAACAACTTACAATGTTAAACACCATTGAATTTTTACGTCCAAAATATTGTCCAAGACTAAGTGTGAAAGGAAAGCACCCATCATAATATAAAATGCACTACAAAATCGCAGGCAGCTCAAGTTCCTATTTGTAAGCTTGTCAAAGGCTTTTACTTGGCATGAGATGTTTTCCTTCTAACTTTAGATATAATCATGCGTTCAAACTTAGCATCTGATTTTTAGAACTTATCATGTTCATCTGGTGTTTGCAATTATACGTTGTTAGTGGTTGGTGCTGCAATCTTAGCATGTTTGCTAATATTACTCTCTCTCTCTCTCTCTCTCTCTCTGGTGCTCCAAGAATCTAAAAGAACAAAACAAAGGTATTTTGAGTTGAATTTTGATTGAATAACTGTCCTTTTCTTAGGAGAATACAAGTAACTTTGTCCTGGACAGTAACAAAAGGAAAAAGTACCTGACCAAGGCCAACGATAGCAATGAGTTGCAATGTCTTCTCCCATTCTGGTAAAAACAGAGATAATAATGCAGGACTATCAGCCTTGAAAACATTTTTGAAGAGAATAACAAAAGGGAGAAAAAAGTCAAGCACAAGAATTGGTATGTTCTCTTAACATATATCTAGTCTGATGAATGCCATCACAGATGCATTCGGAAATTATTTGTTTTAAGTTCCATTCAAGTGCATTCGTTGCACGGTGTTCTTAAGGATGTGGAAAAGATACAAACCTAACAATGCATAAGCAGCGGCCAGAAAACCCTGTAGACAAAGCAATCACAAGTATTAGACCAAAAGTGCTGCCATTGGAATAACATAGAAAGTTTATATGAAGATGATTACGACTCTTTTAAATGTATTTTCGGACTCTAACGAGTATTTCAAATTCGTCACAAACTCGCATTCATGATATGTTTCAATTGGAAGAGTATGAAGCATATTTTCTACTCTAAAAGCAAGTGGATCATGTATATATCGAATAAATATGAGTATCAAAGTTAAAAACAGTCTTACCACGCCATACCCGATAACTTGCTGGGGAGTGGTACCCTCTAGAATAGCCTCAGCTTCCTGTCATCAAGCATAGTTAGATTAACAAAGATTGTGTTTATCTTTGAAGCATGATGCCTATGATATATTCAAGCCATTTCCTTAACCAACATGGGTTCAGGATTAGACGAGTAACATAGCAAGCTGAAGCAGTAATAGTCTAAGTGTGTTTATGTGATTTAGTGTTTTCTTGACATAAATGGTCCTTAAAAAGTTCATGGCACACTAATGTCTTTGTTATCATTATATCTTTATGTATGTATTAATGTGATACATTAAAAAACAAAGGATTTGGTACGAAGAGACACGTAAGCATAGAAAATGCATGCCAAGGGGGAGTTTACCCCAATAACCGCTCACTGTTTAAGACTGAACACTTGATGTAAGATTTTAATCCGGGCATCATATGGAAGAAATGATCCGGTAAGCGCTTACTGGGTAAGAGCCGTTACTCTCACTTACCGCGTAAGACTCTCGATCGTTGTTATCGCTCTTACTAGGTAAGATTATCAATCCTTGTCATGTGCATCTGGTAAGGTAAAGTGACCCAGTAAGCACTTACCGGTGTGAGCGTTAGTTAAGTAAACGACCCCAAAATGATGTAGTGAAAAGTTATGTTTTTGACAGGTTCATCAGACACCTAAGGATTTGTTACTAATATATGAAGAAAACAACATAAGCCGTGAATAGAGCTCCAAACTTCATGTATGACCAGAGACAAGACAACATACCTCATTGAGTATGGTAAGTGTTGTCTCAGGTTTTGGTTCTTTAATACGCAAACCCTCTTGAACCCAAGAACGGAAGCCACCTTGGACCAAGTATGGTCTCTGCCATTTTCAAAAGCAAACTCTTTATTAGTATTGTATTTAAATCACTTAAAATAATGTCATCCGATGCGAGTGACCCTACTACTGTTTGTAAAACTGCAAAATGGATAGTGTAAACAGCTTCAAATAATTATTATTCAACCTAACCAATACATTCACATTTAGCAATATTCAAAGAACAAATGTGAGTATTTTAGTTGAATTGTAACAAGGATGACAATGCCAGTCATACCATCAAAATCTAATTTAGATATTTACAACTCAACACATGATCTTGAGAGTGGTATGTTAATTATCACTGTAAGTGAAGCTTCTGTAAACAACCATGAGAACAGCCACTGTTTTCAGAAACTCAATTTTTTTAATAACCGCGTGTAATTGACCATGCCTGCATGTAGCTATTGTTTGAACTGATGTGCAACCTTGTGTAAAATTTGGTAACTTAAAGATTGTCACAAAGCATAAATATAGCATTAACAATTAGACGGGTATCATGATGCCACGAGCATGTTAACATAAATCAACCAAAATTTCATTCATTAACTTTAACCCTTACAAGCTTCCAGTATCCTGTTCCAGATGTAAGACAATGAGAATATTAATGATACTTGCCTTAATACCAACTTTCCTCAGTGATCTTGCGATTCCCTTGGCGCGACTGCCATCAACATCCATTACAATTACCTTGGACCCTTCCTATACATAGCATAAACAAGTTAATCTTAGGTTATCCACAAATTGAAGCTATTCTTAGACATTGTCACTCAATCCTACAAGCAGTATTAAATTCAGGTACAACTTTCTAAAGTAATAATTGTTTCTCTAAACTCATACAATTACAATGTACTTCCATGTCAGTTTCATATACAAGGTATCGAGTCTCAATGATAGTTACTCTTTCATCAATCTAAAGGGCATGACGTGCAGTTAAACAACTATTTCACATGGTATGTTTATTGGTGCTCATGAGTGACCGTTTCACATCTTAGTAAAAGTCAAAAAAGCATTTACAATTTGACAGTATTCTAATGAAGTGTTTTGGATTTTGTAATAGACAAGTATGCTCTATGCACAGTACTGCTTTGCCAAACTCCCACACAGCCAAGGAAGGAAGAAACAAAAAGATGGTGATAATTGAAAAAGTAAAGGAATGGTAATATTACATACTCGAACAACTTTCAAGTTCCGAATGACAGCTGCAAACAAGGCATCATCAAGATCTTTCCCACTCTTCAATAACTTTTTTACATCGGCATCAACCTGACAATGCATATTGACGGCAATATGGAATGTCATATGGAAACAAAAACTCCAAGAGCTATAATGATAACGGCAATAGCATTGACCAACCTCAGGAACTGCCACACTAGCATATCGAAATCGAGCTGTCCTTCGGAGATCAGGAATTCCATCTCTTTCTCTGAAATCCTTCACATGGGCAACATACCTCGGTAAGATATTTGAGCCAGCCAAACTTAAACTTATAGAGATGATAACTTTTAATAGAAAAAAAAAAGGCTAGAAAAATTTACAGTCTCTTGCCTCAGGCCGGACATCAATTAGGGCAACACTTTCTTTCTTCCCGTTGAGTAGCTCCAAAGTTAACTTTGGGGACAAGTCCCCGGCATATCCGGCATAGGTCAATATCCAGTAAGAAACCCTGTACATATCTGAGGATACGTAAGCTTCCGATTTGCAAAGTATATGTTGAGAAAAATAAACGGAAGGAGAGTTCCATACCATAAAGCGGTTGACGTTCCAAGAACAAGTATAAAAGGGACAATGGGATCGCTGGGATTTATGCCAAGACTTGTCTCAAATCCCTCTAAGACACTATAAATCTGCTTACAATAATAATGATACATTGAGGGAGATTATAAGCCAAAGATTGAATTAAAGCAGAAACAAACAAACAAACAAACAAACAAACAAACAACAAACAAACAAACAAACAAACATAGATTGGTAGGTGATATTAATAATACCACCTGTTGCAATGTTGTCCCAAGAGGCCTGAACAGCCTCTCTTCAGAAGAATCAAGTAGGTTTTGGAGCTGTGGAGGGAGCACATCCTTGGTGGATGCATAGACATAGACCAGAAAAGCAATGAGGTGTGTTAGCAAGTCCTCAACTGAAAGGATGGCATGCCTTAACCCATCAACAGCTATAACAACTGCTTTACTTGAGACTCCCTTAGAGTTATTGGATAATCCTGATAATGTAGTGCTAAAAGAGAGGTTGAGAGTGTTAAAAGAGGCATCAATTGCATCATGAACCCCTTTTGAAGCAAGCTGTGCAGATGAAGTGATTGTTTTGAGTGTATTGGTAATAGCAGCGTCTGTATTACACACTAGAGCACTAAGGGATTCATTAATTCCAGAAAAAACACCATCATCTGTGTCTGTTTTGGAAAGGTACTGTGAATATAGATCTGCTGATTTCAGGGAATCAGATGATGATGATGATGATGATGATACTAGGGGATCATTGGTGGCAAGAAATGTGTTTCTGAGATAAAAAGTAGGTGGATGAAGTTTAACAAGATGATGATGATGATGATGATTTTGCATCATGTATTTGATAGTGTGAGGCAATCCATATACAGAAACCTGCAATAACAGTAGAATAGGTAGTAGTAGTAGTTTAATTATACAAACAAACATCAAAAACAGTGACTGATATATGATGATGATGATGATGATGATGATGAATTGAGAAGAAGAAATGATGAAACCTAACCTGGGAATTGGAATAGGTAGAGGAGCAAAGGGGCAGCATTTTGATGGTTGCTGAAACTTTGCCAATAACAAAATTATTATCCAAATCAAATAAAATAAAATGACGTGAACGAGAGGTGAGACGTGAGTGTGGTTTCCTTGCCTTTGCTTTCTCATCCTATACATATTTCTTTCTTTCCTTTTAGGCTGGTTTATTCCAAACCTCATCCTATCCAAATCCAAACTATATATATCTTTTAGGCTTATTCTATGGGTGGGTCATATATCACTTGTCACACTTCGTTGCATACAACATGGCCCACGCCTCTCACACAATTCAAATTACCCCCTTCCCACACAGAGTTGGTGGTGTGAGTGCATATGTGGGATCCAGTAAGTAAATTATGTGAGTAAGGAAGGTGTGAGTGCATATGTTTAGATTCACGTGACACCAAGCTGTTTTCGTGAGACCATGACCTAACATATGAAACTTCACAACAATATACCGTGAAGATAAATAAAACTCGAATACTCATACCTAAAAAACACTTTCGAGGTAAAAAAATATCCAAAACAAGGTAAAAAACGAAATCTTTACAGTGCATATGCTGTGAAGATAACAAATAAATAATGCAACCCTTCATAGTAGAAATGCTGTGAAGGTATAAAAAAAAATTGAACTTTGACATCAAAAAACATCGTGAACGTAACATTTACATTATTTTTACTATGAATGTTCAATTTTTATTTACCTTCACAAATGTTTTGATGTGAAGTTTCATTTAAATATCAAGCGACCCAGTGATCTAACGCAACAGAAATATTACTAAATATCTTAAGCAAAAAAGAAACGTGTTTAAATGCACGTGGAACAACCCTCCACGGCTGAGATAAATATAAAATTTGGTATCTATTGTGCGTGATATAAGCTAAGGCCGACTCTACCTAGACGTCAGACCTTCTCCTTGCCCTTTCCTTTCTCTCGGGCTACACCTGTAACAGATAAGAAAAAGATATTTGAAAAGCAAGGGTTAGACCACAGGGTTTAGTGAATTCCCTCAAAACAGTTTAATAACAAAAACCGGCCCGCTGGCCCATTTACAATACAATCATCAGGTCAGATGTGTTGCGGACAATAAAATCCTCGTCACATATCGACAATCGGTCCAGGCCCATCCGGCGCCTAACTATAACTCCCAAGGGACGTAGTCCCGAGGTAGCCCCAAGTGGTTGATCGGACCACTTGGTAAATACTACCAAGGAACATGAAGTTCCAAGGTACCCAGTGTCCAAAATGCAACACATCTACCAACAGTTCATTACATACATTTACCATTTTAAGCATGCTTAAACGTAATTACCAGATCTTATCACATTATCATAAAACAGGAACATTTTAACAGTCAGATCATTTATCGAAAACAGAATGAGCATATAAAAGAGAGTTTAAAACAATAATCCCATTCAATTCAGACAAGGGAACTCACCTGAGCAATTCTCACTGACTCGCCGCTGATCTCGCCTAACGTCCCGTATGAATTCTAAGGCATTAATGTTCGCGCTTATATAAGCCTCAAACTATGACACCCCTAGGCAGACATAGCACGGGGGTTCCCGACTTCGGGGAATGACAAATCCCGACTCGGGAAATGTCAAGTCCCGACATGAATAGAAATCCATCCTTGGAACCCTATATCCCGACTCGGGAAACTAGTTTCTCGACTCGGGATAAGAATCAAGAACCCCGACCCGGCTCCCAAATTCCCGACTCGGAAAAGATGAATCCCGATACGGGAAACATGAATTCCAACTCGGGAATGGGCTCGGGAAAGACGCAGATCAGATCCTAAAACAGCCTAAAACAACCTAAAACTGATCGAAATCATTTCTAAACAGTCCCAATTGATTCTAACTTACAGATCCATCAACATACAATCAATTTACAGCTTAAAACACTAATCTTACCTCGATTTGGTGAAGAAAAAGCCCCTTTGTGAAGATGATGATGATGATGAACAATTCCTCCCAAAAACACACACTTCACACACTTCACACACTTCACACACTTAAGGATGTTTCCCAAAATTGCTAAAATCTAGGGTTTAGGCTCTAAATAGCTTGGGCTTAGGGCCAAGCCCATACCTTAAATGGTATAATCTTAGTCCAATAACAACTTTCAAAAATTACACAATCAACCCCTCTTTCCAAAAAAAATATTCGAACTAGGTAATTAACGCTGAAAATCAAGTTACTATAAAACTAAATTTTTCCGGTTATTACAGTGACCCGTCAAATCCGCCTTTATTAACTTGATGAGTGACTGAGATTCGTTCTCATGTTCACAATGAAAAACGGTTCACATTTGAACTTTCCTCTATACTTTTATACCTATTAAGTTAATTTATCTTATATCTTTTATTTTACAACTAGTTAACGTACCCGCGCGATGCGGCGGGTGTAAATACTTGTAGCAATAGTATTCTCATTTGTTTGAATTATAGAATTGTAAAAGCTTTGGGGTTTTAAGGGAAAATAATTAGTTTGTGATTGTAAAATGACACAAGATATAAAAAGATACAATAAACCTTGCTCGCTTATATATTCATAACTAATACATCTTTTGTATCACATATTATTGTCTTTCGAGGGATTTTTCAAAGGCCAAACTCGAAACAAATTTTAAAGATTTATGGTAGCTCCATTCGTTGTCCTTGTAGCTACGAGCTGCCATGCTAGATGAAGTTTCCTAAGCTAGGAAAGGGAACCATGTAAATACGTTAGTAGTTGAGATGCAATACCAACTTTCAAGTGTATCATGCTAAATACATTAATGGAGGAGTACCCATAACAAGATTCTCAGTGTCACAAATAAGAGAGATGCGATGTTGGATTCGAAAATTGATTAATCTAACCAAACAATTGAAAATGTACACTTATTTGTCCAAATAGGGTAAATATCCAGTTCACTAATACCAAGCAACCATGACGATTATGTCTTTGTATATATGCAAATACATCTATAAGAAAGTTAATGGATAGAACAAACAAACCAAAATCCATTCCAAGAAAGTAATTCATTTCAAGAAAATAAAATAAAACCGTAAAAACATACAAGAGTTTCTAATTTAAGTTTATTAGAATTGTAAATAACCTTATATATAAATCCAAGGTTGATATAATTAATTATTGTTCAAAAAGAGAATCATACGATTATAAAGCTCGATGTTATCATCTTGTATTACTGAAATTGAAACATAAATTTTATACCATATTTAAGTAAGTTCATAAGTTGGTAAGTTCAATCATGTACTTCTAACAAATGGTTGGCATTCAATAAAAAAATTATATATTAACTTTATAATATTAAAAAATATGAGGTAAACGGCAATCTTATTTAATCATTGTTTGATTTCCATACCTCTCAATTGCTAATTTTATAGTTCTACGTATGATTTAAATTGAAGGTTAACTGATTGTTTACTCATCAATTGTCAACTCGAATTGTTGGATAAAGGGTTTTCAAACCTGTAACATTTATTCTTGTCTTTTTAGTCTTGTCTTCTCGTCTTTGAGGGTGTGTAAACTTCTTTAAATCAATATTTACAATGCTAATGAATGACGGAAGGGGGGGGGGGGGGGAGGGGATCATTTAAGTCACATGTCATAAAATATCATTGATTTCTTCGTTTGTGAAGTTAACTTAGACCTTATCTAAGAAGTTATTGGCTCTTTTTAGATCAACTGGACCATGGTTATCTTCAGATACATAAAAAGAACGGATAGAGCCTTATTAACCTCTTGACATTTTTGAAAACACAAATTTGATAACGAAGGGGTGAAAAGATAATCATAGTTTTGTCATATAATTTACAAGGTATCAAATATCAATGAATACCAAATTTCAAATATAACTTTTGTCAGCTTCTGTATTCGACTTAACAAAGCAACTTTAGCATCTTCTTATTGCTCCAATCTTGATTGCAATTTCATTAACCATCTTCAAGCTTTACACATAATAGATAGCCAAAAGGAATTGGATAAATAATAGGGAATCCCTATATTTCAAGAAAAAGAGAGGGGATACAACTTTCTCAAGGAATACACAATTGATATGATGTTTATAAAAAAATTTGGTCACAGTTAATTGCATTAAACTGTGATTCTTTATAAATATAGTATGTTAAGCTTTTCACTTATTTTAAATGTGAATTTCTTGAAGGTTACCTTTCACTTGAGCAAGAATGAATTGACACTATCACTATGACCTTGTCTTCCTTGAAAATAAAGCACCCAACATTCATTATCACGATTCATGTCAGGACAAGTCTGCAACCAATTCCAAATGTATGTATATATTTAACAAAAACCGAATGAATAAGGATTTAAACAACAACCTTTGACTAATTTATTAGTTATCAAAGGTTGATGATGTTTCGAATCCAATTAACAATAAGGTGAATTATAAATTAAGAGGAATTGAAGTTGGCATATATGTTTACCTTGGCAATAAGTTGTCTGGCAGACTCTAGCAATATCTGGAAGCCAAGAGTTGCCATTACTGAAGCAAAAACAATAATACCCCGCAAAGCATATATATGCATCATGCATATATCAAAGTGAAAAACTCTAAAAAAGAATTAATAAAAAGAAACGTAAAGATGATGACTAATAATTACGTACAATATTGGTTGGGGTTTCTCATGGCATTTGAAGTAAACCATAAAATAATTCCACATAACAACTCCAAGAGGGAATTTAAGGTTGATGCAGTGACTGCTAGAGATCTGCTTTCAATAGAAGCATAAGTTTTTGCTATGAAAAAGACCAAGTTAGCCATGTTTGAATCATAGATGGCCATTCTCTCATTCTTAGCCAGATTATTCATTTCATCCTGCAACCAAAAAAAATATTTAAATACTATATATCGATCATCATCCACTACTATCCTGCATTCATGCTTCAGGATCATTGGACTATATATAATTATGGACCGTTCACTTGAATACTTACTCGGTAAGTGCTTACCGGCAAAATAACACTATCACTACCATATCGGACAATATTTTAGTCTCTCAAAACGGTATCGTATGCAACAATTTACCCGGTAAATGTAACACCCCGATACCCAAAATAACATAGCAAATAATTACGCAATATTAATACTAATAATGATTCCCAGTGATCTAATACGCATAAGTCTTAGAATTCTCAACACAAAAGTAAATGGTTTAAGAGTGCATGCGGAACATCCCTCCACAGCTGAGATTCTAAAATTAGGACAGAGTACTAACTTCTACTGGTAGAGCTACTCTAGACGTCTACCTTCTCCTTGCCTCTCGCAACGCGATCTTTCCCTGAAAAGGTTTTAGATTTTGAAAACGAGGGTTAGACCGAAAGGTCTAGTGAATTCCCTCAAAACACTTAATCAACAGTTCCGGCCCGCTGGCCGTAAAAATCCAAATTATCAATAATGACAATGCAAATGTGTTACGGACAAAGAACTTCTATAAGGCACCAAGGCCACAATCACATCACTCCCAAGGGACGCTATCCCAAGGTACCCCCAAATGGTGGACCAGACCAAATGGTAAACACTCCCAAGGAACATACAGTTCCAAGGTACCCAATGTCCATACTTGCAACACATTTCAATCCGAAACATTTCAACATTTACATTTAAGCATGCGTTAAACGTAATTCATCAATTATCCATATTTCCACAAACAGTTCATCATCAATAGCAAAACAGTTCGCAAATCGAATGGATATATATTTATGAAAGCAGTGAAAACTATCCATTCATTTTCAGGCAAGGGAACTCACCTGAGTAGATCTCACTGTCCTCCCACGGACCTCGTCTAACGTGCCTGTAAATATCTAAGGCATTAATAATTGCGCTCAACAAAACCCACTACTATGACATCCCTAGGCAGACTTAGCACGGGGGTTCCGCTACCCGGTTAGCGGACGGGGTCAAGGGGAGCCGCCCTTGCGGGGTCTGAGGGGCAGCGCCCCTCGAAAAATTTTATTTCTAAGGGGTTAAATCACTATGGAAAAATCCTCTCCGAACATTAACCCTACAAATGAAACTCCTCAAAATCCGACTCGGAAAACATATTTTCTGACTCACAAAATCCGAATCGGAAAATCCCCCTTTTTCCGAATCGGAAAACCCCCTTTTCCGATTCGGAAAACACCCATTTCCGATTCGGAAAACACTCAAACTCCAAATTCCCGATTCGCAAGGAACGAGGTCAGCATAACGACTAGGACAGCCCAATTCCCGATTCGGAAAACATAGTTTCCAGTTCGGGAAAGGCATCAGAGATACTCAAACTAGCTTCAAAGAAACCGATTCGGAAAACTTGAGTTCCGATTCGGAAAACATGAATTCCGATTCGGAAAACATGTTTCCCGATTCGGAAAACTCAAAATCCGAATCGGAAAAACCGAGCAGAATCATAAAAGCCCCAAAAATTCGAAGGAGACTGATCCAATTGGATCCAGAGTAATTCTAGAAGGTCAATAGGCTATTCCCGCATCAATTTAGATAAACCATACGCAAAATAACAACGAAATCTTACCTCGGCGATGATTTCCCGACCTTGAAGATGATAAAATGGCTCCAACTTGATTCTCCAAAAACACACACTAAGCACACACACTAATCTTTTCCAAAATGAGTAAAAACCCTAATTTGTTCCCTTAAATACAATGGACTTATAAGGCCAAGCCCATTACCACTTAAGGACCCATCAAATAATCTTAGTTCCAAGGATTGACACTAATGGTCCCTCCTTCCAAAGAACTTTCACACCCTAGATCATAGTTAAAGTTAACTATTAACCTAAACTGGATTTAGGTCATTACATCACTCCCCCCTTAAAAGAATTCCGTCCCGGAATTCAATCGCTGAAAAGGTAAGGGTACTTCGCTCGCATCTCAGATTCCACTTCCCAAGTACACTCCTGCCCTTTGTGGAATTTCCACTGAACTTTCACTAACTTAATCTCTTTATTCCTAAGTCTACGGATCTTGCATTCCGTGACGGCAACCGGTTCCTCTACAAAGCTCAACTTCTGATCCACTTCGATATCTAGAAGCGGTATAGCTGTCTCTGGATCTGCCAAACACTTTCTCAAGTTTGACACATGAAAAGTGTTGTGAACTCCACCTAGTTTGTCTGGTAGTTCTAACTTGTATGCCACGGCTCCAATGCGCTCGGTGATCCTAAACGGTCCTATATAACGAGGACTTAACTTTCCTTTCTTTCCAAAACGAATTACTCCCTTCCAAGGGGATACTTTAAGCATAACTTGGTCCCCGACTTGAAATTCTATATCTTTTCTGCGCTTGTCTGCATAACTCTTCTGTCGATCTCTAGCCGTCTTTAGTCGTTCCCGAACTTGGTTGATCTTATCTGAAGTGATTTGGACAACTTCCGGTCCGGCAAGTTGCTCCTCTCCGACTTCATTCCAACACAATGGTGTCCTACACTTTCGCCCATATAGTATCTCATACGGTGCCGCCTCGATACTCGAGTGATAACTGTTGTTGTAGGCGAACTCGATCAATGGTAGATGATCTTCCCATGACCCTCCAAAGTCCACGACACAAGCTCTCAACATGTCTTCTAATGTTTGAATGGTCCGCTCGCTTTGCCCGTCCGTTTGAGGATGATACGCGGTACTTAAGTTGACCCGCGTTCCCATTTCCCGCTGAAAGCTTTGCCAAAATGCCGAAGTGAATCTGGCATCTCGGTCCGACACGATAGATACGGGCGTCCCGTGGAGTCGTACAATCTCTGCTATATAAAGTCTCGCTAACCTTTCCATGGAGTACGTTTCCTTCATCGGTAGGAAATGCGCTGATTTTGACAGTCGATCGACTATTACCCAAATAGTGTCGTAGCCCTTAGGCGTACGAGGTAGTTTCGTCACGAAATCCATGGTAACATGTTCCCACGTCCATTCCGGTATCGGTAACTGCTGCAGTTTACCATACGGTCGCTGATGCTCGATCTTTACTTGTAGACAAGTCACGCACCTTTCCACGAAATAAGCGATATCCTTCTTCATTCCCGGCCACCAATAACATTGCCTCAAACCATGATACATCTTGTTCGTTCCCGGATGAACTGAGTACTTAGATTTATGCGCCTCGAACAAAATCTTCTTTCGTAGATCTCCGAGCTTTGGAACCCAGATTCGATTCCCAAAACACTTCAAACCTTCGGTGTCCGTTACCAGCGTATCCAGAAATCCTACCATTCGCTCGCTCTTCAAGTTTTCCTCTTTCGATGCCTTCTCTTGCCATTCCTTGATCTCCGACTTGAGGTCCGGTACAATGCTGATTTGGTAAGCTACAATTCCCATTCGAGAATCCACAATGCCAGGCTTGACTTTACCTCCCTTTCGACTTAAGGCATCCGCTACAACATTTCCCTTACCCGGGTGGTAAAGGATCTCGCAATCGTAGTCGCTAAGTAGTTCAATCCACCGCCGCTGCCTCATGTTGAGCTCTTTCTGATTAAGAAGATACTGAAGGCTCTTGTGATCTGTGTAAATCTGACACTTCACACCGTAAAGGTAGTGCCTCCATATCTTTAGAGCGAAGACCACTGCTGCCAACTCCATATCATGAGTTGGGTAGTTGAGTTCATGCACTTTCAATTTCCTGGATGCATACGCAATCACTTTTCCATCTTGCATGAGAACGCATCCCAAGCCTAACTTTGATGCATCACAATAAACTACGAATCCATCGGATCCATTCGGTAGGGTAAGAATGGGCGCACTAGTCAACTTCCCCTTCAGATTGTTGAACGCATACTCGCATGTCGATGTCCATTCGAACTTGACGTCCTTCTTTGTCAATGCCGTAAGCGGTGTAGCGATGGCTGAGAAATGTTCTATGAACCTTCGGTAGTAACCCGCTAATCCGAGGAAACTTCGCACCTCCGAGGGAGATTTTGGCGACTCCCAATCCTTAATGGCCTCAATCTTAGCTGGATCCACTTTGATTCCTTCTTGCGTCACGATATGCCCCAAAAACTGAACTTCCTTTAGCCAAAACTCACACTTTGAAAACTTTGCGTAGAGTTGCTCCCGCTTTAGCGTTTCCAAAACCTTCCGTAGGTGTTCGCCGTGCTCCTCGGCCGTCTTTGAGTAGATCAAAATGTCGTCGATGAACACGATGACGAACTTATCCAAGTACGGTTTACACACTCTATTCATCAAGTCCATAAAAGCTGCTGGCGCGTTTGTAAGTCCAAAAGACATCACGAGGAACTCGTAGTGTCCGTAACGAGTCCGGAAAGCCGTCTTTGGAATATCTTCTTCTCTGACCTTGAGTTGATGATAACCTGATCGCAAATCAATCTTCGAGAAGAACTTAGCCCCTTGCAGTTGGTCAAACAAATCATCAATCCTTGGCAACGGATACTTGTTCTTGACGGTGACTTTGTTGAGTTCTCGGTAGTCGATACACATCCTCATGGTGCCGTCTTTCTTTTTCACGAACAACACCGGTGCTCCCCAAGGCGAAGTACTCGGGCGAATAAATCCCTTATCAAGGAGCTCTTGTAGTTGTGCCAACATCTCTTTCAACTCCGACGGTGCAAGTCGATACGGCGCTTTAGCGATGGGCGTCGCTCCGGGTACTAAATCAATCCGAAACTCGATCTCTCGATCTGGCGGTAGACTGACTAAGTCTTCCGGGAAAACTTCTGGGTAATCACGAACAACTTCGACGTCCTTTACCTCTAACTTATCCTTGCCTGAATCTACCACGTAAGCCATAAACCAAATACACCCTTTTCTAATGCATCGATTTGCCTTAATCACCGAAATCAAGCTAGTACTCCTATTCCTCTTAGTGCCATAAACTACGGCCGTTCTCCCATCCGGTAATTTGATACGAACCATCTTTTGCTCACAGTCTATCTTCACCTTGTTTCTAATCATCCAATCCCATCCTAAAACCACGTCCAAACTTTCCATAGGTATAAGTCTTAACATTACGGGCACTAGGCATCCTTCCAATTCTACGGTACAACCTTTTGCAAACTCTCTAACCCACACTCGCCCATTGGCGGTGTCCGCCTCATAAGGATGGTCTAATGGTTCAAGTTTTACACAACATTGTTTAAGAAGCTCAGGGGTAGCATATGAATAGTCTGAACCCGTATCAAATAACACTTTAGCACGTATGGAGTTAATCAAGAATGTACCTGTCACCACTTCCGGTGCCTCCTCTGCTTCCTCGGCGGTCATCCTAAACGCTCGACTCCTAGCTAAAGCTGGTGCTGCTTTCTCGCCCTCCTTCGCTGCTATAGCTCGGTCCCTTGGTAGTGGAGCTCCTCCCCTCTTCAACTGGGGGCATTCCGACTTGAAGTGATCAGGCGACCCACACAGATAACACGTCCTCCGAGTAGAGCAATCCCGGGACAAGTGGCCCGGTTGTCCGCAACGAAAACAAGTTGGTGGCACAGATCGACACTCTCCCTGATGAACTTTCTGACACTTTCCGCACGGCCTGACATTCTGGTTCACACCTCCTCTAGAATCAGTCCTAGGGAACCTTCCCTTCCTTGGATCATTGGCTGGCCCTTCCCATTTCCTCTTCTCTCCAACCCTCTCTGACGCTTGGCGGTCCTTCTCCCTCTCAATCAGCTCAGCCGCGTTGATAGCGGCCTGAAAAGTAGTCGGATCCTTCCCCATCACAAATTCCCGAATGCTTCCCTTAAGACCCCAGATATACCTTTCCACTCGGCGCTCCTCAGTCGGCACGTAAACCTCAGCAAACCTCGACTTTTCTATGAATCGGGTGGTGTACTCTTGTACTGACATCACTCCTTGCTTCAGTTGCAAGAATTCCTCTTCCATCTTCTTGGTCGCGGCCAAAGGGCAGAATTGCGACCTGAATTTCGCCACGAAGCTCTTCCATGACATAGTCCTAACAGCTTCAGTCCCTCTTCCCCCAGTCTCCACATTCCACCAGTGCAAAGCATCCGCCTTCAGCATTGATCGTGCGTACACTACCTTATCCTCAGCTGCACACTTACAGGTCTCAAATACCATCTCGATCTCCTCGATCCATCGCAATGCTAAAACTGGGTCACGCTCTCCCTGGTAGACAGGAGGCTTGCAGGCGACAAACGCCTTGTAGCTACACCCGTGAGTCGACCTGGGTGGATCCCCACCTGCGGGTGGTGTCTGCTGCGAACCTCCGCCGACCACAGTAGCCGGCGGGCTAGTCATACCAGAATCCTCTCGACCACCATCAGATTTCGACTTCTCTTGCTGGTTCAGTAGGGTCTGTAGAGCGTCCTGAATCTTGCCCATCTCTGTCTGAAAGGCCTCATGGGTAACAAAAGCTGCCGGTTGGCTAGCAGAACTCTCTTGATGCGATGGTTCTGGTGCGACGGGCGGCCTTTCACTCTGCGCCCTGCGGTTACCCCTGGTCTGACGTCGAGTTCCTTCGTTTACCACTGTTGCAGCCTTACGAGCCCCTCCTTTTCCCCGGCCCTTACCCCGACCACCAGCCCTTCCTCGAACCGCGGTCGTCCGAGCAGGCGGCGGTGGGGCCTCAGGTTCTGGTATCACCCTACTTCGAAGGCTACGTCCGGCCATCGATACTGAAATAGTAACATGAAATTTAGATAACCCTAAACGACTGGATTTACAGGCGGTGTAAGTATTCACATGTATTCATGGTCCCGTGACTACACTGGCCAGGTGTAAGCACGTTTCCATGGTACACGCTAGTCCTCACACTTCCATACCCGACCACAACTCTTAGGCAAAATCCTAAAGTCCTAATATCTCAGCTGTGTTCCAATCCTACAGTTTAAGACTAGGCCCAATCCTGGTCACCTAATTCACTTAAACTAAGGCTCTGATACCAATTTGTAACACCCCGATACCCAAAATAACATAGCAAATAATTACGCAATATTAATACTAATAATGATTCCCAGTGATCTAATACGCATAAGTCTTAGAATTCTCAACACAAAAGTAAATGGTTTAAGAGTGCATGCGGAACATCCCTCCACAGCTGAGATTCTAAAATTAGGACAGAGTACTAACTTCTACTGGTAGAGCTACTCTAGACGTCTACCTTCTCCTTGCCTCTCGCAACGCGATCTTTCCCTGAAAAGGTTTTAGATTTTGAAAACGAGGGTTAGACCGAAAGGTCTAGTGAATTCCCTCAAAACACTTAATCAACAGTTCCGGCCCGCTGGCCGTAAAAATCCAAATTATCAATAATGACAATGCAAATGTGTTACGGACAAAGAACTTCTATAAGGCACCAAGGCCACAATCACATCACTCCCAAGGGACGCTATCCCAAGGTACCCCAAATGGTGGACCAGACCAAATGGTAAACACTCCCAAGGAACATACAGTTCCAAGGTACCCAATGTCCATACTTGCAACACATTTCAATCCGAAACATTTCAACATTTACATTTAAGCATGCGTTAAACGTAATTCATCAATTATCCATATTTCCACAAACAGTTCATCATCAATAGCAAAACAGTTCGCAAATCGAATGGATATATATTTATGAAAGCAGTGAAAACTATCCATTCATTTTCAGGCAAGGGAACTCACCTGAGTAGATCTCACTGTCCTCCCACGGACCTCGTCTAACGTGCCTGTAAATATCTAAGGCATTAATAATTGCGCTCAACAAAACCCACTACTATGACATCCCTAGGCAGACTTAGCACGGGGGTTCCGCTACCCGGTTAGCGGACGGGGTCAAGGGGAGCCGCCCTTGCGGGGTCTGAGGGGCAGCGCCCCTCGAAAAATTTTATTTCTAAGGGGTTAAATCACTATGGAAAAATCCTCTCCGAACATTAACCCTACAAATGAAACTCCTCAAAATCCGACTCGGAAAACATATTTTCTGACTCACAAAATCCGAATCGGAAAATCCCCCTTTTTCCGAATCGGAAAACCCCCTTTTCCGATTCGGAAAACACCCATTTCCGATTCGGAAAACACTCAAACTCCAAATTCCCGATTCGCAAGGAACGAGGTCAGCATAACGACTAGGACAGCCCAATTCCCGATTCGGAAAACATAGTTTCCAGTTCGGGAAAGGCATCAGAGATACTCAAACTAGCTTCAAAGAAACCGATTCGGAAAACTTGAGTTCCGATTCGGAAAACATGAATTCCGATTCGGAAAACATGTTTCCCGATTCGGAAAACTCAAAATCCGAATCGGAAAAACCGAGCAGAATCATAAAAGCCCCAAAAATTCGAAGGAGACTGATCCAATTGGATCCAGAGTAATTCTAGAAGGTCAATAGGCTATTCCCGCATCAATTTAGATAAACCATACGCAAAATAACAACGAAATCTTACCTCGGCGATGATTTCCCGACCTTGAAGATGATAAAATGGCTCCAACTTGATTCTCCAAAAACACACACTAAGCACACACACTAATCTTTTCCAAAATGAGTAAAAACCCTAATTTGTTCCCTTAAATACAATGGACTTATAAGGCCAAGCCCATTACCACTTAAGGACCCATCAAATAATCTTAGTTCCAAGGATTGACACTAATGGTCCCTCCTTCCAAAGAACTTTCACACCCTAGATCATAGTTAAAGTTAACTATTAACCTAAACTGGATTTAGGTCATTACAGTAAACACTTACAGGGTAAGAGTCGTCAATTTCACTTACCAGGTAAGACACTCGGTTCATGCTATTGCTCTTACCAGGTAAGTTTCTAGTCATTTTCATGTTCGTCCCGTAAGGTAAATTGACCCGGTAAGCACTTACCAGGTTAGCGTTAAATAAACGGCCCCTTAATTTCTATCAACATTATTAAGTAAGTATAGTATTTCTCTTATTTGAACTTAAATGGTTCTTGGCACCTTCTATATATACACTTTTTTCTCAAGTCACATATATATAGTAGTTCTAAGCAGATATATCATCATTATTTAATTGATAATAGACATGATATCTTCAGTTAGTATGAGCAAATTAAAATACCTGGAGTGTATATGAAGCAAGTTAATTACCTCTGTCAAGATAAACAGCCTGATTCATTCATTGTTTCCATCTCATTGAACCCTTCAAGGAGTCTTTTCTACTTCTTGTAGTACTCTTGATTCTTGAACCTTTCCATGTTTCCCTGATCATATATAGTTAACAAACTTCTCATTTGGCCAAACAATATATATATAATTAAGACAAAATGCAATATATTTTGACTCTTGCCATGAAACTCTTATCTGCTTATCTACAGAGAATGGTATATAGTTTTGCAACAGGAGGAATCTTTACCCGAAATCAGAAAGGTTAGAAATTAGTTTTGAGTTTGCCTGATTCAAGGTTAGAAAGCATGATACTACCTTATTGAAGATGATCCAAATTATATGAAAATTTCAAAGGGATTTTAAGTTTGATGCTTCTTTTATGATCTTGAATCACTCGGTAAATCCATGACTGCAGGAAGAAGGGGTTGTTGACAAGAAGCAAAATCAACTTAACACATAAGTGAAACCGGAGGAAGTAGCAAAGATAGGTTTGCCGGAGAAAATAAAAAAAGTTTTGAGTTTGCCTGAATCAATGAAAGGGAGGAAATAGTACAGGGATGTAGCAGATGTAGCACAAGATGCTTTTGAATCAGCAGCGTATGCAGCTGCTGCAGCCAGGGCAGCAGTGAAACTCTCCCGCTTGGAATCATTCAACTCTGCCAGAAAGGTGCTTAATTCGGAGTACTCCATGAAGTCAAAACTTCACATGCATGACTGCAGTCGAATGGGATGCCAGAAACGCTCAACTCCAAGATACGATTCCGAATCTGAAAATGAGGAGACTGATGAAGATGAAATGTAACATCCCGTTTCGTACTACTATTTTTATTATTATTATTAATGATTATAAGTAGGATTAGGGTTAAGGGTTTTATGAGTCGTCTAACTTGCGGGTCAAGCAACGAGAGTAGGAGAAAGCCCGTTAAAACCTAGGTTAAAAACCCTAGGAATGCAACTCTCCTTTTCTCATTGTGCTTCTTGGTGAGTAAGTTAACGAGAGAGAGAGAGAGAGAGAGAGAGCCGACGGAGGGAGAGGTCAGGAAGGAGATCGAGCCACCGGGGTTTTGACAGTGACGCCGGCGTAGGTAAGCAACCGAGGTGCTCTCCCGTCCTTTTCTTTCTTACCGGCGATCGTGGTGGTGGCGGCCGCGGCCTTGGCCGGTCATGTCCTAACCACCGCTGCCCGTGCACTCCGGCGGTGGCCGGGGTGTTGTTGGTGTTCGATGGTGGCGGTGGGGTTTCCCTCGCTGCCACCGCGAGTTGAGTAGGTGGCCGGTGGTGGCGGCGGTCTAAACCGTTGCTGCCGCCGTGTCTTCCGTAGCAAGCGACGCCGCCAAACGGCGACGGCCGGGGACGGTGGTAGTGTTGTTGGGCGTTCCCGGCGCCGACGGTGGCTAGCCGCAGCTAGTTGCCGCCGAGCAGCCGTGGCTGTTGTTGTTGGTCGGCGGCGGTGGCTAAGCCAACCGCTGCTGTTGCGGACCGTGACCAAGGGGGTGGCGGCGGTGTCGAGGGTTCTTCCTCCACCGTCGTGCCGCTGCCCTATACTCGGCAGATTGACGCCGGCGTTAGCCGGCCGCCGTTGCTTGTTGTCTATCGGGGGGCCGGCGATGGTGGCGGGACTATGCTGCCGCCGCTGCGGCGCGTTGGCATAGACGGGTCGGCGGTGGTGGTGGGATTAACCACCGCTGCCGCTGTGTTGTGGGCGACGCACGGTGGCGGCGGGCCGCCGCCGTCATCGTCATCGTGTCGTTTAATCGACGATATGGGTTACATTCGTGGGTTGGTCCGTGTCTAGTTATCCGTTTAAGCGCAATAGCAAATGAACGAAAACTTTATTAGCCAATTAATGATAGTGACACGTAGGATGTTGTTTAAAATTTCAGAGTGGTTACGTGGGTTATACTTGTGAGCGGACGTTTATTTTGCATACGTGGCATATCGAGGTGAGTGGGTTTTACATGATATATATTATGATTTTATGTGGATATGTGCATTGTTGATGTTAACTTGTGATGTTTCGGGTTGCGTGATGACTCGACGGGCGGGAAACCACGGAGGCCGGATTGCGGGATGGTCCGGTGAACGGGAAACCGTTAAGCTGTATTACTTGGGGCTGTATGTGCATAATACTTGTAATATGTTGATTGTCTAACTTACTCACTAAGCGGTGAAGCTTACCCCTCGTGATTTATTGTTTTAGGTACAAGCTCCGGTGTTGATAAGGGCAAAGCTCCGGCTTGAGGGTTCCCGGCTGATGGCGTTCTGATCAGATCATTATTTCTATAGTTGACTTTTATTTGGGATATTAATATGTTTGACTTGGTTTTTTTGAGGATGATTATTCATATACGATAAATGCAAGGTTTTATTTAGATTTTATTTTAAAAATTTTTTCATTTGGGTTTGGGTGTTACAACTTGGTATCAGAGCCTAGGTTTAAGAGAATCAGCACACGCACTCGTGGGGTGTGTGTGTGGTTGGACTTAAACCAGGCGGTTGAGAATAATCGGATAAGATCGGAACGGCCAGCGGAACCGTCAAGACGGAGGTAAGCTTTAGTACCTTTAAATTATTACATGCACGTGTGTAGTGTTAAATACTTGTGATCGCATGCTTAATTATATAATTGCATGTGATTTCGATGAGAATGAAATGTAGTTGAGTTGTGATTTTATGTGACTGTTAGTCAATGAGTTGAAGTCTAAATAGGATGGTATCAAAACCAAACGTAAACACCTTGGTATGTCGGGGATGAATCGTCGGGCATGTTCTTGTTTGATTGTTGCCCGGTGGTCTTGATCCGGTTACCATGCATGGTTGATTATAGTAATACGGCGCCAATAATAGTGTTACTATAAGCACCTGTGTAGGGTTGGATTTGATTAAGTTCTGGGGACTTTAATTAATTGACAACGGTTAGGGTTTTAGCATGCTTACGATATTGGGATGCTGTGTGAATAAATGTGGTATGTGAACCTATTTGTTTTAGCATGCGCGATAAGGACTAGCTTTAGGGTTGGCATGAACACTAATGATAGGATTGTGTGTGAATATCTTAGTAGAGTATAGTAATGAACTGAGATGCTTTAAACCTTCAGAATGGTGCTAACCCGAAGCCAGACCGATGATGAGGCCGGACAGTCTGACCACATTGCTGCTCAGATCACTGAGGCCCTGCAGCAGATGCTGCCGGGGCTATTTAACCAAATGAGGGATGAGCTGATTCAGACTGTGGATCAGCGTATCGACGCAGCCCTTACGGCTCGTAGTGTAGGGTCGGGGAGCACGGGTCAGTCACAGACCCGCGGGATTACCTTTAAGGACTTTATGGCGTGCCAACCGCCATTATTTGACGGGAGAAAGGACCCTGTGGCTTGCTACCGCTGGTACTCGGCGGTCGAGGGAGCATTTCGCACTTGTGGGTGCCCTGATGGTTCGAAGGTTCTTTTCGCTGTGAACCTTCTTCGTGGAGCTGCAAAGGATTGGTGGGATCTGACTCTCAAGAAGTACACGGAGGCACAGATCACTGCGCTGACCTGGGAGGAATTCCGGGCCTTGTCCGACGAGGAGTTCGCACCTCACATCGAAAAGGAGCGGATAGCATCTGAGTTCTTGAAACTGACTCAGACGACGGAGTCGGTGAACGAGATCACTGCGCTATTTCTGGAGAAGCTGCTGTTTGTACCGGGATACGCGAACGACGAGTCGCTGAAGATGGCTCGTTATTTGGGAGTGCTGAAGCCAGAGATCAAGTAGGCGGTGGCCACGGGGAGGTGTAAGACCTTCAGTGACATGCAGGAGGTAGCACGGGCTCAGGAGCTGGTCTTGGAGGAATTGCAGCAAGGGAAGAGAAAGGCAGAAGATCAGTCGGCACCATCAAAGAAGTTTAAGGGGGCAAGGACTGATACCAGGAGCGGGACCCCGAGTTGCCCAAAGTGCGGGCGTTACCATCAGGGAGAGTGCAGGCCGCGGGAGTTATCGTGTTACAAATGTGGCAAGACGGGCCACCTTAGCAAGGACTGCAAGGAGACTGCTAGGCTCTGCTTCCACTGCTACCAGCCGGGGCATATCAAGCCCGATTGCCCTCAGCTGAAGAAGACGCCAGCCCTGGCCCCTGCACCAGCGACGCTTATGATCACTGACGGTACTACCAAGGGGAAGAGCGGAGCTACTACTCGTGGGCGAGCCTTTCAGATGACTGCTGAGGAAGCGCAGACGGCGCCTGATGTGATTACAGGTTTTTCCTTGATATATTTTTATGCGATTATTGATAGTAGCTTACCTTATTTGTTAGTAATAAGAATAGTGTATCTGCCATTAAATGTGTACTTAGGCATATTTCCTGTCAACTCGAAACCGGCTTTAGTGCTTTTCGACACGGGGGCCACATGGTCCTATGTGTCGCGTAGGTTCTGTAAGGACTTCCAGATCGAGCTCGGGAATCTGGACAGTCCTCAGGCAATCGACGTAGCTGCGGAGGAAGTGCAGGTGGTCGAGCATGTGTACCGGGGGTGCAGCATTGATATCTTTGGAGTTCGTTTCAGCATCAATCTCATCCCCATTCCCATGAACGGAGTGGATGTAGTTGTTGGGATCGACTGGATGTTTCCAAATCGGGCGACCACAGATGTTGCGGGGCAGCTGGTACGCATCCAGAATCCAAGTGGGGGAGATCTGGTGGTGTACGGCAAGGGGAGAAGGGTATCTACATCCTTCTGTTCTGTCGCGAAAGCTCGGAAGTACATCCAGCAGGGGTGTACGGGGTTCTTGGTCTATGCTATGGCGGATCAGGCGAGGGAGAGGAAGCTGTCGGTAGCAGATGTGCCACTTGTCAGCGAGTTTCCAGACGTATTTCCAGAGGATTTGCCTGGCCTTCCACTTGACAGGCAGATCGAGTTCGGCATCGACTTGGTACCAGGAGCGGCTCCGATTGCTCGAGCTCCTTACCGTCTGGCTCCGCCGGAGCTCCAGGAGTTGTCTGAGCAGTTGCAGGAGCTTTCGGGGAAGGGGTTTATTCGCCCGAGTAGCTCACCGTGGGGAGCACCGATCCTGTTTGTGAAGAAGAAAGACGGGAGTCACCGTATGTGCATCGACTACCGTGGGCTCAATAAGGTGACCATCAAGAATAGGTATCCTCTACCTAGAATTGATGACCTGTTTGACCAGCTTCAGGGGGCGTCGTGGTTTTCTAAGATCGATCTTCGGTCCGGGTATCACCAGCTGAAGGTGAAGGAAGCGGACGTACACAAGACCGCTTTCCGAACCCGCTACGGCCACTTCGAGTTTCTGGTAATGCCGTTCGGGCTTACCAATGCTCCAGCCGCTTTCATGGACCTTATGAATCGGGTTTGCCGGCCGATGCTCGATCGGTCCGTGATCGTTTTCATTGATGACATCTTGATCTACTCGAAGACGAGGGAGGAGCACGTGGTGCATCTGCGGGAGGTGCTTGAGGTTCTGAGGAGGGAGCGTCTCTACGCCAAATTTTCGAAATGCGCTTTCTGGTTGGAGGAGGTTCAGTTCTTGGGCCACATCATTAACCGGGAGGGCATCAAGGTGGATCCGGCAAAGATCGAGGCGGTTATGAATTGGGAAGTTCCGAAGGCACCTACCGAGATCCGGAGTTTCCTGGGTTTAGCCGGCTACTACCGACGGTTCATCCAGGATTTCTCTAAGATTGCGGTACCTTTGACGCGTTTGACGAAGAAGAGTGAGCCGTACGTTTGGGGTTCTAAGCAACAGATGGCTTTCGACACGCTGAGACAGAAGCTGTGCGAGGCTCCGGTTCTGACCTTACCGGAGGGAGTAGAGGACATGACGGTGTATTGCGACGCGTCTCGGCTGGGTTTGGGTTGTGTTCTGATGCAGAGGGGGCGGGTGATAGCCTACGCGTCGAGGCAGCTGAAGCCTCACGAGGCTAATTACCCCATGCATGACCTTGAGCTTGCGGCGGTTGTTTTTGCTCTCAAGTTATGGAGGCACTATCTGTATGGGGTGAAGTGCACCATTTTCTCAGACCACCGTAGCTTGAGGTACTTCTTGGAGCAGCCGAATCTGAATATGCGGCAGCGGAGGTGGCTTGACGTAGTCAAGGACTACGATTGTGAGATTCTCTATCACCCAGGCAAGGCCAATGTGGTTGCTGACGCTTTGAGTAGGAAGACGGAGCACGCGCCGCTTCGTATCTCACACCTGAAGATGGCGGTGACTACCTCCTTTGTGGACCTGGTGCTGCGGGCACAAGAGGAGGCGAGTCGGGAGGAGAACCAGAATGGGGAGCGGATTCGGGGACAGATGGCCGCGTTGGTCAGAGATGGTCGAGGATTGCTGACAAGGTACGGTAGGGTGTGGGTTCCTCGGGCGGGCACGTCACGGCAGACCTTGCTTGAGGAAGCCCATAAGTCTAGATTCTCGATTCATCCGGGAGCTACAAAGATGTATCGGGATCTGCGGACGGGTTATTGGTGGCCAGGGATGAAAAGAGACGTGGCTCGATACGTGGAGTCGTGTTTGACCTGTCTAAAGGTCAAGGCCGAGCATCAGAAGCCTCACGGCAAGATGCAACCTCTTGAGATTCCCGAGTGGAAGTGGGAAAACCTCACTATGGATCTGATCACCAAGCTTCCGAAAACCCCTCGGAAGTTTGATGCGATTTGGGTTATAGTGGACCGGTTGACCAAGAGCGCTATCTTCCTTCCTATTCGGGAGAGTTCGACTGCGGAGCAGCTGGCGAAGATCTACGTGGATGAGGTGGTGTCGAGGCACGGAGTGCCAGTATCGATTATCTCGGACCGGGACGTGCGTTTTACTTCCCGATTTTGGGAGAGATTTCATTCGGAGCTGGGTACTAGGTTGCATTTTAGCACCGCGTACCACCCTCAGACAGACGGTCAGAGCGAGCGGACGATTCAGACCTTGGAGGACATGCTGCGAGCTTGCGTTTTGGATTTTGGTGGCAGTTGGGATACGTATCTACCCCTGGCGGAGTTCTCGTATAACAACAGTTACCATTCGAGCATTGGGATGCCGCCGTTTGAGATGCTCTACGGGAGGAGATGCCGTACTCCTATCTGTCGGGGTGAGGTCGGACAGCGTGTTCTTGGTAGCACCGAGGTTGTTCAGAGGACTACAGAGGACATTCAGAGGATCCGGGAGCGGTTGCGGACAGCCCAGAGTCGGCAGAAGAGCTATGCTGACCGTCGTAGATCGGATTTGGAGTTCCAGGTGGGAGACCGAGTACTACTCAAGGTTTCTCCTTGGAAGGGCGTGATTCGGTTCCGAAAGAGGGGCAAGCTGGGGCCTCGTTACATCGGACCGTTCACGGTTCTCGCACGTGTTGGGAAGGTAGCTTACCGTTTGGATCTGCCAGCGGTACTAGGCCAGATCCACAGCACTTTTCACATGTCACAGTTGCGTAAGTGCCTCGCCGACGAAACGGCACACATTCCTTTAGACGATATTCAGGTGGACGAAAGCCTGAATTACGTCGAGAGGCCGGTCGCGGTGATAGACCGGAAGGTGAAGAAGTTGCGGAGCAAGGAGATCGGAATCGTGAAGGTGCAGTGGCAGCACCGGAAGGGTTCCGAGTGGACCTGGGAACCGGAGGCAGAGATGCGGGAGCACTACCCGGAGCTGTTCTCAGACTGATTTAGAGGACGAAATCCTTGTAAGTGGGGGAGAGTTGTAACATCCCGTTTCGTACTATTATTTTTATTATTATTATTAATGATTATAAGTAGGATTAGGGTTAAGGGTTTTATGAGTCGTCTAACTTGCGGGTCAAGCAACGAGAGTAGGAGAAAGCCCGTTAAAACCTAGGTTAAAAACCCTAGGAATGCAACTCTCCTTTTCTCATTGTGCTTCTTGGTGAGTAAGTTAACGAGAGAGAGAGAGAGAGAGAGCCGACGGAGGGAGAGGTCGGGAAGGAGATCGAGCCACCGGGGTTTTGACAGTGTCACCGGCGTAGGTAAGCAACCGAGGTGCTCTCCTGTCCTTTTCTTTCTTACCGGCGATCGTGGTGGTGGCGGCCGCGGCCTTGGCCGGTCGTGGCCTAACCACCGCTGCCCGTGCACTCCGGCGGTGGCCGGGGTGTTGTTGGTGTTCGATGGTGGCGGTGGGGTTTCCCTCGCTGCCGCCGCGAGTTGAGTAGGTGGCCGGTGGTGGCGGCGGTCTAAACCGTTGCTGCCGCCGTGTCTTCCGTAGCAAGCGACGCCGCCAAACGGCGACGGCCGGGGACGGTGGTAGTGTTGTTGGGCGTTCCCGGCGCCGACGGTGGCTAGCCGCAGCTAGTTGCCGCCGAGCAGCCGTGGCTGTTGTTGTTGGTCGGCGGCGGTGGCTAAGCCAACCGCTGCTGTTGCGGACCGTGACCAAGGGGGCGGCGGCGGTGTCGAGGGTTCTTCCTCCGCCGTCGTGCCGCTGCCCTATACTCGGCAGATTGACGCCGGCGTTAGCCGGCCGCTGTTGCTTGTTGTCTATCGGGGGGCCGGCGATGGTGGCGGGACTACGCTGCCGCCGCTGCGGCGCGTTGGCATAGACGGGTCGGCGGTGGTGGTGGGATTAACCACCGCTGCCGCTATGTTGTGGGCGACGCACGGTGGCGGCGGGCCGCCGCCGTCATCGTCATCGTGTCGTTTAATCGACGATATGGGTTACGTTCGTGGGTTGGTCCGTGTCTAGTTATCCGTTTAAGCGCAATAGCAAATGAACGAAAACTTTATTAGCCAATTAATGATAGTGACACGTAGGATGTTGTTTAAAATTTCAGAGTGGTTACGTGGGTTATACTTGTGAGCGGACGTTTATTTTGCATACGTGGCATATCGAGGTGAGTGGGTTTTACATGATATATATTATGATTTTATGTGGATATGTGCATTGTTGATGTTAACTTGTGATGTTTCGGGTTGCGTGATGACTCGACGGGCGGGAAACCGCGGAGGCCGGATTGCGGGATGGTCCGGTGAACGGGAAACCGTTAAGCTGTATTACTTGGGGCTGTATGTGCATAATACTTGTAATATGTTGATTGTCTAACTTACTCACTAAGCGGTGAAGCTTACCCCTCGTGATTTGTTGTTTTAGGTACAAGCTCCGGTGTTGATAAGGGCAAAGCTCCGGCTTGAGGGTTCCCGGCTGATGGCGTTCTGATCCGATCATTATTTCTATAGTTGACTTTTATTTGGGATATTAATATGTTTGACTTGGTTTTTTTGAGGATGATTATTCATATACGATAAATGCAAGGTTTTATTCAGATTTTATTTTAATTTTTTTTTCATTTGGGTTTGGGTGTTACATGAAAGATCAAAATATAACATGAAAGTGGCAGAAATTGATGGTTCAGATTCAGATGATTACTCAGATGAAGGGGATATAAGATCATTCCATAGAGGTCAGAGCAAGCCATTTGAGAAGATGTAAATTTTTATGTAAGTGACTATGATGTTGAACAAACAGTTTCCATTAAAGAACTTTGGCCTGGGATCTGATGCAAACCAAGGTTCATATGAAAATATATTATCTTATTTTGCTAAAGGTTACAATAGGAATGCATAGTCCACATCTCATAAGCAGTTCCTATTTAGGCATCAAGCTAGCCCCAAGCCCTAAGGCAAGGTCAGGTCCTGGAAACTTTTTGAGTGAAGGTTCAATTATGCAGTGCAGGAGTATTAAGATTGTGTGCGAGACAGTAACAGGGTTACCGTGTCCAATGTTATAAGACACTAGTAGGTCACACCGCTGCACACTAAATTGAGAATATTTGGAATGTGTGTGAAATAATTAATTGATTATTAATTATTTAAAAGGGAAAAAGGATAAATAATTAGTAAAATTATTTATCAGTTAATCAGTTAGATTAATTAAGAGGGAATTAAAAGGGAAATTATATAATTGATTAATCAGTTTGATTAATTAATTATAAGATAATCATAGGAGGAATTATAATTGGTATATAACACTGCCAAAATTAATCCTATAAATATAAAGCCTTGGGTTATCATTATTATTCAACCAAAGTTGTTGCTTAATCCTCAAGAAATCAACTCTCCCTCCCTCTCTCTCCCTAAGTCGACGGCGCACACACACAAGGGCAAACCAGTCGGTTTTGTTTTTCCAGTCACGGTGGTCTAGCAGCCTTTCTCGCAAAGTGTCAGTAGCGGTGTAACCCCTGCCAGCTGTCCGGATTTTTCTCGTGTTAAAGGTAACCCTCAAAACACCCTATGATTGTATCTGTATGGTTTAGGATTGGATCCTCGTTTGGGAATCAGTTTTTTGTTATCCGCTGCGCACATTTAGTGTCTACGGTTCCCAACAGTGGTATCAGAGCCACTTCCTTAAACCTACAGATCAGGTTTATCTAGGTTTGTTAAAAATTCGATTTTTATGTTCGTAATAGTTAAAATTGGATTTTTCATAAAAGAAACCTAACCGGTGGTGGAACGGCGGCAGTTAGCCGACCGGACCACCGAACCGTACCACCATAAACCACCATGGGCTATCGCCGGCTACACCACAGTTGGTGGTGATCGCCGGCAGCCCTCACGAATTAAACCACCACCGCACCACCGTATGTGGTGGCGGTGTTGATTGCGGCCACGGAACACCACCACACCACCGATTGTGGTGGTGGTGGTGTCGATTAGAAACAAACCGCCATACCACCATCTATGGTGGTGGCGGCATTGATGACGATCGAATAAACCACCGTCGATCGGCAACGACGGCGGTGGTGATGCTTGATTTGACCACCGAAGCCGGAAATGGCGACGGTGGTGGTGATGATATTCGAACAGCCGCAGGAAGGGGGCGGCGGTGGTGGCGAATGCTGCTGCTGCCGTCGTTCTCCAAAACGACCGCCACACCACCGTTTGTGGTGGTGGCGGCGATGGGATTTTTGTTAATCAAGACCGCAGGGAGGCAGCGGTGGTGGTGGCTTTGCGCTACTGCTGCCGTCGTTCTCTCAATCGATCGCCACACCACCGTTTGTGGTGGTGGCGGCGATGGCGTGGTCGTTGTTGTTGTTGCGCCGGCCAGGCGGTGGCGATGGCGGCATTAGCTGCTGTTGTCATCGCCGGTGGTGGCGATGATGATTGTGGTGGTGGCGGTGGTCGACAACCGCCGCAATGGGGTGTCGGCCGCTGCAGTTTTGGGTTTCCGATCGAAAGAGAGGACAGCGACGGTGGCCTTAGGGCTGCTGTCGTCGTCAAACCCTTGTGAACCAGCTCGCGCCGCGAGCAATGGCCTCGCGCCGCGAACAGATGTCTCGCGCCGCGAACAGGGGCCTCGCATCGCGAGCAGTGGCTAACATTGGTGGCTGTTATTTTTCCGGAACACCAACCAGTGCGGGGGCGGTGGCAGGTAGCTGTTGTTGTTCGCGGTAGGAGGTAACGGATAAGGGTTATCTAAACCAGATAGGTTTTAAAACCCTAGGGATAATTTTAATTTTAAATTTTAAATCTTTTGATAAACTAGAAATTAAATTATCCGTTTATGTCATAGTCAAACCCTTTCTGACCCGTGGTTGTGTGCTTTTATTTAAACATATGTTCCTTTTATTATTGTTCGTTACGGGAGGCCTGCGTGCCATTTACAACCCGGTTTTATAATGTAATTTTTCCTTTATAAATAAAATAACCGAAGAAATAACCGAAGACGGAGCCAAGGAGATAACCATGGAGCTTGAAGCCAGTGGGAGCGCCGAGAAGATTTGTCCCTTAGGAATAAAGACCGTCGTTTTGTGTTGGCTCACAAAACGACAATAGTTAAGGGTTTTTGACTATGACTTGTTTTACTGCGTGGTTGTTTATATTTAATAGTTATATAAATTGCGTGGTTGTTTTATTTACGTAATTTCCTTTTAAATATAAACGTTTTTAAAATCAAATAAATTGGATACAATTACAGCCTGTGTTTGGATCCAAGTTTTTGAAAACTGGCATTTATAACCCTTATCAAAATCATAGATTAGTAAGTGCAACCCACTTTTGGGGCACCTCCGGTGTAAGGTACATAGGACGTTGTAAGTGCACACACTATGAGCGTCCGTGTTCAAACCGAAACTGGAGGGTGATAAAACTCTGCGAATTATCTCCGGGTGGTACCGACCAGGGTTTGTCCAGGTCCCGGGTGGTGCAGTCTATTTTGGTAATTATTTATTCACCGGGTGGTACCGGGCCAAAATGCACTAGAGGGACTAAATATGCACGGATTATATATCCGATGTCCCGACGATCTAGAAATCGCATTTTCGAATTAAAATGCGATTGGTATAGTTTTACCTACCATACATCACCTGAGTCGGTTTGACATGATTACATGCTTCCCGACACATGTGAAATATGGATTCTAGTCTAATAAATTTATTTTAAGGGTAATAATTTATTAGAGTTTTTATAATTATAAACTAAGCTTGGAATTTTATTCTTTATTGTAGATGTCTAAATCTGTAATTCCGTTTTACAATGTCTTGCGTGCACAGGGTAAGCTGTATGTTCTGGAGAAACCTGTTTCACGACCAGAGAGTAATTCTCCCGAGAGGGATTTTACTCAGTACTTTAAATATTTGGCAGATGAATCGGATGTAATGTCCATTCTGATTTTCTCTACGTCACCCGAGTTCACGGGAGATTTAAGAGTCAAATCCTTTCACGAGGTTGTGAAAGATATGGAGAACCAGTTAGGTCTTTATAAGCACACAGGTAAGCTTCTGATCATGCAAGAGATTTTTTCACTGAAACTGAAAAAGGATCAGTCAGTTAAAGACCATCTTATTGAAATGAGAAGGCTCTTTAAATGTTTATCGCGTTTGGGGTACAAGATGACTCAGGAAGAGTTAGTGTATCTCATGTGGTTTTCCCTCACGAAAGAGATTCAAGACACAGCTAGTGCCTATATGAAGGAACTAAAGAATGACATGGATAAAGTTCATGAAGATATTCTGGCCAGTCTAGAGCCAGTACCGGCACCTGCTGATCTCATGGATACTGATTTGATTGATGAGCTGGGGGATCTGAGTTGCCCAGAATGCGGTAGCGAGGATATTTGCGAGCACTCGATGAATATCGACCAGATAGAGATCGGTTTACCCGATGCTCCAGGTATCTTTATGATAGATTGCTTAATCACTTCTTATGAATCATGGGTAATTGATACAGGCAGTGGTAACCACATTTGTAATCATTTACAGGGATTCACTAGAAGAAAGGCTTTGAGGAAGGACCGTTCGAACCTACGAGTTGGCGAAGGCACTCCGCTGATTGCTGAAGCTGTAGGATCTTATAGTCTTAGTTTACCCTCGGGTCTAGTTTTGGAACTGGATAATTGTTATTATATTCCAAATATGATTAAGAATGTTTTGTCTTTTGATTTGTTAGTAGACCAAGGTTTTTATTACAAATACGATTATAAAATGATTTCTGTCTTTAAAAATAATATCTTCTATTTTAAAGCAACACCTGTGAATGGTCTATATACAGTAAATCTACAAGACAACAGTAGTGAAATCTATCATATAAGTAAACGATCCAAAGACATTGAGTATCAGACTTACCTCTAGCATTGTCGTTTAGGCCACATAAACAAGAAACGCGTTGAACTACTCCTAAAAGGAGGTTTTCTTGGAACTTTCGATTATAAACCTTTTGATAATTGCGAGTCTTGTTTATCTGGCAAAATGACAAAGCAACCTTTCAACAAAGAAAATGAAAGGGCTACTGACTTATTAGAAATAATTCACACAGATGTGTGTGGACCTTTTAGTCATGTGGCAAGAGGAAAATACCGGTACTTCATTACCTTTACTGACGATTTCAGTAGGTATGGTTATGTCTATCTTATGAGACATAAATCTGAAAGCTTTGAAAGATTCAGAGAATTTCAGAATGAAGTACAGAATCAACTTGGCAAAAAGATCAAGTTTTTAAGGTCGGATCGCGGAGGCGAATATCTTAGTGATGAGTTTGACAATCATCTGATGGAGTGTGGGATTGTATCCCAACTCACACCTCCGTATACACCTCAGATGAATGGTGTGTCAGAAAGGAGAAATCGTACTTTACTTGACATGGTACGATCGATGATGTGTCACTCTACGCTGCCAATGTCATTCTGGGGACATGCGCTCGAAACATCAGCACATATACTGAACAGAGCGCCAACAAAGTCGGTAGAAAAGACTCCATACGAATTATGGAAGGGTAAGAAACCCAATATATCTTTTCTAAGAATTTGGGGTTGTGAGGTTTACGTCAAACGACCCACCTCAGAAAAACTCAAACCCAAATCCGACAAGTGTTTCTTCGTTGGATATCCCAGGACCACCGTGGGATATTATTTCTACAACCCTGAAGAGAACAAAGTTTTTGTTGCTCGAAATGGAAAATTTCTGGAAGAAAAATTTCTCAGTTCTAGGAACACCAGAAAGGATGTAGATCTACAGGTAGTAGACGAAGAAAACACCACACCAATTGTTGAGCCAGAAATTCAACATGAGAATGTTGAACCTCAATCAGAATCGATTGAGGAAGTGCAAACACAGGACCTTCGCAGATCCAGTAGGGTAAGACAAGAACCAGATATGTATCTTGGGTTTCTAGTTTCTCAGGATAGTGGAGACTTGAATGAACCAACATCCTATGGAGAAGCTGTGTCAGGCAATGAGTCTGAACAATGGCAGGAAGCCATGAAGGCCGAGATGCAATCCATGTACGACAACAAAGTTTGGGAGTTGACTGATTTGCCACAACACTGTAGAGCTGTTGGACGCAAATGGGTTTTCAAGAAGAAAACCGACATGGATGGAAATGTACACACTTTCAAGGCCAGACTGGTCGCAAAAGGGTTCACGCAAACTCATGGTATCGACTATGATGAAACCTTTTCACCAGTAGCCATGCTAAAGTCAATTAGGATTCTTATGGCCATTTCAGCGTACTTTAACTACGAGATCTGGCAAATGGACGTCAAGACAGCCTTTCTGAATGGAAAGTTAACAGAAGACGTCTATATGGAACAACCAGAGGGGTTTGAAGATCCTAAGAATCCTAACAAGGTGTGTAGATTGCTAAAATCCATTTACGGATTAAAGCAAGCATCTCGAAGCTGGAACTTACACTTTGATGAGCGAATCAAAGAATTTGGTTTCGCCAAAAGTGAGTTCGAGCCGTGTGTCTACACTAAGTTCAGTGAGAGCATAGTAACCTTCTTGGTCTTGTACGTAGATGATATTCTACTCATAGGAAACGATGTTCCAACTTTACAGAGTGTAAAGAGTTGGTTGAGCAAATGTTTCCAGATGAAAGACCTTGCTGAAGCCGCTTTATATACTTGGCATAAAGGTCTACAGAAATAGATCTAAGCGGCTTATCGGACTTAGCCAAAGTACGTACATTGATAAAATCTTGAAGAAATTCAGGATGGATGAATCCAAGAAAGGATTTATCCCGATGCAACATGGCATAGTGTTAAGCAAAACACAGTGTCCTGCTTCTAGTCAAGATCAGGACAAAATGAAATCGGTCCCATATGCATCAGCAATTGGATCGATTATGTATGCCATGTTATGTACTAGGCCCGATGTTGCTTACTCAGTAAGTGTTACGAGCAGATATCAACAGAATCCAGGAGAACCTCACTGGGTAGCTGTCAAGAACATTCTCAAGTACCTGAGAAGGACGAAAGATATGTTCTTGGTCTTTGGAGGATCTGAGGATGAAATCAGCGTCACAGGATATTCTGACGCTAGTTTCTAGACCGACAGAGATGATTTTAGATCACAGTCGGGGTACGTCTTTACCCTAAACGGAGGCGCGATCTCGTGGAAGAGCTCGAAGCAGGTTACGATTGCAGATTCAACTACAGAAGCAGAGTACATTGCAGCATCTGATGCGGCAAAGGAAGCTGTCTGGCTAAGGAATTTTCTGTCGGATCTCAGAGTGGTTGCCAGTGTCTCTAGACCGATTGATATATTCTGTGATAACTCAGGAGCCGTGGCGCAAGCAAAGGAACCTAGAGAGCATCACAAGTCAAGACACGTGCTCAGAAAATATCACCTTATCCGAGAAATCATTGGAAGAGGAGATGTGAGAATATGCAAGATTCCAACAGAAGAAAATGTCGCAGATCCGCTGACAAAGCCACTAGCAAGGGTGAAGCATGAGGCTCATGCAAACTCCATTGGGATGCAGTACCTGGACGCCAGTAGCTAGTTTTTAGTTTATTAATTATTACTATAGTTCAATTTTAAACGATACAATCATGTAAAGTTCTTGATGTAATAAATGGAGGTTTTAATTCATGATTGTTTTAAATTAACTATTTTTCGCATATTTAACGTATCCATGATTTCACAAAGTTTTGTATAAAATCTAAAATTCCGTAGCCACTTATTGAAATGGGAATTTCAATAGGGAGTTTAACGCTATTATAAGTACTTGATGATTTATTCGAAGTAAAGAATAAAAGCACAAGTGATGTGACCAAGTATTTATAGATACTCATCAGAGTGCTTGGGTATTGGAAGTGACCAGTATCAAGTATGCTTCATGGAGCACCAGTCTTAAGCATTGACTTGAAAGGTTATCCTTATACCTTAGATATTTGGTTTGGGAACACGAGGACTACTGTACTCTTAGTGCGTCCTAACGCTGCACCGTAACAGGGCGGCCATACGGGACGTGACTAGATGCAACGGAAGCCGTGGATCCAAATGCAAGTAGTCAAGAAGGGATTTGCACCTCTTTCAAAAGAGAGATATTTCCGGGCCCCTTGACGATTAAGATTGGCAGAAAACGCGTGGCCACGCTCGGATAGAATAGCAAGTGTTATTTAGTAATACCCGTTACTGCAGGCAATCGAAATCAGAGTCAAGAAATACTTGATTTTAAGAAATGAATCCTCCACTCAATGTCTTAAAATCATTTTAGAAATATCGTGAGCAAAAGGAATGAACCTGTGTACAAATTCAAGCGTGAATTGTATCTCTGGATATAAGAGATCTTATAACCTGGTTAACCTAAGTGTCTGGCTAGGGACCTCCTTAGGCTAATGGTAACAGCACACTTACATGTCTAGCACAAGTGGGAGTCTGTTAAGATTGTGTGCGAGACAGTAATAGGGTTACCGTGTCCAATGTTATAAGACACTAGTAGGTCACACCGCTGCACACTAAATTGAGAATATTTGGAATGTGTGTGAAATAATTAATTGATTATTAATTATTTAAAAGGGAAAAATGATAAATAATTAGTAAAATTATTTATCAGTTAATCAGTTAGATTAATTAAGAGGGAATTAAAAGGGAAATTATATAATTGATTAATCAGTTTGATTAATTAATTATAAGATAATTATAGGAGGAATTATAATTGGTATATAATGTTAGGGTAAAAATCCACAATCGCACGATGACCGACTATAATCGTAAGACAAATGTTAGGACAATGGTCCTGTATTAAGATAAGGTCCTAAGATAAAACCTAAAAGAGCTATCGAACAAAGATCATTGAATATCGAACGAATACATCAAATAAATCGAACGATGACTATAATGTCGTACGACGGTACTAACGAATAAACATACGAAGTTTATGTCTTTGATGCAGGCAAGCTGATTATAATATCTAACAATTGTCCACCTTTGAGAAAGTCCGAGATTGAGTACTATGCTATGCTCGTTGGAGTTCATCACTACAACGAACATGTTTTAAGTTATATATCGTTCGATGGTAACCAACGACATCAAGATAGACCGTTACAAGCAAGATTCTCTCAGCAGTTACAATCTGGACATTAACTCTCAGCAATACCGTTGGACAGTTTCTCTCCGAGCATTAAATATCAACAATAACGTTGGACGGTTACGATTTGGACAATGATGAACCATAGTACCGTTGGACAGTTATTTTGAAGCTACTATAAAAGAAGGATCAAGCCAGCATTTGAAGACACGAAGTCTGCTCGAAGCTCACAAATTCACTATTGGCTATTCTTTGATCATCAGTTGTAATTTACAATCGATTTCATTGTTATTTCTCTTGTAATCGTACGACCAAAGCTGTATACTTTAATGACATCACCCCTGTTTGGTGATCATAGTGCACTGTCGACTTACCTTCTAGGTCGACCGCAGGTTTTTTCCTCCTTCGAGAAGTTTTTCCTGCGTCATCAAATTATTTGTCTCATTTTACTTTCCCGCACTATTCATTGATTGTAATTTCTTTCTCTCGACGGTTAAGCCTCACACAAATTTCTTACGACATCGAGTTGTGTAATTTTTTACATAAACAGTTTGGCGCCCACCGTGGGGCTCCGTTTTGAGAAAAATTTCATTCGGTGAAAAGTGCGCCTTAGTACTAACTATTTCTTCGAGTTCTCTTTGAGATATTTGTGCAGGATAATGGATAACGGATTTATAGCATCTCTACAACAACAATTGCAACAAGCTAATGACGAAATCCAGCGTCTTCGAGCTTCGCAAGGTCCATCGATGCCTATTCCTCCTCCTTATCCACCTCAACATCTGAGACCACCACTTCGACCACAGTTCAATACCTCAGTACCACTATCGACTGTAAACCATCATTATAATAACGTACGACCGTCTATGCCTCAAGGTCCACCACCAATACCTCATGGCCCGCCACCTATGCCTCGAGGTCCACCTCCCATGCCTCAAGGCACACCCGCATTCACGTTCGGACCTTTCAACAATATATCCCAGCAAATTCCTATCCCTGGTCACATACCTACAGCTGCTAGTTCCACCGTTCATACGACGATACCGCCCAACACCGGAATCTCTTCTGGTTTTATCCCAACAATTCCAATAACCGCTGAAGACCCTTTAAACGTACGATTGAAATCCTTGGAAGACCAGAATCAAAAGCTGTTCGCGTTACTTACAAAATTACCCGGAGCAGCAGTACCTGTCGAAGTTGAACCTAAAACCGGATTTCAAGCCTCACCGTTCGTCGATGAATTAGCTCTTGTCGACGTACCCAAGAAATATACCATTCCAGCTTTTGCAACAAAATATTCCGGAATTACGGATCCAATCGAACATATAGCACAATATAAGCAACTTATGTGGACAGTTCCTATACCGGCGCAATATCAAGAAGTTTGCATGTGCAAAAGCTTTGGATCAACCTTAACAGGAGCAACATTACAGTGGCTTATTAACTTAAAGCCAAAGAGTATTGGATCCTTCGCAGAATTGGTAAACCAATTCACCCAACAGTTTGCTAGCAGTCGTAAGATGGAGAAGCAGACCAGCGACCTATACTACATCGTACAGAAATCTGGAGAAACGATCCGCGACTACTTCAACAGATTCAACGCAGCAATGATTGAAATAAAGAATTGCGATGTAAAGACTGCGATCGAGGCGTACAAGCGTGGGCTAGAAGATTCCTCTGGACTATATTTAGAATTGATGAAATACCCTCCAGAAAACTTCGACGACGTACGAGCTAGAACATTAGCTTTCATGAGAATAGAGGACAGTGCTCTCTTTCGACGAAAGCATTCTGCTGAAAAGAAACCTCTTGGTGCTCAAAAACATGATTTTAAGCACAAAAGAGTAAACAAGATTGGAAACCCTCGACATGAGTCGAAAGCTCGACCAAGCAAAGGTACTGTTAAAATACGATATCCAGAATTATCTAATTACAATTTTGCAGGTACATCGAAAGACTTGGTAGATTCGCTACGAAAGATTGATGCAAACGTACGATGGCCAAAGAAGTCTGACAAACCAAGCAAAGACAAAGATCAAAACAAATGGTGCGACTTCCACGAAGATCATGGTCATACGACGGATGAATGCATCAGCCTCAAAAAAGAGATTTCATATCTGAAATCTATGGGACATCTAAAAGGCGTCATTCCAGAAGAACAAGGGCGACCAGCGTCACCGGTTCACACAAAGGTTGTAAACTGCATCACTGGAGGATCAGAAGTATGCGGACTTACATATTCTGCTGCCAAAAGACATGCGCGGGATGGTCGAGACGAACGTCCTACTCCCAAAGAAGTTAAATCGAAGATAGAAAAAGAGCTCGATGTTCGACAAAGATGATACTCAGGGGGTCCATCATAAGCATCATGACGCTCTAGTCATACAGTTGACAATCGGAAACTGTTCGACTAAGAGAATATTGATCGATGGAGGCAGTTCAGCTAACGTTATTTTTGCAGATACTTTAAAAGTAATGGGAATCGAACGATCAGAAATCGTACGACGAAGCACTACCTTGATCGGATTCAATGGAGACCCGATGAACACTCTCGGAGAAATCATCTTACCTGTCTTCGCCAAAGGCATCAACAAGCAAACAAAGTTCAACGTTGTAGATTGCCAATCGGCCTATAATGTTATTCTTGGAAGACCATGGATCCACGAGATGAAAGCAGTCCCTTCGACATATCATCAGAAAATCAAATTTCCTTCTCCATGGGGAATTCAAGAAATTGCTAGTGAAAACAAGGTTGCACGAGAATGCTACAAGATTACGATGAAGACAAAGCCACAGGACATCTAGCAATTACAGAGCCAGGATGGGAAAGAACGAACGACGATCTTCGACTAGAAGAAGTCGTACTCGATCCTGAACATCCTGATCGAAAGGTCTTCGTAGGAGCCTCGCTCCCCCTGACATAAAAAATACGATTATATCTTTTTTGCAGGAACATTCAGACTGTTTTGCATGGTCGCACGAAGATATGGTTGGAATAGATCCCAACGTTATATCACATAAATTGAACGTGGATCCTCCTTTTAAGCCAATCAAGCAGAAACGTCGCAAGTTTGCACCTGAACGAAATAAAGTAATCAATGACGAAGTCGACAATCTGCTCAAAACTGGAAAGATCCGAGAAGTCAAATATCCAGAATGGCTAGCCAACGTGGTCGTCGTACAGAAGAAAAATGGAAAGTGGCGAGTTTGTATCGATTTCACGGATCTAAACACAGCTTGTCCGAAAGATCCTTTCCCGTTACCTCACATCGATGCTATGGTCGACGCAACAGCAGGACATGAATTGTTGACGTTCATGGACGCATATTCAGGATATAATCAAATCCTGATGCACACGGACGACCAAGAAAAAACCGCATTCATGACAGACAAAGGCATATATTGTTATAAAGTTATGCCATTTGGTCTTAAGAATGCAGGTTCGACGTATCAGAGGTTGGTTAATATGATGTTCAAGAAACATCTTGGTCGAACGATGGAGGTTTATATCGACGACATGCTCGTGAAATCAGAACGTTCGATTGATCATGTAGCACATTTAAAGCAATCGTTCGACATCCTACGACAATACAAGATGAAGCTCAATCCAACGAAATGTTCCTTCGGAGTACGAGCAGGAAAATTCTTGGGATACTTGGTAACACAGCGAGGAATTGAAGCAAGCCCAGAACAAGTTAAAGCTATCACCGAGATACAATCTCCAAGGAATATCAAAGAGGTCCAGAAGTTAACAGGACGAGTGGCAGCTTTAACCCGATTTATCTCACGATCATCGGACAAATGCCATTTATTCTACAATGTTCTACGAAAGAATCAAGGCTTCTTATGGACAGACGAACATGAGAAAGCTCTACAAGAACCGAAGCAATACATGACATCACCTCCCCTATTGACAAAACCAGTCGAAGGTGAAAGTCTGCAATTGTACTTGGCAGTAAGCAAAAATGCGACAAGCGCAGTACTCGTGCGAGAGGAAGATCAGCAACAACGACCAATTTATTATGTCAGTAAATCCTTCCTCGACGCAGAAACCAGGTACACGTCAATGGAGAAATTGCTACTGGGTCTTATGACAGCAGCAAAGAAGCTAAGGCATTACTTCGAGTCGCATCATATCATTGTTGTGACCAATTATCCACTCAAGACAGTGCTTCGAAAGCCAGAATTAACAGGACGTCTAGCCAAGTGGAGCATCTATCTCAGTGGGTTCGACATTGAATTCAAACCCAAGACAGCAATTAAATCGCAAGTATTGGCAGATTTTGTAGCAGAATTCTCTCCAGGATTGGAACCAACGACGTGCGACGAAATTGTGATGATTTCAGACAACAAACCCTGGATACTCTACGTTGATGGCTCTTCGAACATACGAGGATGTGGATTGGGTATTGTCTTAAAATCATCACAGGGGGGAAACATAGTATACTCCATACGATGTGAATTCAAAGCCACGAATAACGAAGAAGAATATGAAGCTTTGATTGCAGGATTGGATATTGCTCTTAGACTGGGGGCAAAACAGTTGCATGTTCGAAGCGATTCTCTGTTGGTGGTCAACCAAGTAAATGGAGATTTTCAAGCAAAAGACTCAAAAATGATGAGTTATCTCAAAGCTGTTAAAGATCAAATCGCACGATTTGAACACTTCCTGATCGAACAAATATCAAGAGATCTAAACATGCAGGCTGACGCACTAGCTAACTTGGGATCTGCATTCCACGATCCATCTATGGAGAATATCCCAATACTTCATCTTACGACGCCAACAATTGAAGCAAAAAATGAAGTACAGATGAACGAAGAAATTTACAATTGGTCGCTCGACGTATGGAATTATCTCAAGCACGACCAACTTCCTGAAGATAAAATGGAAGCCGAAAGACAAGGTCCAAAGCCTCAAGATATACGATCTTTGAAGATCAACTCTATCGAAGATCCACGACTGGACTTCTCCTACGATGTGTCACAAGTAAGTCGCAAATCAATCAAATTCTTCAAGAAATGCACGACGGAGAGTGTGGGAGTCATGCAGGGGGCAGAAGTCTTGCCAATCGAATCTCACGACAAGGCTATTATTGGCCTACCTTACGAGAGGATGCAATAACGTACGTCCAACGATGTGATGCATGCCAAAAGCATTCGGGTATGGTCCATCGACCATCCGAACCCTTGCACTCTGTTCTAGTTCCATGGCCATTTATGCGATGGGGAATGGATATCGTGGGAAAATTACCCCCAGCTCCTGGACAAAAAGTCTATCTACTCGTGCTTACCGACTATTTCTCAAAGTGGATAGAAGCTGGTGCTTTTTCGCAAGTTAGAGATAAAGAGGTAATATCTTTCATCCAAAAGAATATCATTTACAGATTTGGAGTACCGGCCGAGATTATGTGCGACAACGGCTCACAGTTTATAAGTGATAAAACTCGCACGTTCTGTGAAAAACGAGGAATCAAGCTAGTCACTACAACTCCAAGATACCCTCAGTCCAACGGATTGGCTGAATCAAGCAACAAAGTCATCATTAATTCAATCCGAAAGAGATTGAAAGGAGCAAAAGGCAAATGGGTAGAAGAATTACCATCCGTTCTATGGGCAAATCGTACGACACCAAGAGCATCAACAGGACAAACTCCATATTCTTTAGTATATGGATGTGAAGCGGTTTTGCCAATCGAAGCTCAAATACCTGTTGCCCGAAATCGAACGTTTGATCAAAATGTCATAAATTTATCTTACGATCTGGATGCTCTAGAAGAACTTCGAGAAAAAGCAGTACGAACAATGGCTGCACAGAAGGGAATCGTCGAAAGACACTTCAACAAAAAGGTAAAGGCCAAAATTTTTCAAGTTGGAGATTATGTCTTACGACATGTGTTTCAAAACACACAAGAGCCAAATGCTGGAAAACTTTCCATCAAATGGGAAGGACCCTACATAATTTTCAAAGTCATTGGAAATGGAGCATACAGACTTACGACAATGGAAGGTACGGAAATCCCACGAAGTTGGAATGCCCATCATCTTAAAAGGTACTATTTCTAAACCTATTTACATACGATTTATCTTCTTGGATCGATTACTGACTTGAGCGTCGGAGCGCCGTTGGTCAAACCAACGGCCACCCCCTAGCAACTATGTTTGTTCACAGGTATCGCACGACTATCGCAAGTATCGCACGATTATCGCATGTATCGCACGAACTATCGCATGTATCACACGATTGTCGCAGGTATCGCACGATTATTGCAAATATCGCACGATTAAATTGCTTTAAACGCACGATTATCTCGCAAGAGCGCAAGACAATTCGCCAGTCGCACGTATACTCTTATGAGTATAAAAAGAAACGTTTCTAATTTAAGTCTTAGGACTTTAAAAAACGTATGCAAAAACAAAGGCTAAAACGCACGATACAAGCTATAACGCATGGTATAAAGCTTAAAACGCAAGACAAGTGTTGAAAGTTAAAAGCACACGACAAATGATTACTGAATCAAATATTTTCCATTAATATTTTGCTAAAAATTAGCAAGATTACAAAAATCGAAAGGAAAATACAAAAGCTACTCTATGAAGCATCAGAGGTGGGAGGATCTGCGACAGAGGCTTCTTCGGTCTCTAAAGGATGCGCATGAACGGATCCAGAGGTTTCAGGAACCTCCTCCTCGACACCTACGTCCTTGACTTCAGTAGGCTTCTTCTCTTTAGTTGCCGCTTCTTCGTCCAGATCCTTTAGATCTTCCTCGTCAAGAAGATCTTCGGAACCCATCACCTGCACGAAGGAGGCCACCTCTTCACTCGCCATCTGTGAAGTGATGGTCCCAGTAGCCACACGTCGCATAAGCGCAGTACGTGCGACCACTCGGACTAAGGCAGCATCCTCCTCAAGCTCCTGGATCTTGGACGACAGTGCCTCCTCCCTCTCAGTCTTCTCCCGTCGAACGGTTAGCAGCTCCTTCTCCAGCTCCTTCGTACGATCCAAGGCCAACTTCAGCCGTTCCCGCTGTTGGACCTGAAACCAATCGCTGATTTCCAGCTTCGATTCCAGGTCCCCAATTTGGACCGACTTGGTGTTAACCTCATCGGTCAATTGGGCCAGCTTCTTCTTGGCCTTGTCAGCCTCCTTCCTGGCCACTTTGGCGTCATTCTGGTTCGACGCCATCTCCTCCTTAATCTTAGCCATCCGTGTATGGAGGCTAAGACTAGTTTGGAGAGCCTGCAAATAGAAAGGAAAAGATCAGAAACTTGTACAACAAAATAGAAATAAAAGACGTACGATATGAAAGAACACTTACCAGAAAGGAGATGCCCGCGACGGAGGCATCTAGATCCTCGATGTCCGCCTCCTCCATGCGCGCCTTCTGGGCAGGGATATGGAACTGCTCCAGAACCGGGAAGATGGACTTTGTTCTGATGACATTGTCCACCATGAAGTTAGAGGGCATGCTAATGGTCATGGTCGTAAGACCAGACCCCTCCTTCTCCTTACCCTTGTCGGCCTTCGACGCAGGCCGGCTCGACGCACCCGCCTCCTTCGCGGGTGGAGCGAAGCTGAGAGGAATTGCCTCAATCCCACCTTCAGCCTTTCGTTTGGCATCCTGAGGTGGGGTATCCAGGGAGACGTACGATGAACTCGTACGTTTGGCCACTAAACCCTCTTGGGCCGCAGCCTTCCTTTTGGCAGCACGAGCAGCTGCCTCGATCGCCGAAGTCTTCTTAGAAGCTGAACCTGCATAAAAAGAAAAACCAGAGTTAGAAACGTACGACTACAAATAAAAATTAAATTATCATCGTAAGATGATTACCTTCCATATCAGCCTCTTCGATCACTTGAACTTCCGGTTCGACGTCGCTCTCGTCGCCGCCCTTCGACGTCCTGTACCTGCGATCTGTCACACTGTAACTAAGGATACGCTCGATCGCTTCAGAACTCTCCACGAACGAAAAGTTAATGGCTGCAGAAAAGAAAACAAAGGATTAGCAAAAGAAGATAATTTAAATAAATTAAAGGAGACAAGAAAAGTTTAATTACCGCCTTTGTTCCATTCTGGAACGACCCACGATTCATCACCCACGACCGAAGATGTTTGAACGAAGACATATCTCGCCTTCCATCCACGATTGTTCACTTGGGTACCGTGAACCAACATGGCATCACTCCTCCCCCTTGGAAACAACCCATAACGGTTGTAGGGAGAGCGAATCACATTGAACGCAGAAAGGAGGTCGTCGACCGAGAATGCAGGACGATCCCAGTTTTTGGTCACCCGTTCGATTACATGGACAACACGCCAAAACTGGGGCATCAGTTGTCCCGGGGACAAATCAAAACGAGTCATAAACGCCCTAGCCAGAGGAGAGTAGGGCCATCGAAATCCGACTCTCAACGGATACTCGAACAGAGCAAAGAAGCCCGTCGGAGCATCCGCCGGACGAATTTCTCCGGCCACCCTCACTAAGGCACCCTCAGGAAGTCCTGCTAACTCCCTTAACTCTTCTACCTCTAAACTTTCGGTAATCGAACTCCTAACTTTCGACGACATAATAAAATCTAATCGGCTTAGACTATTCCTCAAACGAGTAAACCTAAGGGCGTCTAAACTTTTAGTACTTTTTCTAGCAATTGATTTTAGACGCATGAACTAGGGAAGAAAGAGGTACCTTATAAGCCTAGTCGCACGAAATATTTGCCGAAATTAGAATCGGATTACGATCTTGCGAATCAAAGCGAAAATTGGAAAAGATTTTGTAAAATCTTTCTTTAATCTGAATACACATATGTATAGTAATCAAATACCGGGTGAATCATCGAACAGAAGCAGGACACGCGTCGTCAATTAGCCGTTAGAAGACACGCGTCCAGAGTAACGGCTATATTCCTAACGTTAATTCGACCGTTAAGCAACGCATTTTTACTCCTTGTCCAGCGAATTAAAGATTTAGATAAAATTAGAATTATTTTCTAAATTTTGGGGGTAAATTGTTAGGGTAAAAATCCACAATCGCACGATGACCGACTATAATCGTAAGACAAATGTTAGGACAATGGTCCTGTATTAAGATAAGGTCCTAAGATAAAACCTAAAAGAGCTATCGAACAAAGATCATTGAATATCGAACGAATACATCAAATAAATCGAACGATGACTATAATGTCGTACGACGATACTAACGAATAAACATACGAAGTTTATGTTTTTGATGCAGGCAAGCTGATTATAATATCTAACAATTGTCCACCTTTGAGAAAGTCCGAGATTGAGTACTATGCTATGCTCGTTGGAGTTCATCACTACAACGAACATGTTTTAAGTTATATATCGTTCGATGGTAACCAACGACATCAAGACAGACCGTTACAAGCAAGATTCTCGCAGCAGTTACAATCTGGACATTAACTCTCAGCAATACCGTTGGACAGTTACTCTTCGAGCATTAAATATCAACAATAACGTTGGACGGTTACGATTTGGACAATGATGAACCATAGTACCGTTGGACAGTTATTTTGAAGCTACTATAAAAGAAGGATCAAGCCAGCATTTGAAGACACGAAGTCTGCTCGAAGCTCACAAATTCACTATTGGCTATTCTTTGATCATCAGTTGTAATTTACAATCGATTTCATTGTTATTTCTCTTGTAATTGTACGACCAAAGCTGTATACTTGAAGGACATCACCCCTGTTTGGTGATCATAGTGCACTGTCGACTTACCTTCTAGGTCGACCGCAGGTTTTTTCCTCCTTTGAGAGGTTTTTCCTGCGTCATCAAATTATTTGTCTCATTTTACTTTCCCGCACTATTCATTGATTGTAATTTCTTTCTCTCGACGGTTAAGCCTCACACAAATTTTTACGACATCGAGTTGTGTAATTTTTTACATAAACATATAACACTGCCAAAATTAATCCTATAAATATAAAGCCTTGGGTTATCATTATTATTCAACCAAAATTGTTGCTTAATCCTCAAGAAATCAACTCTCCCCCCCTCTCTCTCCCTAAGTCGACGGCGCACACACAAGGGCAAACCAGTCGGTTTTGTTTTTCCAGTCACGGTGGTCTAGCAGCCTTTCTCGCAAAGTGTCAATAGCGGTGTAACCCCTGCCAGCTGTCCGGATTTTTCTCGTGTTAAAGGTAACCCTCAAAATACCCTATGATTGTATCTGTATGGTTTAGGATTGGATCCTCGTTTGGGAATCAGTTTTTTGTTTTCCGCTGCGCACATTTAGTGTCTACGGTTCCCAACAAGGAGGTGCAACAACTAAACTCAGAAAACAAGCTAAATTCTGCGAGGAAGAAAGGAGTCTACGAACCATAACCAGCTTGCAAGCATATATCAGAGTTTTATAACTGTTGCAGTGATTATGTAGATTGGTTTCTTTCTTTTCCGGGTTTGGTTATTGTAACACCCCGCTAAAGCGGAACCGCAAGGTGATACAGCTAAGATTTCATCGCGATAGGATATAAATCACACCAATCATTCATACCAAAATTTAAAAGAGTTTACACAATATTTCAAGTATTACAATCCATCCTTCATTTAGGTTTACAAATTTAAACAAAATATGAATTGACATGACTGGTGTTATGCAAAAGTTCCCTTAATGAACATATCAAACCTTCGGAATTCCTGAAAAGCATGTTAAACAAGTGTCAACTACAAGAGTTGGTGAGTTCACAGGTTTTATAGATGTAAAGCAGTTATGTACAATATTCATCCCAAAAGACGTTTATTCGCAATACGGTTGTAAACAGTTTGGTGAATCAGTTCATTCACCCCAAAACAAATAACAGTTTAGTAAACGACAGTGAGTAGATTTCCCAAACGATGTGTTAATTACATGATATATATAAGTGAGTTACTACAATCCTTCATTTCGTGACATTGCTACGCCCCTATTCAGCCTTGCCGGGGGAAAACTAATTCCAGCCGGGGTGAATATTTTTCAATACAGTGCACCTATTACTCGTCAGTTCTAGGTGGGTATGTCAATCCAAATAGCGCTATCCACTTGTATCATAGGCCCAATTTGTAAGGGTTAATAGTAGTGCAGGGGACATTTCATTTATTGCTCACTATATCATGATTCAACAAATCAAAAATTTATTTCATAAAACATTTCATTTCATTTCATTTCGATGCTCGAGTTCATTTCATTTCAATTCATTTGATACTCGAAACATGGTTTCATTTCAATTCACTTCAATAAACTCAAAACATTTCATTTCAATAATTCATTTTATTAACATACTCACATTTCGATTTACATCATTTTATAAAACATTTCATATAAACGAATCATTTCATTTTGTCACAATAAGTCATTTCATTTCGATAATTCAATTCATTTCGCAACAAGTTCACAACCAAACACATTTAATCATATACATGCTTTTCACCCCAAAAATTTCGTAAAAGCGGTAAAAATGGGGCTGTGAATACTCACCTCTAGCGTTTAGTGCGGATTTGTTAAGGTTGGTGCGTGGTCTAGTGCCCGTCTCCGAACTACGGTTGCCCTATCAAACACGTAATTTTCAACGTAAGTCCTAAGTCCAACGGTTCTTAAAAATCGTACCGAAATCCATATAATGCCATTAAGTAAATTTTATAGTCCAAATTTAATAAAAATTCCTTTTGTCACAATTTTAAGGTTCTCCAAACATTTTGGGGTTCAAAACTTATAAAATTGGATTTTTCTAAAATTTCAGAATCTGTCAAAATTTTTGAGTTGTAAAAATTGCTATTTTGAACTTAGGTCCTCTAACTATTGAGTCTTAAAATTTTTACCCCCTGAATTATGGGATGTTAGGCACAATTCCACCAAATTTCATAATTTTTAGAGAATTTTTTACTAATTTTAAACATTTTTACAATTTTAGTGGTAAGGGCTGGAATTCCAGAATACCTTTAGATAGAGTTTAGTTCATAAATAATTCCATACACCACTTTATCACGAATTTCCAAAGAGATTTCCTAGATAAAACATATACCAAACTTTTGAGATAAGATTCATGCCATAAGGATGGTTTTTGAGAGATTTATGACCTCTTCAAGTGGTGCATGTGTAATCTGCCATAAGAGGACAGCCTACACCACCAACTTAAACTCATTGGTTGAAGTCTCAAAACTCCTCTAAATGACATGAGCTTGGACTTTTTAGAAAGCTAACTCAAAGTACTTGAGTTTAGGATCAAGAAAATTGTGCTTTAGATGAATAATCAAGGAGTTATGCTAGTTTGAAGTTGACCAAAGTTTCTGACCAAACACTGTTGCACACAAAAATGTTTTTGGATGGTTTGAACTCAAATCTTGGTGTTTTTATGCAAAATCAGTGGGGTATGAACCCTAACACCTTAAATTTCATCCCATAAAAATTTCATAAAGAAATGACTACAACAAGACCCTTTTTGAGTCGTACAAAGTACATGCAATTATTTTGACAGAATCTGTCCAACATTTAACATTCAAAATGATACCAAAACACATAAAATCATACCATTTCGGGGTTTTTCTTGCTATTTCACCCATAACTCAGATTATTCAAATGTAATACAACTAATATATGCTTTCATACCATCCAAACCCATGCATGAACTATTGATGAAGTTTAGCACAAGTTTGGTGGTCAAAAACATCATTTAACAAGGATTTTACATCCAAATGGTGTTCTTATGGGGAAGTCATTGACTCTCACCTTCATAGATTGTTTTTCCAACATTTCTAAGGTGGAATCTCTTTCCCAAACACCATAAGGATTTAGAATCCATAGAAGGAGGTTAAACCTCAAGAAAAACACGAAAATAGAGCTTGAAAGGAGTGAAAAACGAATCTAAACTTAACCTAACCTTCTTACCTTTGAGATTTTGATTACAATAACTTGAATGTGGTTTTTAATCTTCAAGAAATCTGATTTTTGAAGATGAGTTTAGGGCTGGACTTGAGAGAGAAATGAGAGGATTTTAGAGAGAGGAAGAGTTTAGAGAGAGAGGGATTTTTGAAAAATGGGTGAAGTGATGATGATGAATTGATTTTGTAGGGAAAAGAGGAGAGGAGAGAGAGATAGGGGGGGGGGGGTGGCCGGCCCCCTAGTGGGTCCCACCTCCTCCTCTCTTTTCTTTTATTATTTTTTTTTTTTTTACACACTTTCTTACACTGTCAGTTCGATTCGGTACCGGGTTTTCGGCGTTTTTGGCAAAAACCGACTTTTCGAAGGTGGTTTTAGATTATTTAGGTCGGTTTACTCATATTTTAAACAGAATAACTTAAATTTTCAAGATTCATTTTAAATTTGGCATTTTAGGATTATCGGGTGATTTCGGGCCGGTTCGGGCTTTTTCGGGCAGTTTCCGGAACTTTTAGGTTTTAGCCTAACTTTTTCACGCAAACTAACCTAGATTATCCAGGCAACTTAAATTCTACCTTTTAGCCTACAGGAACGCTACTGAGTGAATTTAACGAGTAGCTAACCTGAGTGTCAAAATTTGACGGATGTCACAGTTACCCCCGGTTGAAAGAAATTTCGTCCCGAAATTTAATTCTTGCTATTACAGCCGGGGTTTTCTGTGAAGAGATGCGGGTACTTGCTTTTCATGAAGGCCTCCCGCTCCCAAGTAAACTCTGGTCCGTGCCTAGAGTTCCATTTCACTTTGACTATCGGTATCCTGCTGCGTCGGAGTTGCTTGATTTCTCGATCAAGAATTTCGATTGGTTCCTCGGAAACACGCAGTTGCTCATCGATTTGAATCTCATCCAAAGGCAGAACTACGGTCTCCTCCGACAGACATTTCTTTAGGTTGGACACGTGAAACGTGTCATGAATTGAGCTCAGCTCTATGGGTAAGTCCAACCTATAGGCAACAGGTCCGCTTCTCTCTATGACCCTGAATGGTCCAACAAAACGAGGGTTCAGTTTCCCTTTCTTTCCAAACCTTATTATCCCTTTCCATGGTGATACTTTTAGTAACACTTTGTCACCAACTTGAAATTCCAACGGCTTTCGCCGATTATCGGCATAGCTTTTCTGGCGATCCCTGGCCGTTTTCAGCTTTTCTTGAACCATTTTGATTTTGTCGGTGGTCTCCTGCACGACATCAGGCCCAAACAATCGATTCTCTCCCACTTCCAACCAATTAAGTGGGGACCTACACTTGCGTCCATACAGTGCCTCGTATGGCGCACACTGAATGCTGGCGTGATAGCTATTGTTGTAGGAGAACTCGACTAAAGGTAGATGATCGTCCCAACTTCCTCCAAATTCCAACACACAGGCACGTAACATATCCTCTAATGTTTGGATGGTTCGCTCAGTCTGTCCATCGGTCTGAGGATGGTAAGCCGTGCTCAAATCCACACGAGTGCCCAAAGCTGCTTGAAGCGATTGCCAAAATCGCGAGGTAAATCTGCTATCTCTATCAGAGATGATCGATATCGGGACTCCATGTCGCATGACAATTTCACCGACATACAGCTGCGCAAGCTTATCGATGCTATAAGTTTCCTTTATCGGCAAGAAATGCGCTGATTTCGTGAGTCTGTCAACGATTACCCAAATCGTATCATGACCCTTTTTAGTCTTGGGTAGTTTTGTCACGAAATCCATCGATATCTGCTCCCATTTCCATTCCGGGATTTCCGGTTGTTGAAGAAGTCCGGACGGTTTTTGGTGCTCTGCTTTAACTTTTGCGCAAGTTAAGCATTTACTTACGTAGATGGCGATAACTCTCTTCATACCGGGCCACCAGTAATGCTCCTTCAGTCCCTTGTACATTTTATCAGACCCTGGATGAATCGAATACCTCGACTGATGAGCTTCATCCATGATCATCTTTTTCAATTGCTCCACCCTCGGAATCCAAATTCTTCCCTTGAAGTAACACACTCCATCCTCTTTCTCCTCAAATTCCTTTTCTACGCCGTGAAGAGTTTCCTTGTTTAAGTTGTCAGCCTTCAAGGCTTCCTTTTGTGCTTCCACTACTTGAGTTTTTAGGCTGGTCTGCACTACCAATCCCATTGCTCGTGACCTTATGGGCTTTACCCGCTCCTTCCGGCTTAACGCATCAGCAACAACATTCGCTTTCCCTGGGTGATACTTAATCTCGCAATCGTAGTCGCTGAGCAATTCCACCCATCTCCTTTGTCTCATATTCAACATCTTTTGATCAAGTATGTGCTGGAGGCTCTTATGATCCGTAAAAATGGTGCATTTGGTGCCATAGAGATAATGTCTCCATATCTTAAGGGCAAACACCACTGCTCCAAGCTCCAAATCATGAGTGGTGTAGTTCTTCTCGTGAACTTTCAGCTGTCTGGATGCGTAAGCGATGACTTTCTCGTTTTGCATTAGAACACATCCCAAGCCTTGATGTGAAGCATCGCAATATACCACGAAGTTATCTGTCCCTTCGGGTAATGCTAAAATGGGTGCGTTGCACAATTTATGCTTCAACACCTGGAACGCTTCCTCTTGCTTCTCTCCCCAAATAAACTTCTTGTCTTTCTGCGTTAGGGCTGTCAGCGGCTGCGCGATCTTGGAAAAGTTTGCAATGAACCTTCGGTAATAACCTGCCAGACCAAGAAATTGTCGAATTTCTGTCGGTGTTTTCGGGGCTTCCCATTTCTTTATAGCCTCGATCTTAGCTGGGTCAACATGTATTCCATCTCTATTCACTACATGTCCTAGAAAGTGAACTTCCCGAATCCAAAATTCGCACTTTGAGAATTTGGCGTATAGCTGCTCGGCCTTTAACAGTTCCAATATCAGCCTCAAATGATGCTCGTGGTCCTCCTTGCTCCTAGAGTAGATTAGGATGTCATCAATGAAGACAATCACGAACTTATCTAAGTATGGCCAACATACTCGATTCATCAAATCCATGAATACTGCCGGAGCGTTCGTCAAACCAAAAGGCATGACTAAGAACTCGTAGTGACCATAGCGGGTTCTAAACGCTGTCTTTGCGATGTCTTCCTCACGAACTCGCATTTGATGGTAACCAGATCGAAGATCGATTTTGGAGAAGTACGTTGCTCCTTGCAGTTGATCGAACAGGTCGTCGATGCGCGGAAGAGGGTAGCGATTTTTAATAGTGATCTTGTTCAGCTCTCTGTAATCGATGCACATACGAAAAGATCCGTCCTTCTTTTTGACGAACAACACAGGGGCTCCCCACGGTGATGAGCTGGGTCGGATGAATCCTTTGTCCAAAAGCTCCTGAAGTTGATTTGACAGCTCTTGCATCTCGGACGGTGCTAGTCGATAAGGCGACTTTGCTATGGGACCTGCTCCAGGAACTAGGTCAATGTGAAACTCCACTTGTCGTTGTGGAGGCAATCCAGGTAATTCTTCCGGAAATACCTCTGGAAATTCTCGCACAACTGGAATATCCTGAATTCGCTTTTCCTTCGCCTCTGTATCTATGACGTGCGCCATGAATGCTATGCATTCCTTCCGTAGATGACCTCGCATCTTCATAAACGACACAATCTTGATGTCTCTCTTTGGCCTATCTCCATACACTTCGAGTAATCCTCCATCAGGTAATGGTAATGCGACTATCTTTTCAGCACAACATATTGTTGCTCGATGCTTGGACATCCAGTCCATACCGACAATTATGTCAAAGCTCCCTATCTTGATTGGGATCAAGTCTATGCTAAAATCCTTTCCAGCTAAACCTAGAGTGCATTTTCTGATTATTTTGTTAGCCCTAACTAGTTCTCCGTTGGAGTATTCAATTACGTGGTCCTCTTTCAGATTCTGTGACTTTTTATTTATCTTAGGCCTGAATTCTAACGACACAAAGCTCATATCTGCTCCGGAATCGAAAAGCACAGTGGCAGGATAGTTGTTGAGAAGAAACGTACCTGTAACCACGTCTGGGTTTTGCCTTGCTTCCTCCGTCCCAATAACAAACGCTCTCCCGCGAGCTAGTCCTCCGCGGTTTCCTTGGTTTCCTGGATTCGCCGGCTGCGCCTGATTTGCGTAAGGCCTTGGATTCAACTTGGGACAAGCATTCCGGTAGTGATTGTAGCTCCCACACTCAAAACAGGCTCTCTTTCTACAATCCTTGTCGGTATGGCCTCCCCTGCCACACCTGGAACAGATAACACATCTCCCCGCATGATGATTCCCACATTTGCCACATCTCTGAGGCATCCCCTTTTCTTTCTCTGCTACTTGCATCTGCATTCCGTAGCTCCTAGTCATTCTTCTATCCTTTCCCGTCTTTCCTCTGAATTGCAGTTTGGGTGCTTCCTCCATCTTCCTCTTTCCCTTTGCCTTGTCACTCGAGAAAGTTCCCGATCGGATAGCGTTGTTGGTAAGGCGGTTTGCTAAGTTAACTGCCTCTTGTAGGCTCTTTGGATCAGCTGCCGTCACGTTACCTCTGATTTCGGGGGACAAACCCCAAACATACCTATCGACTCGGTTTTGTTCAGGTGTCACCAAGTGGGGCACTAACTTGGCTAACTCGTGAAATCGGGTAGTGTATGAGGTGATGTCGTTTCCCTTCATCTCGTGGCGCCATAATTCAGCTTCCAACTTTTGAAGTTCGCTCCTTGGACAGAATTCCTCCTTCAGCATCTTCTTGAAATCCTCCCAGGTGATCTGACCGGTTGCGTCACGGCCACGGACTTGTACCTGGGTGTTCCACCATGTCAAAGCTCGCCCTTGGAGTAGACAAGCGGCATACTCGACCTTATTCCTTTCCAGGCACTTGCTTATGTGAAGGACTGATTCCATACTTTCAATCCATGTTAATAATCCAACAGCTCCCTCTGTTCCATGGAACTCTTTAGGGTTGCAGCTTCGGAAGGATTTGTATGTACAATCTCGTTCCCTTGACCCTTGATTGTTGTTCTGATTGGTGTTCAGCCCAGCAGCCACCTGGCTAACTATGCCGGGTAACGAAGCCATCACTTGCTCCGATACGAGCCTCGACAAGTCCGGGTTCTCTCTTCTCGGAGGCATGTTTCTAAAGCAACAGCATGCCCACAAGTTTAAATGACACTTTCCATTTTCTAAGTGTAATCGCAATTCTACTTATTTTTCGCAATTTAAATGCCATACTAATTCACGCTATCATTTTAACCTAACGTTTTTAGACATTTCAAACAACCACAATAAGCATGTCAATTGCATATTCATTTTCTAACACATAAGCGGAGCATAGATAAGATCATAAAGCTTCCATTTAATAAAACAAATTCCAAATCATAAATTCACCAAGCATGTTCAAAATACGATCACATCCATACAGTCATCCATAATAATTCATAAATTGTTCAAATCTAGGCATACTGCCCCAAAAATAAGAGTTTTATCAAAAGATCAATCACCAAACCCACCCCCTAGGCCCTCACCCTCCAAACAGTCCACAGAAGTAGGAGTACCACCACGGTCACCACCAAATACACCACCGTATACAGGTGGTGGAGTGATGCCATGGTGTGGCTGAGGAGAGCCACCACTCGAGTGAGCTGCTGGCTATCAGCTCCGGCCACATCGATCAGGGAATCGATCATATGATCATGGTGGTCGATCATATGCTCATGGATACCCTGACCTCTAGCAAGACGTGTGACCTCCTGACGCTCGGTCTGAGTCATTCCTCTCATGCACAGGACAGGGGTACGAGCCATGTGTGGTGGTCGAGGAACTGGTGATGGTCGGGCAACAGGCGGTGGTCGGGCGGCAGGCTGCGGTGGAGGTACTCGAATGATCGGCGACGACGGTCGATAAGGCGGCGGGGATCCTGATGACGAGGACGACGAGGACGACGATGACCCACCTTGGCCCCTGACCCGTGATGGTCCCGCCCCATCCCCGGTGGGAATGCGGAAGGTCATTCGGGTAGGCAGTGGCACGCTCTTCCGAGCGGTGGTGCGAATCCGGAGTCCAGTCCGGACAGCAGGGACAGGTCGAGAGTCAGCGTCATCGTCGCTATAGGGATCCCGCTCTGGCACGGCGGTCCGAGATCGGGAGTTACCGTTCTCGCTACCTGGGTGCTCAGGGGACCCGTGAGATCGGTACTCGGATGGGTCTGACTCGTGAGACATGATACTGCGATAAAAGAATTAAGTTAATTTACGGGAAAATAAAATTTTTCAGAAATAAGTAATTTTGTACATATCATATGCAAACTCACACACAATTTCACATTTTTCAGGAATTTTCGGAAAGTTTAAATTTTTAAACCCGAATAGTATGATCAATTTATAAGTCTTATCCTATTTATATCGTGGCTAGGCGTAGGTGATCAGGCTCCGCATATCTATGATATATCAGAATAACACCTATACTAATCATACTAGTATCTAATTCTCCTATTCTTTGAAATCTTAAAAGTTTTAACTTATTTTGGAAAAACGGGTTATAGTACTTGGTTTTTATGAAAAACCAATGTTCTCTATAACCTATGGCTCTGATACCAAATCTGTAACACCCCGCTAAAGCGGAACCGCAAGGTGATACAGCTAAGATTTCATCGCGATAGGATATAAATCACACCAATCATTCATACCAAAATTTAAAAGAGTTTACACAATATTTCAAGTATTACAATCCATCCTTCATTTAGGTTTACAAATTTAAACAAAATATGAATTGACATGACTGGTGTTATGCAAAAGTTCCCTTAATGAACATATCAAACCTTCGGAATTCCTGAAAAGCATGTTAAACAAGTGTCAACTACAAGAGTTGGTGAGTTCACAGGTTTTATAGATGTAAAGCAGTTATGTACAATATTCATCCCAAAAGACGTTTATTCGCAATACGGTTGTAAACAGTTTGGTGAATCAGTTCATTCACCCCAAAACAAATAACAGTTTAGTAAACGACAGTGAGTAGATTTCCCAAACGATGTGTTAATTACATGATATATATCAGTGAGTTACTACAATCCTTCATTTCGTGACATTGCTACGCCCCTATTCAGCCTTGCCGGGGGAAAACTAATTCCAGCCGGGGTGAATATTTTTCAATACAGTGCACCTATTACTCGTCAGTTCTAGGTGGGTATGTCAATCCAAATAGCGCTATCCACTTGTATCATAGGCCCAATTTGTAAGGGTTAATAGTAGTGCAGGGGACATTTCATTTATTGCTCACTATATCATGATTCAACAAATCAAAAATTTATTTCATAAAACATTTCATTTCATTTCATTTCGATGCTCGAGTTCATTTCATTTCAATTCATTTGATACTCGAAGCATGGTTTCATTTCAATTCACTTCAATAAACTCAAAACATTTCATTTCAATAATTCATTTTATTAACATACTCACATTTCGATTTACATCATTTTATAAAACATTTCATATAAACGAATCATTTCATTTTGTCACAATAAGTCATTTCATTTCGATAATTCAATTCATTTCGCAACAAGTTCACAACCAAACACATTTAATCATATACATGCTTTTCACCCCAAAAATTTCGTAAAAGCGGTAAAAATGGGGCTGTGAATACTCACCTCTAGCGTTTAGTGCGGATTTGTTAAGGTTGGTGCGTGGTCTAGTGCCCGTCTCCGAACTACGGTTGCCCTATCAAACACGTAATTTTCAACGTAAGTCCTAAGTCCAACGGTCCTTAAAAATCGTACCGAAATCCATATAATGCCATTATGTAAATTTTATAGTCCAAATTTAATAAAAATTCCTTTTGTCACAATTTTAAGGTTCTCCAAACATTTTGGGGTTCAAAACTTATAAAATTGGATTTTTCTAAAATTTCAGAATCTGTCAAAATTTTTGAGTTGTAAAAATTGCTATTTTGAACTTAGGTCCTCTAACTATTGAGTCTTAAAATTTTTACCCCCTGAATTATGGGATGTTAGGCACAATTCCACCAAATTTCATAATTTTTAGAGAATTTTTTTACTAATTTTAAACATTTTTACAATTTTAGTGGTAAGGGCTGGAATTCCAGAATACCTTTAGATAGAGTTTAGTTCATAAATAATTCCATACACCACTTTATCACGAATTTCCAAAGAGATTTCCTAGATAAAACATATACCAAACTTTTGAGATAAGATTCATGCCATAAGGATGGTTTTTGAGAGATTTATGACCTCTTCAAGTGGTGCATGTGTAATCTGCCATAAGAGGACAGCCTACACCACCAACTTAAACTCATTGGTTGAAGTCTCAAAACTCCTCTAAATGACATGAGCTTGGACTTTTTAGAAAGCTAACTCAAAGTACTTGAGTTTAGGATCAAGAAAATTGTGCTTTAGATGAATAATCAAGGAGTTATGCTAGTTTGAAGTTGACCAAAGTTTCTGACCAAACACTGTTGCACACAAAAATGTTTTTGGATGGTTTGAACTCAAATCTTGGTGTTTTTATGCAAAATCAGTGGGGTATGAACCCTAACACCTTAAATTTCATCCCATAAAAATTTCATAAAGAAATGACTACAACAAGACCCTTTTTGAGTCGTACAAAGTACATGCAATTATTTTGACAGAATCTGTCCAACATTTAACATTCAAAATGATACCAAAACACATAAAATCATACCATTTCGGGGTTTTTCTTGCTATTTCACCCATAACTCAGATTATTCAAATGTAATACAACTAATATATGCTTTCATACCATCCAAACCCATGCATGAACTATTGATGAAGTTTAGCACAAGTTTGGTGGTCAAAAACATCATTTAACAAGGATTTTACATCCAAATGGTGTTCTTATGGGGAAGTCATTGACTCTCACCTTCATAGATTGTTTTTCCAACATTTCTAAGGTGGAATCTCTTTCCCAAACACCATAAGGATTTAGAATCCATAGAAGGAGGTTAAACCTCAAGAAAAACACGAAAATAGAGCTTGAAAGGAGTGAAAAACGAATCTAAACTTAACCTAACCTTCTTACCTTTGAGATTTTGATTACAATAACTTGAATGTGGTTTTTAATCTTCAAGAAATCTGATTTTTGAAGATGAGTTTAGGGCTGGACTTGAGAGAGAAATGAGAGGATTTTAGAGAGAGGAAGAGTTTAGAGAGAGAGGGATTTTTGAAAAATGGGTGAAGTGATGATGATGAATTGATTTTGTAGGGAAAAGAGGAGAGGAGAGAGAGATAGGGGGGGGGGGTGGCCGGCCCCCTAGTGGGTCCCACCTCCTCCTCTCTTTTCTTTTATTATTTTTTTTTTTTACACACTTTCTTACACTGTCAGTTCGATTCGGTACCGGGTTTTCGGCGTTTTTGGCAAAAACCGACTTTTCGAAGGTGGTTTTAGATTATTTAGGTCGGTTTACTCATATTTTAAACAGAATAACTTAAATTTTCAAGATTCATTTTAAATTTGGCATTTTAGGATTATCGGGTGATTTCGGGCCGGTTCGGGCTTTTTCGGGCAGTTTCCGGAACTTTTAGGTTTTAGCCTAACTTTTTCACGCAAACTAACCTAGATTATCCAGGCAACTTAAATTCTACCTTTTAGCCTACAGGAACGCTACTGAGTGAATTTAACGAGTAGCTAACCTGAGTGTCAAAATTTGACGGATGTCACAGTTATTAGTTTGGATCATGGTTTTTTCTCATAATTCTTTAACGGTTATGAAGGGAAAGAGGGTTTCACTTTCATTAACCTTTTGTAAGACCAACATATTTTATCCACCAAGTATTTAGCTTTTTACCATCGTAGTTGGTGTCTTTTCTTCCAAACAAACCATTACTTTCTTCCAATTAAGTGGTGTGCCAGATAATGCATATATTCTCACTTCTACCAAGTATAGTGTTTCTTTCTTTCATTTTTGTAAGAATAATTACGATGGTTGGAATATTAATTCAATATATTTTGTATAGAAAATGATGATAGACTTGGCCATACATGAATAGTAGAAAAAAATGATCCTGGCTAAGGAAACATCTGGATTAAGAATCCTTCATATAGGCAGCAATCTGGATATTGCTAACAAATTAAATTACTTGCATCAGACTCACAAGCAAGGTCATAGACATAGTCACACTCTAGTAAATAATTACCATCTAAATTATAATACAACTAAAAACATAACTAATATAGAACCAAACTCCTAAAAATGCTACTTGTAGAGTACCAAATTCATATATGGTAAAAGATCAAAGCAAAACACTTTAAAATTTTAATAGCAATAAACAAATATACTACCGTACAAGCAGAATGGCACTCCTCAAGCTTCTCCTTCCTTTAGTCAGTCAGTCCTGCGGTTAAAAGAAGAATGGTTCAATCGCAAGAAAATAACAAGTGTTAGTTTGAGCAGAAAACCATGTGCGAGAAAAGGAACATAGATAGGAAGAAATGAGAATTCAAAATAGCAACTGTTGCCATTACATCTCCAAAGTGAAAAACCCTTCCTGTGCTTCCCTCCAGCAATGCCTATTTTGCTCTCTTAAGTTTGTAACAAAAGTATTGCCCTCTCAATTAGGGCTACAACCATGTGCACCATTCCACCCATCATTTTCCTACTGTTGTGCTCATCTCTCTATCTACTTGTAGCTTTGTCTCTAAAACAACTATACTATTACTCAAAATCAATAGTTTCAACAAACCATATTATAGACTAAATAGCCGATGAATATAAGAAAATATCAGTCATGAGTTATCATATTTATATCAAAACAAACTAACCTTTCAAGAAAAAATGGAAACAATTGTGTGAATTTCTTCTCTCAATAGCCTATATAAAGATTTCATCATATTATTAGCATCACACTTTGTGAATTTTCAAGAATTGGCACCCATAAATTGCGCTTCATAAAGCAAGATTTCCCATTGAAAGAACCAAAAGCAAGAAAGTTGAAATGGGTTCAATAGCATAAGAAAGAGTTGTGAAATTTTATGAACCACATCCAACTAATTGAGACTTCAAACCCTAACCCCAATTAAGATTCAATCACAAAAACAGTAGGTTGAATTGATGGACAATTATAACCAAATAAGAAAGAAATCAAGAAACCCTTGATAAAAATTCAAATTAATTAAAACCTATATCTACATGGAAACATAGAAGCTTAATCACGATAGAATAAAGGCGATTACAAGTTACAACATATTTTGCCAATTACAATTATGAATCAAATACGAATTATACCTAAACGACATGAGTTATGTCACCAAGAGTAACAAGGTTTGTTGCCCAGAACGTCCACCTCTTTCTCGCCGGAAACTACCACCGGACGGCGGCGAAGAGATTTCACCGGATTTGGAATCAACGGCCAATTGAGTAAAGATATCTAATTTTCTAAAGGTGGAGGATTTGATGGTTAAAGTGGAGTACCTCGGCGGCGATGGCTTGCGAAGTCGGTGTTCCGGCCACGCATATCTCCAACAACGATGAATTCCAGGACGTTTTACAGGACGCAAATCTCTAACGACGATGAAATTCTTTGGCGAATCCGGACGTTTTACAGGAGGGGAGATAAACATCTCTGGTAGAGGTTGTATGGTACGTGGGGGAGAGGAAGGAGGAGGACGTGGGTTTGGATGGAGAAGAGTTATGCAGCAAAGTATTGTACCTATGGCTTAAAATAATGTACTGTGTAAAAGCAGTTATTGTTGAACAAATAACTGTAAAAATGAGATATTCTCTTTTATAAATAGTATAGATTTGATAATATTAACAAATATAATCTTATATCAACACAAATATGTTTAAAATGTTTTAATTTCAACAAACTATACCATTATAATTCTTTCGTCGATACCTTTAAAATGGGTCTTTAATATTAAGTATTTTTATAAAAATTATTTTGTTATGTATAATATATATAATATATACGTAAAAATATTTTTAATATTTATAATTCATGTCCTTAAAATTAAATATTTAATTTATGGTACATCACATGCTTTTTCAAATTTTGTTTTACGCTATTATCATATTAACATAATAATCATATATTAACTAAAGAGTAAATTACAAATTTGGTCCCTATGGTTTAGTTATTATAACATTTTTGGAACGGAAATAGAAATTGAGATTTGTGTCCTTCGTCTAGATATGTGTATGTGCTCTTCATCCGATGTAGGGAAGAGGAGCAGCGGAGGGTATCTATATCAAGAAACAAAACAGACAGAGAGATAGAGAGACGAGGAAAACAAAATTTTATGCAATGGTTCTCGGTTCTTCTGAGTAGCAACCAAGATCCAAATTGAAATCGAAGTGGAGCAAAATTGAAATGGTTGATTCTTGGATCAAAGAGAAATCAAAATCGATGATTCTTGGAGCAAAATCTAGCGTCTGGCAACCTTTCTCCTTCGATTTTCAACCGACCCGCGACCTCTTTTTCGATTTCTTCAACGTCTTCGGTGTTGGATATAAATATGAGATTTGGTTCTTAGGATTTTTGTATTTAGGATGTTTAGGATTTTTGGGTTTAGGTCTTTAGTGTTATAACAAATACAGACAAGGACAACAAATAGAGACAAGGACGAGTAGAAAACTATAGAAGTGAAAAGGGTAATTTACAATTTTTTTTAAACTTAGGAATAGTATTTCATCTTAACTCGGACCAATATAATTAATCGCTACCCGATGTCAAACACTAGTCATTGATAAGCAAAAGTGATTTAATAAACAAGTTGTTATGCTTTTTGTACTTTGTACACATCTTTAATTCATCAAATTAATAACCTAAATAAAAGTTAAATCTTATAAGGATCTCTGTTGTAGGTTCCATCAACATCAATAAATAGTGATATAGTCACTAAAATATATCCTAAACGAAGCTAACAAAATATATCACTTCACACCAAATTTAGGGTAAGAACCAAGATTCATGTACACTAATTTAAAAAGATGTAAAGTTCTTATAATAGTTGGTTGGTTTCTGTAACATCCCGCCTACCTCAACAACAATATTGTCCGCTTTGCCCCACCAGCTCACGACTTTGTTTCTGGCGATCTGGTGAGGACTTCCCAGAAGGTCAGCCAGCCTGGTACTACTCCCACCCTAGCACACTTAACTGCAGCGTTCCAAGAACCTGCCGTGCATTATGCCCCAAAACGCGTTGTTGTTAGGAAGCAGGGGCGTAGCCAGAAATTTATTTTAGGGGGGCTTCAGACAAGACATCATATGTTGAATGTAAGGTCTTTTTAGTCTTGTAAGATTTTGAGGTGAAGATTTGTAATGTTTATCGGTGGACAAAAAATACGAATATTAAGACCTTTGTTTATAAAATGTTAGAAGAATGCTAAATATATTAAATTATAATGTCAATACAAGTCCAAAACATTTTTCATCATCGAATCATTACTTTTACGAATTTATTAATATCCCATAAATAACGTAGGCATAAATACATCTAAACTATGTTATATACTATATAGAGGTGATAAGTATAATTCACAACTAAAAAAATAAAAAATAACGTCATTAAAAACCTATGGTTCAAAATTCAATTTTAAAAAACCATTATTCATATAATTAAGACTTTTTGAAAACTCATTATTCATATACTTAAAATGTATATCAAATACATGAGTATTTATTATAAATTTTAGAGAAATTAATTATGGTAGCCATTTAAAAATCAAGAAAATCAGTTGTAGCCTCTCTCTCCCACAAATTCACCAAATAGCCCATCGAGTCGCCCCAGGAATAGTCGCCGGAGGCGACTTGTGTTTTTCCGGCCAAAAACGACGATTCTGGCGAAATAGTCACCGCCGGGACCGAGTCGCCCCACGGGGAGTCGCCGGAGGCGACTTGCCCCAATTTTCACAAACACCCCCTCAACTTCAACTTTGGAAGAATGTCAAAACTGGCCCCTGCACTAAGTCGCCCTGGTCAAAGTCGCCGGAGGCGACTTTGACTTTCTTTGACCGGACACTTGTCAACATATGGCTTCACCAAGACAAACCCTAGTCGCCCCGAGGAGAGTCGCCTGGGGCGACTTTGACTATAATATTGACCCAGATTTCTCCATCTTTTAAAACTTCACCCTCTCACTCTCTTTTCCCTATCTCTTTCACTCTCTTTCAATATATCTCTTTCACTCTCCTTTCTATCTTCTCTCAAACTCTCTATTTTTTTTCTATGGCTTCTTCCTCAAACCCACCTCAAGGTTCTCAAATAATGCCAAGAAGGGTTAGAGAAACGCTGGAAAAGACTATCAAGGAGATGGATGAGCTAGAAGCACGCAAGCAGCTACTAAAGACGCAGAAACGGGATCTCCAGAAAATCATCGACGAGAAAAATGCGCTGATAAGGTCGACGAGAAACGACGTTCGAGCGGAACAAGGCACAGTGGATCTCATAGATGCTGAGTTCCCCATGATTGAGGAAGAGCTCAAAGACAAGTTCATCTTGGTTGCGCACCTTAAGGGAATGTATCCGGAGGATAATTAGGAAACTATTATGTATTTCCTCCAAGTTGTTTGCTGCATTTTCTTTTATGATGTGTTTGTGTTTTATTTGTGTATCGGTTGTTTGAAAACCCGGTTTTTTATGTAGTAGTTTATGTTGTTTGTGTTAAAGGTTTGTGGTTTTTTTTAATGTGTTAAATATAGTTTTTTAACGTCTTGAATGATAACTTTAATGTCTAGATTATTTAACGTTTAAATTATATTAGGTACGTACATAATAAACTATAAATAATTTTAGAAAAAAAAACATATAATGTTGATATTTCTTTAAAGAAAAAATATCAGTAATAAAATCATAGAAAATAAACATAAAATATTGAGATATGATGTGTCACACTATAGTATTTAGAATGCAAAATTATTTAGCGTGAAAAACTAAATAGATATGTTTTATTAATGCAACGAAACTGCTCTAAAAGGCTACACACTTAGCTAATTAAACTGGAAATCTTGGTAAAGACTATCGCTTCTGATAGTTCCGTGTGGCTCTAGCATGGATCGTTGACTGCTTCCGCTAGAAGCTGGAACCAATGGACATGTATCACTCTTATGTCCGTGATCGCCACACCTAGGGCACCTCCTTAGAGAACTACCTTCACCACGAGATGAGCGACGAGCATTGACATTCGGTCTTCCGACCCGTCTCTTTTTTATTATCGATGGACGAACGGATTGAAGAGGGGTGTCGGGAAACTGCCACGTTTCAGGAGGACCGACAGATTTAATTACCCCAATGTATGTTGCCTTGTAATTTTCGGCCTTGAAATAAGGCACATCAACCAAAGAGTACACATCCTGTATTTTAGTCTTTTTTGCAACAACGATGGCATGACCGCAAGGCAAACCGGACAACTGCCATTGTCGACATTCACAACTATGTTGATGCATGTCCACGTTTGCGTTCCTGCCACCGTCGTGTACCTCCCATACGTTGTAGGCAATCCCGCGAACAGTCCATGTAACGGACTTTCCAACCCTCTTCCAGAGCTTATGTTGAGCCCATTCGGTACGTGGGTGATCCAAGCTATCTAGAAAATAAATAAATAACATACAAATATATAAAAGGGTATACAAAAATAACAAACATAAAAGTGTCATTTTAAATTGATTAATAAAAGTTGCTAAACCTGCTTTAGCTCGACGAATGAAGTACCACTCTTGTTGGAAAGCTCTAAAATATTCGATCAGTCCGACGATAGGTAACCTGCGTGCAAACCTGGACATAGCGTTTATTGACTCAACACTATTGGAGGTCATTATGTTGTACCGGATGCCAGGAAAATATACCCTTGACCATCTTTCCACCCCAACCTCCTCCATCAATCGGGCACCGTCAGGTATGGCGACTCGAAGAATATTCATCATTCGGTCAAACACATACGTCGTGTAGGCCTTGCATGCCTTCCAGTATGGGGTCTTGTAAACTTTTATTCGGGCATCCCTGGATCTCACGTTCATCACCAAATGCGACAACATAAAGCGTGATGTGAATTTGGGAAAATTGTGGTGATAGCGGCGTTTATAGAAGCAGCCTTATCTGACATAAACACCAACCCTTCTGGCTCACCGATGCATCGTTTAAGCTTGCTCAAAAACCAATTCCACTTATCCGCTGTCTCTGACTTACCTACTCCGAAGGCAATGGGCACGATGTTGTTGTTTCCATCCATGGCAACAACCAAGAACATAGTACCCAAATAAGGCCCCTTTAGGTGAGCAGCGTCTATGATAAGGACACGACGTAAGTTTTGCAAGAAGGTATGGATCTGCATAAACGTCAAAAGTCAACATTGGTATTTCCTATAACTTCATGGAGTAAAAGTGTACATTATAAAATTTGAAAGTGGTGCTATTTCTATACGTACCGCTACACCAAGGGCGACGAAACATTCTTCAAAATGCCCTTCGGTGTCTACCCTTATTGAAGTTTGTGTACCTGGATTTGTAAGTTCTAGGTTATACAGATAGGCGGGGAGCCTGGTAAACGACTCTGAAGGGCTACCTCTAATTGAATCAAGAGCATTCCATCTAGCACGCCACCCAGTAGCATACCCAATAGATAAACCAAACTGTTGGTTAATATCATCGACAATGTCTCGTGGTTGATATGTTCTGTTGGCTCTGAGGAATTTTTTTTATTAATGCACCCAATACCTTTTTGTTTGCTTGACAGTGATTGGAGTTCAGCTGGGTTCGAGAACAAGTGTGTACGTCATTAAAGAAACGTACGTGAAACATCCCGTTGTCACCCACCTTCCTCGCGGTCATACGCCAGGCACAACCACTGTTAACGCACAACACCTCGTACCTGGTTGTGCTCGACCTGTGCATCTGATGCTCAAACCCCTCTTGTAGGCACTTGATTCCAAGCTCAATAATCATTTCATTTTTCGTTAAAAAAACTTGACCTTTTTTTACCCTTGAACTACGATTGTAAGGTACTGTTTGGTTTGTCGTCGTAGAGACTTCTGGGGTTGGAACGAAAACAGGCATTTCAAAATAATCAGTTACACCTGCTCTCAAAGTGACGCCTTCGTCATCCTCTTCGTCATCCTCTTCCTCGTCTTCTTCCTCGTCGTCTTCCTCGTCGTCTTCTTCATCGTCATCTAAAGTAATACCAGCGAAAGACAAGTTGAAAACATGGGCTTCGTCGTCAGCACATCCCCTATTGGTTGTACGATCTTCTTCTTCATCAACAGCTTGTTGTTGTCCTTCTTGTTGTTGTGTCTCTGGAACGACAACATCATAAAAGTCATTAAGACCATATGTATGATCATGACTATATGTAGGATTAACGGTGGACATGTCAATTTGGGACTCGTTGGCTCCTTCTTGGGTTGTAGTGTTAGAAGTACCACCGCCATCACACATCGAATAATCGACGTCAACAAATAGCGTAGGAGGTTTAGGTGAGTTTCTTGCAAATTCCATGAACGCACTAACATCTTCATCGTCGGTTAACATAAGCATTTCACCATCGTGCTTGTACACCACCTTCGTTTGACCAACTGATGCATCAATTCCACATTTCTTTTGAACATATTCAAGCAAGTGTTTATGCGTATCGTTTGAAAATAACTTTACACGGTAGTTAACCGTTTCATCAGTACAGACATAATCCCACCCCTCGTTTCCTTCAACCCATTCACCATTGAAACGAAGGATTACCTTAACTTTATCAACATTAGAACTCATTTTGTCTTAGCAATAATCAATGTAAGGTGTGAAAGAAACAAGGAAGATGAATGAAGCGAAAAAGTTGAAAGATGAATATGTTGAGATTGATTGTTTAGTTTGAGTGTTGGAGTTCTACCCTGCTTCATTTTATAGATGGATATATACCTACATATCCATTGAGTAATAATGTCTATGAATTATCAGTATGAAATCATATTTGTCTTGTATCATAGGAATGACTTTTGCTTTTATGACTATTGCTTTTGTGTACCATCTTATTTACCCCTATAGTGTTGTCATCTTCATGGCAGACGAATTATTGTAAGGAGCACGTGAAGAGTTGTACCAACGTCTTAATGACACTTGCTTTTTACAGGTATGAATTATTTACTGTCATTTTATCAGTGTTGTCATCTTATTTACCCCTGTAGTGTTGTCATCTTATCTTTATTACTTTAACCTTCATGGCAGATGAATTATTGTAAGGATCACGTGAAGAGTTGTACCAACGTCTTAATGACACTTGCTTTTTACAGTATGAATTATTTACTGTCATCTTATCAGTGTTGTCATCTTATTTACCCCTGTAGTGTTGTCATCTTATCTTTATTACTTTAACCTTCATGGCAGATGAATTATTGTAAGGATCACGTGAGGAGTTGTACCAACGTCTTAATGACACTTGCTTTTTACAGTATGAATTATTTACTGTCATCTTATCAGTGTTGTCATCTTATTTACCCATGTAGTGTTGTCATCTTATCTATATTACTTTAACCTTCATGGCAGATGAATTATTGTAAGGATCACGTGAAGAGTTGTACCAACGTCTTAATGACACTTGCTTTTTACAGTATGAATTATTTACTGTCATCTTATCAGTGTTGTCATCTTATTTACCCCTGTAGTGTTGTCATCTTATCTTTATTACTTTAACCTTCATGGCAGATGAATTATTGTAAGGATCACGTGAGGAGTTGTACCAACGTTTAATGACACTTGCTTTTTACAGTATGAATTATTTACTATCATCTTATCAGTGTTGTCATCTTATTTACCCCTATAGTGTTGTCATCTTATCTTTATTACTTTAACCTTCATGGCAGATGAATTATTGTAAGGATCACGTGAAGAGTTGTACCAACGTCTTAATGACACTTGCTTTTTACAGTATGAATCATTTACTGTCATCTTATCAGTGTTGTCATCTTATTTAGCCCTGTAGTGTTGTCATCTTATCTTTATTACTTTAACCTTCATGGCAGATGAATTATTGTAAGGATCACGTGAAGAGTTGTACCAACGTCTTAATGACTCTTGCTTTTTACAGTATGAATTATTTACTGTCATCTTATCAGTGTTGTCATCTTATTTACCCCTGTAGTGTTGCCATCTTATCTTTATTACTTTAACCTTCATGGGAGATGAACATTTTAAGGATCACGTGAAGAGTTGTACCAACGTCTTTATTACTTTAACCTTCATGCCAGATGAATTATTGAAAGGTGGATGATTTATTTAATTTTACATGGTAGATAACAGAAAACTCACACAAGACATTGAAAGTGAAAGACATTGAAAGTTAAAGACACTTCTACAACATCCACCTCGCACACACATATGATACCTAGTCCCAACCGAAATACTTGACGTCAAAAGTAAGCACTTCAGTTGGTGGATCAATCACAATAGTGGCCACCAACCACGAATCGGGGCCCAGGTAGTGGTCGTATAGTATACCCTCAAAATCACCCTTCACGATAAGACGGTCAGAAGGAGATCCAAGTGATGCCTCAAATCCTATGGCTATGTCCATAGGATAGCTGATGCCTTTAACCCTTATCACACACTTAGTTTGATTGTGCAAACCCCACAGTCTTAAAAAATCCTCATCAATTTGCTGAAAAAATTATTACGAAATAAATTATAAAGTAATTACATCTACTAATATTTACTTAATTGAAAAAATAAAACTTACCCAACGGCCATGGTCTATTACAAAGCCATCAAACTTAGTCATAAATGAACGACGACGAACTGGTGATGCTGATGATGCCGATGATGGCGATGATGCCGATGATCCCGATGATGCCGATGCTGCCATTTTTTCCCTTAGGAAGTGAACAAAAGAGATGAAGTATTGAAGAGTTGTGAGTTTTTGGTTAATGAGTTATCCCCTATTTATAACTTGTTTATTCAGTAAAAGAAACCAATATTTACTCACTTGGTTGATAAACGTATGTCTTTGATAAAACCAATATTGAGTAAAAGCATTAACTGTTCAGTCACATGATTCATTAAGGCTTTTCAGACGAATCAATAATGCCTGGAAAAGACTGAAGGGTGTAGCAACCATTGAGTATTGGGTCTTAAAATAAGGCTGAAACGTCTGTGATGATTGACGCTTCTGCATAAGGCTGAAGGGTGTAGTACACTATTGCTTTTATCATGTTTTCAATGAAATCATCCCCTGTTTCTTTAGTGACAAGGATGAACCAAATACAACACGATAATACAAGGCAATCTCATAATGTTAAAGACATTGAAAGGTGGATGATTTATTTAATTGAAACCTTGATAACATAAAACTCACACAATACATTGAAAGTTAAAGACATTGAAAGTTGAAGACACTTCTACAATCTCGTGACGTATTTATGTCGTTTTATGTCTACAATTGATAACCTAACTACACAACATTTTTTAAAGCAACTTCACAGTGACATAAAGGAGTTAGAATATGCACAAGCTCAACTTCAAATACAAGGCTCACGCACGCATACTCCTAATTAGGACTATGCGTGCGTGAGGCTTGAATTTGAAGTCGAGCCTGTGCATCTCCTAGCTCCTTTATGTCACTATGAAGTTGGTTTAAAAAATGTTGTGTAAACTATCCTCAGCGCATAAAACTGCTCCGCCATATGTCTCCTCCACTCAGCACCAGGGTTATCCACGAGAGAGTGACCGCAGATCCTTCCATACTAAGAAACAAGGAAGATGAATGAAGCAAGAAAGTTAAAATATGAATATGTTGAGATTGAGTGTTTAGTTTGAGTGATGGAGCTCTACCCTGCTTCATTTTATAGATGGATATGTACCTACATATCCATTGAGTAATAATGTCTATAAATTATTACTGAATTCATATTTTGTCTTGTATCATATGAATTATTGTAAGCATCACGTGAAGGATTGTACCAACGTGTTTTATGGATTTTGCTTTTATCAGTCTGAATTATTACTGTCATGTTAGCAATGTTGTATGGCTTTTTTACCCTTGTAGTGTTGTATGGCTTTTATCTTCATTTTTACAGTATGAATTATTGTAAGCATCACGTGAAAGATTGTACCAACGTGTTTTATGGCTTTTGCTTTTAGCAGTCTGAATTATTACTGTCATGTTAGCAGTGTTGTATGGCTTTTTTACCCTTGTAGTGTTGTATGGCTTTTATCTTCATTTTTACAGTATGAATTATTGTAAGCATCATGTGAAGGATTGTACCAACGTGTTTTATTGCTTTTGCTTTTATCAGTCTGAATTATTACTGTCATGTTAGCAGCGTTGTATGACTTTTTTTACCCTTGTAGTGTTGTATGGCTTTTATCTTCATTTTTACAGTATGGATTATTGTAAGCATCACGTGAAGGATTGTACCAACGTGTTTTATTGCTTTTGCTTTTATCAGTCTGAATTATTACTGTCATGTTAGCAGTGTTGTATGGCTTTTTTACCCTTGTAGTGTTGTATGGCTTTTATCTTCACGCCATATGAATTATTGTAAGCATCACGTGAAGGATTGTACCAACGTGTTGTATGGCTTTTGCTTTTATCTTCACGCTATATGAGTCGGAAATAACACTATCTACTTACTGATTGAGGGGTGTGTTGTCACTTATTGAGTTGGTAGAGTTATCTTTATTGAACATTAAGAATTACGGGAAACTGACATAGTGGAAAACAAACATGACTGGAAACTAAGACAACGGGAAAATAACATAATTAAAGCATTTTTACGTCGAAAATAACATTGCAGCCATCCATAAGCTCATGCGTTTGTGGGTCTTGAACAAGAGTAAACACCAACCAACGATCGGGGTCCAGTTTGCCAGACCAAGGCCACAACTTAAAATCACCCTTAACGATAACACGGTCAGAAGGAGATCCGGGTGATGCCTCAAAACCTACTTTCATGTCCATAGGAAACTTCATGCCTAAGACCCTCATCAGGCACTTATTATGATTGTTCAAAGCCCACATTCTCACAAACTCGGTTGGAATTTGCTGAAAAATTTAAAAGACCGAACAAATTATGAAGTAACATAACTGGAATTTGCGTTAGTAATAGTTATCAAACTGAAAAAAAAACTTACAAGTCGGCCAGTTTGGTATACAAAATTAACAACCTTAGTATGGAAGGATCTGCGGTCACTCTCTGGTAAAAATGCTGCCATTTTGTATATGGTAGGAAGTGAAAAAGAGAGAGGATTTACAGTTGCAATGTGATTATTTGAAGACATTTGGTATCCTATATATAGGTGTTCACGGGTCTTTATTAACTATTCAATCACATGATTCATTAAGGGTTTTTCAGACGACTGATTAAAGCTATACTGAACTATCTGAAAAGCAAATGATGTTTGATTAAAGCTATACAGAATTATCGTCTTTTTATGCTTTATATTCACGTGAAAATGTACGAGAGTTACTGTTTGTTCACAAGAAACATGTCAATATGTACGATTTTATACTGTTTGTGTCTGGTAACTTTATTTAATTTAAACAAGACATTGAAGGTGGATGATTTATTTAATTTAAACGATGATAACAGAAAAGTCGTACAAGACATTGAAAGTTAAAGACATTGAAATTTAAAGACACTTCTAGAACAGATAACTCATACACACATATCACACCTAATCCACCTCAATGTTATTTAAAGACTCATGATGTCAAAAGTAAGCACTCCAGTTGGTGGATCAATCACAATAGTGGCCACCAACCAAAAATCGGGGTCCATGTTGTGCTCGTATAGTATAGCATAAAAATCACCCTTCACGATAAGATGGTCAGAAGGAGATCCAGGTGATGCCTCAAATCCTACGGCTATGTCCATTGGATAACTAATGCCTTTAACCCTTATCACACACTTAGTTTGATTGTGCAAACCCCACAGTCTTACAAAATCGGCATCAATTTGCTGAAAAAATTAAAAGGAAATAAATTATAAAGTAATTACCTCTACTAATATTTACTTAATTGAAAAAATAAAACTTACCCAACGGCCATGGTCTATTACAAAGTCATCAAACTTAGTCATAAATGAACGACGACGAACTGGTGATGCTGATGATGCCGATGATGGCGATGATGCCGATGATCCCGATGATGCCGATGCTGCCATTTTTTTCCCTTAGGAAGTGAACAAAAGAGAGGAAGTATTGAAGAGTTGTGAGTTTTGGTTAATGAGTTATCCCCTATTTATAACCAGTATTGGGTCTTAAAAGAATGCTGAAACGTCTGTAAAAGGCTGATTCACTAAGGCTTTTTCAGTCGAATCATTAATGCCTGTAAAAGGCTGAAAAGTAAAAGATGATTGACGCTTCTGCATAAGGCTGAAAAAAAAAACGCCACAATTGATTCATCTAAAATAAATTTAATGGCTAGGGGAATCTGTTGTAGTAGATCTCAACATCTAATTTGTTGTAGTTTGGTATCTCTGTTATTGTTGTTGTTATTGTTTCTTTAACTTTAGTGTTTCGACTATGTTATCATGCTTTCGATGAAATCAATTAAGTTTTATGTCGTTTTGATTTGAATGCGTCACTAATTCAGTAACAAATTAGATGTTCTACTAAATTAAAGTTTACTACCAACAAACATAACATAGACATACACAGAAAGTTTAATAATATCTACTAAGCTAAACATTCCAAACAAGTCTACTTTTGGGTTTTCTTCCTTAACCCACCAAGTACCTTCTTAACACTATTTGTAAACTTACGACCCGACGTCCATGGATCTTTGGTCTTATCCCCCGGCTTCCTTACCCGTTGATGTCGCGGAGTGTTTTCTACCACCGTCTTCCCCCGGTTCTGTATTTCGGGCTGAGTGTCAGATTCAGTCTGATACGCTTCCGACTCCTCATCCGCCTCCGACTCCGCCTCATGCTCCATCTCCGTGTCAACAGCAGCACGCTCGGTATACGTGGTGGCCGGTGGCGGTACAACGGTGTCAACAGCAGCACCGTATGATGACCCTCCAGCAACGTATGAAGAGCCTCCGGCACTGTATGACGACCCTCCAGCACCGTATGACGACCCTCCAGCACCGGACATACCACCGTAGGCCTGGCCAAAGGCGCTAAATGCTGAGCCTGATCCAGTAATAAGGTCTGCATACGAGCCCCATGCAGGATCCAGCGACTCAGTACCAGAAAACGCAGCCTGCGAAATGACATTCATAATTACTAAACAACGTAGCGGGTATCAGATGCATACAAATTAAATAACACTTATAGCTTGCGTGTTCGGGGTCGGTATAAAGAATGAAGCCCCAGACATGCCGTGAGCGGGAGGTGTAAAGCATGTCGGCCCAGTCTTGCCGAAGGTCGAACTCTGGCCCTACAAACATCATATAAAGCTTATTAAGCAGGATCTCAAACTTATTAAGCGCAAGCGCAATAATAGGCATCAAAGATGCTTACAAATTGTGCGTACGCCGGCTGTGTATATCCGAAGGACGAACTCATGCCCCCGCCCATGTGAAAAGACCGTCTCGCATCCTCCTAAACAATCATATAGTGTTTATTTAAAAAAAACCATTTAAATAATACATTTTTTTAACGTTTAATTTGGATAAAAGACATTGATTAAAAAAAAGATTATTATAACGTTGATTTAAATAAACATTATTATAGACATGTTTATTCATATAAACATTATTATTATTATTATTATAACGTTGATTTAAACGTGATTCATATAAACCATTTTTTATAAACACATCCATATAACGTTGATTTAAAAAAAAGATTTATATAGCGTTTATTTAAATAATACATTATTATAGCGTTTATTTAAATAATACATTATTATAGCGTTATACATTATATAACTTACGAGAACTTTAATGGCTAACTTACCTGATGCGAGTACTGGACAGGCATGGAACCAGTATTACCGGTTGGACGGCTAGTAGAAACAGAATGTCGTCCAGACACCAAACCAATGTATGCACATGCTAACCATTAGACAAAACATGAACCGTTAATATTAACTTATAAGGTTAAACATTTACCCGCATTCGAGCTAACTCATCCTCAATATCTTTCACCCTTGTCATCAACCCATTATGTTCCTGTTCCACTCTGTTAAACCTCTCCCATCTGTCTACGTCCATAGGATCGTCCGCGACGGGGGCATCCTCATCATCACGTACCTGTAAAAGTCTGGGCCTCTTCCGGGCTTGTCGACTGACAATGTGCTGAAACCATTTCTGGCTCCGTATGTACCACCTCTGCTGCTGCTCGAACTCGTTCACTACAAGCCCCTCCCGTGGGATATATTGTGCCTCCTAATATATAAAAAACATGTAATGTCAGCTTGAATTAATAAACTATACTGTGTAAATTAAACTAGGAAAGATCAACAAAAAACATAGTACCGGGAAATAAAGGAAGCTCAACCAATCATCCCTTTGCAACGTTCTCTTACTTTTCTTCTCCCAACGCAAGCCCCTCGGATACGAATTATTCATAGCAAAATACGTCTCCAACCGCGGGAAGATCTCGAAAATCCAAATCTGCAATGATAAAAATAACTTTTAGATTTATTATGTTAAAGAAAAACAATCATATAGTGTTTATTTAAAAAAAAAAACTCATTTAAATAATACATTTAAAAAAAAAACATTATTATTATTAGAACTCATTTATTATAACGTTGATTTAAAAAAACATTATTATAGACACATTATTCATATAAACATTATTATTAATAAGCACGTTGATTTAAAAAAAAAGATTCATAGCGTTCATTTAAATAATACATTATTATAGCGTTAATTTTAAAAACATTACTTATATAAAGAATGATAAATATATTACCAAAAACGCGTGTTGAAAGCCGTATAGCGTCATTTTACTCGACTCATGTGCCAATCGCCTTTCAAAGGCGCCGTCCAACTGCTTGTATGTATAGCTCCAAATGTACGAACCCCACGGAAAGTCCTTCCACGCTTCCAAGTATTGCGCAGCATTTAATAGTACGTTATCGACATACACTTTGTCTTGATGGCCAAAAAATACCTTCTCGACCATCAGAATGGAACATATACGAACTTTATCTGCGGTGTCTAAGTCCCTCATGTCGTTAAACAAAATCATCAAGTCCGAAAGCTTCAACCGAAAGGGTCCGTTCCTAGGTTGTTCATCAATTAAATGTGGAAATAACCTAGTAACCAAGGAATTCCCATCCCAATTGTATTGGGTCGGTAAGAGACCAAAAGGGAGTCCCGTGATAAGATTAAACTCTGCTCGGCCACAACGACGTGTGTATGGACCAACCCTAAAATGTAAAGTCTCGGGGTCTCCATTTTCGACCTCAACCTGCTTTTGTAAAAATAAAACAACAGCCATCGGAGAGTCACGTAGTTTTTTTACATAGTCCAACCAATGACCAAACGGACCCTCTCTAAACAACGCCTGTGCGTCGTCATCTAACCTAGATTTCATATCCGCCAAAAACGACAACGAACTCCTCAACGTAATTTTGGGCCAATTGAAACCTCCCTATACAAAAGTTAATAAATGATTGTCAATTATATAAATAAATAATCATATATATATATATAAACCTTAAAACCTACATCCAAAAACTAATATAATTACACAACAAAAATTACAATTACAATTTTTTAACGTTTAAAATTATAAACATCTCAAAACCAACGTCTAAAATTATATAGATCAAAAATGAAGGAATTTTTTTTAACACTTTTTACGTCTAAATAAATATAAATCTTCACATATACATCTACATCCAAAAATATCTCAAAACATACTTCTAAAATAATCTACATCTAAAAACTATTACACATTTAGATAAATTACAATCATACATTTTTTTTTTTACAAATTTTAACATGTACCACTATTAACCATTTACATAAATCCATGTGATATATTATATACATTTTTAACCAACTAAAAATTAAACACATAAAAATTTACATAAATCCATAAAATTAAACATTTGTACTCATATAATTCTACACATCAAGTAAACATAAACATCAAGTAATCTAAATATACATCAACTAAACATCTCAATTTTATACACATATACATCAAGAAAATACTTACATAAACATCTCAATTTTATACACATAAAAATTAAACTTTACAACCGTAAACATTTTAAGTTAAAGACATGTAGAAAACTTACATAAGAAGTCGACATTTGTAACTACCCAAAACCCAAAACAGTAATAATATGCATATAATATAAATCCCAGTGATCTAAAACGCAATCTCGTAATATTTGGTTTAAAAGTAAATAGCTAAAGAGTGCATGCGGAACATCCCTCCACAGCTGAGATTCTAAATTTAGGATAAACTACTAAACTTCTACCGGTAGAGCTACTCTAGAGGTCTACCTTCTCCTTGCCTCTCACCACACGATCTTTCCCTGAAAAGGTTTGAGATTTTGAAAACGAGGGTTAGACCGAAAGGTCTAGTGAATTCCCTTAAAAACAGTTTAAAACACAGTTCCGGCCCGCTGGTCGTAAAATCAGATATTTCAAATAAACAGGAAAGCATCATGAGTAATAAAATCACAATACAACAAACCGGATGGCCGGATCCCCCGGATACACAATTTAAGGAGTGGCGGACATAGTCCGTGCCTCGCACCATCCCACAATCAACCTTACGTGGCCGGATCTCCCCGATTCTCATTTAAGGAGTGACGGACGTAGTCCGTGCCTCACACCACTAAACTTCCTAGGGATGTACGGTCCCATGGTACACATTACTCACGATGCAATCCCGAAATGTTAAAATAGCATGTATATGATGATCATCAATATAGCATTCACAACCAATTATAATTTCACAAAATCACATTAATATCATCAAAACATTTGCAAATCGAATGGACATGTTTAAAACAGTAAAAGCAGTCCATTCATTTTCAGGTAAGGGAACTCACCTGAGCTTAACTCGCTGCTTACTCTAACTCCCGGTATCTGTATAAATTCCTAAGACATTAGTGATTCGCACTTAGAAAAACCCACAACTAGAATATCCTTAGGCAGACCCAGCACGGGGGTTCCGCTAGAAAAACCTCTAAGGGGTCAGATTCCTATAGAAAAACCTCTTCCGAAAAACTAACTCTACAACGCAGGCCTCAAAACCAACATACCAAAACCCGATTCGGGTAAAGGTAATTCCCGGTTCGGGAAATGCCAGTTCCCGATTCGGGGAGATATCACACTTGACCTTTGGAAAAAATTTCTAAGTTAGATCCCCTAACCCGGCTAAAAAGGAAACGAGGTCAAAATAACGACTCAACTAGCCAAATTCCCGATTCGGGAAACATAAGTTTCCAATTCGGGAAAGGCAGAAGGGGAACAAAACGTAACACAAATCCCGATTCGGGAATCATAAATCCCGGTTTGGGCTATATGATTTCCCGACTCGGGAATCATAAATCCCGGTTCGGGTTTTATGATTTCCCAATTCGGGAAACACGACCAGATTCGAAAAATGAACTAATTCTTGGTGAAAACTGACCCAATTGGTCCCAAAACAATTCTAGAAGATTACCAAACCAATCCTCTATCAACCTAGATAAACTTCACGCAAAATAACATTGTAATCTTACCTTGATTTGGTAGAATGAGCCTCTTGAAGAAGATGATGATGATGAATAAGTTTTCCTCCCAAAAACACTCACTTCACACACTAAAAGTTCCCCAAAAATGGTAAAACCCTAGATTAGCCTATAAATAGTATGGGCTAAAGGGCTAAGCCCATACCATTTATGGTATAAGTCCAACTTCCAAACATTAGATAAAAATGACGTTTTCACCCCTAACTCCCAAAATCTTTTCAAAAGAGTCATTTTTAACGAGGGACTAACTTTGAGACTCTCGTCATTACAACATTGATGTTGAAGACGTTGATGGTTTGTAACCCCTTTCGTTTGTGTTGATGGTGAACCGACAAAATCACGTGTGGTTCAACGTCGTTGTTCAATTGGTCCCCACTTTGAAGTATAATAAAGAGTGATAAAGAGTAGAGATTGAAAGAGATGGGTGAAAGAGATAGAGAAATTAATAGAGAAAGGAATGGATGAGAGTTGTTGTTTGAATGAGAAAGAGATGGGTGAGAGTTGTTGTTTGAATGAGAAAGAGATGGGTGAGAGTTGTTGTTTGAATGAGAAAGAGATGGAGAGTTGTTGTTTGAAAGAGAATGAGAAAGAGTGTGTTGTTGTCGGCTGAATTGAAAGAGATGGAGAGGTAGGGTTTCTTCTGGTGGCACCAGGAGCCGACACGTGTCGGTCAATGCAGGTCAAAGTCGCCTCCGACGACTTTAGCTGGGGCGACTTAGTGCAGGGGCCAGTTTTGACATTTCTTCCAAAGTTGAAGTTGAGGGGGTGTTTGTGAAAATTGGGGCAAGTCGCCTCCGGCGGCTCCCCGTGGGGCGACTCGGTCGCCGGCGGTGACTATTTCGCCGGAATCGTCGTTTTTGGCCGGAAAAACACAAGTCGCCTCCGGCGACTATTCCTGGGGCGACTCGATGGGCAATTTGGTGAATTTGTGGGAGAGAGAGGCTACAACTGATTTTCTTGATTTTTAAATGGCTACCATAATTAATTTCTCTTTAATTAATAAAATAGACAAAACAAATATTTACAGTAGTAATAATAATTAAAAAATAAAATTAAGAATTGAAAATTTGGTAAAAGTAAAAGAAATATAAAAAACATTACTTTAATAAATAATACTAAACATTGAAAATATTGATAAAAGTAGAAATTAAAAAGAAAATAAAATAAAACAACGTTTTAATAATAAAATAGACAAAAAAATAAAAATGTTTTTAATAATAATAATAATAATTAAGAAATAAAACAAAAAAGTGAAACTGTGGTAAAAGTAAAAAAGAAATTAAAAAAGGTAGGAAGAAATAAAAAGTAAAATTGTGGTAGAAATAAAAGAAATAAAAAAAGGTAGGAAGTTAGTGGGGGTCTAACCCTCGTCAAAATCTTGTAAGAGTGAGCACCAACCATCTGAGCTACAGCTTCTAATGTAAATTATTTTCTATTATCTCTTATATATAATAAACAGTTAGGGGGGCCGAGCATCAGCCAACCCCCCTACTAGCTACGCCCCTGTTAGGAAGGCCAAGATATTAGTTATAACACCTAGCATCACTCATGTCCACGGCTGATATGAGATATGCCTAAGGTGTTACAGTTTCTTCCAACAACCTGCACTTTTTGTCTATAAGAAATTAGAACCTTCTATTGGAGATAGTGTAGTAATTTGATTAGTGCAATATAGGATGAAGGGAAAGGTTTTGAAAGCCATGGTTAGAAGCTTTCTTCATTTCCAAAGCTCGCTTATAAGGCGGGTCTATCGGTGGTTGCACGGGATCCAAGCTTTTATAACTTCCGTCAGTGGATTTAGGAAGCGGGTATGAACGGTCAGAGTCGTAACCGCTAAGATCCCCATAAGCCATAAATGGTATATAGACCTTGTTTGCACCTTCTAACCATCCACTGCTGCAATCTGCATGCCATTTTACAAAAAACAAAACCCCAATATCAATCACAGTTCTAACAATTTCTGATTCACAAATGTCAAATGGCTCTTCTGGCTCATATAACCACAACCTCAAACATGTGTATATTTAGTAGATACATAATAATATGTTACAATTAAAAAGAAAAAATGCAGCACGGTTTAGTTTAATTCAAGCTATTAAAAAGTTTTGAGTTTTCCTATTTTTATATTGTTGATCTTGTAACATATGATGACGTTGATACCCATTTATGAAATGTTGACCAAAATGGTTATGGCAAAGCGGACGATGAGCTTGACACCAAATGTTACAAGATGAGAAAGAACTGAAATGGTAAATCAAGATACCTAAGTCGTCTGTACCAGATGGACTTCCAACCTTCTCAAAGAGGCGATGCAAGTCTTTCTCGTTGAACCCTTCAGGAGGTGAATAAATTCTCACAAACAACAAAAGCCTCTGTTTAACAAAAGTATTCATACTTGTTCATTTAGCTTAAATAATTAATGCAAATAGGAGACCGGCAATTAATCCCATGGTACATATTCTATTATGGACCATGGTTAACTCAACAACCAGCTTAATCACAAGGATGACATGTGAATCTTAGTCTATATTGTTAATTGCGGTGCAACAGCAGTTATCGGTCATAAGTAAATTAGCTGTGGTAAAATAGCTACAGAAATAGTGGCTTTGATAATAGTGGCACATTTTTTTACCGATATATGGGTAATATAATGGTCCACACTCCACAATACATCCACAATACAGATAGTCTATATTGGGCCTCTTTTGAATCTAATGCTTACATTTTTGTCCTTTTTTGGGATTTTATTGTTTGATTTGGGCACTTATTTTATTTTAGTTAATGCATATAATATGTTGTTATTCTATATATATATATATATATATTATATAATTTTAAGAAATATTATATGAAGTGCTGTTTTTAGACCGCTATTTCAAATCTCAGTTCTGACCGCTACTTAGTATTTTGACTGCTATAACAACATAGATGTTAGTATCAGTAGCTCATCTTGTATGGGAAAGAATATGCATACAAACTGTATAAAAAATAGTATCGTATGTTATTCTGTTTCATGATTAATTGCCTCTCAATGAGACACAAGTTGCTTTTAGTGACTTATTAAAAAAGACAAGATTCATGCGGGACTCACTTATGCTTGAATTCCGGCTAGTTTTTGGTTTTGCAAGGGTTACTTGTGTGAAAAATAGTTTCAACTGCAAGAAAAAAGCAGATCGTAAGACAATTCAGCAAGCTGCTGAAATACTGAAACAAGAATTGAACATTTTTGAACTTGAAAATATAGGAGGCTTGTGTCCTTTCCCCTAAAGATCTTTGCAATAAATTTTCCACCATTCTTGAGGATGTGAGTTACAATAGTTATCCTCTGAAAACATGTTTTCTCAGATCGCTTTAACATTTAATGAAGTCCACAAATATCACAACAATAAAGGGGTGTTTGGAATTCCTTATTTGCCTTTTCTTTTAAAGTACTTATCTGCGTTTTCAAAAAACCAAACCATTTTAACTTCTTAATAACTCCTTATTTGCATTTTCAAAAAGCCATTAGCCCTTTTATCCAAACACTCAAAACAACTTATCTGCTTTACCAAAACGTGATAAGCAGATAAGGTGGTTAAATAAGCAATCCAAACACCCCCTAAATGACAAGTTGGTTCAATTCACATACTTTCCAACAAAAGATAACCAAAGTGTGAAGGTAAACATGTCAGGTGTAACACCCCGTATTCAGTTAGTCATTTTGAGGTTCGTTAACTTTGTTTAACTTATCTAACCTTGTTGTAGGAGTTCGGGGGCCAAAGTGTTAATTGGGGAAACTAGAAGGGTTAACTGTAGAGATGTATATAGTGGGGAAGGGAGAACCCTAACTCCCTTTAGAGCAGTTTCCAGAGTACAGGAGAAGGAAAAAGAGACCAAATTGGAGAGGAGTCAAGGAGAGCAATCGAAGGTCTTTGAGAAGCAATTGGCCTAGGATTGTCATCCAATTGGTGTTAAGGTGGTACGAGGTGACTATTGTACGTATCTTTGAGCTAATTGTGATCATAGCTAAGGTGAGTTCACTACCTAGCTACCTATTGTTGTATGTGTATGATGATGGTTCATGTGATTGCTTTATGAAATTGTATGCTCCCTTCGGGGATATGGAGTTTTCTTCCTATTTCGGGTTTAGCCGAAGGGAAGATAGTGCAAGAGGCACGTCTGTGATTATATGTGTTCATTGTTATGTATGTATGATGGTAGATGGTTTAGGTGTGTTCTCACTAAGCTTCTTGCTTACCCCGTTGTTGTTTACTCTTTTTAGATGCAGGTACTTCCCGTAAGGGAAAAGAAAAGGTTTGAGGCTCTGGGTTCTGCAAGTTCAGTCTCCAAGTGGAAGAATAAAGTGATTAGGGGTTTTAGTAGCTTGCAGACTATTTCTTGTTAACTTAATATGTTGGTTGGTCTTTCTTAAACAAATAACTTGTGGTTTTGCTCAGTTTGAGCTCGAGTTGGACAGTATGGTGTTTAGATGTTCCTTTTTATTTCAATGTTTGGGACAAGTTTCCGTATTTCTTTTAAAGGATGGTTACTTTTTATGTTAAATGGTGTTTTCAGAATTTCGGTGTTACAAGTTGGTATCAGAGCCTAGGTTTAAGGGATTCGAGTACTCACATGTGGTGGATACTTGAACTTAAACCAATGCTCTTGTTTTCTTAAGGTAAAAAGTAACCAAAATGTGTTTTACTTGAGGAATGGTTAAGAGACTGAACTGCGAGCCGAAGCATCAGAACGGGGGTGAGCACACTAAACTGTAAAACCCAAATTCCAAAAACAGGGTTTTTTTTTTTCTTTTTTTTTGAAAATAACTTCTAATTAAATGAATCAATTCAAAAATAAGATTTAAAAAACTACTAAATTCAAACCAACACTTAGTCAAATGCCAACCAAAAACCCAGTTTTAACCAATAAATAAATAAATAATTAAATAGTGTCGTAAGTCAACGCCGTCGGAATCTCGGTAGCCGGAGTCAAGCCGGGGCTTTGCCCTTATCCTTAGCCGAAATAGCACCTGAAAAAGGATAACAACTAACGAGGTAAGCGGAAACGCTTAGTGAGCTAGCACTAATTACAATTACCATATTACATGCACACATACCGAAATAGGTTCCCAAGCAATCACAAACAACACATAAGTCATAATATCACAACAACATAATCAAACAAAGCTAGACTCTCATGAGGTCATAAACTCCCGTCAGTTTGGATACGGGTCGGCCCCCACAACTCACCAAGGGCATGTGGATTCCCTTTCGCCCGTCAGTTAGGACACGGGTCGGCCCCCACAACTCACCAAGGGCATGTGGTTCCCTATCCACACTAAAACGTATACATGATACACGAAACATAATAACTATAAGTAATGTAAAAAAAATAAAAAAATGAAATAATTTTTTATTAACGAATAAAAAAATCCGCCTTTCGTGCGGGTCGGAACTTACCCGACAAGGAATTTCGCTACCTTAGTTTTAATAGTCTTTTTTTTATATAGATATAGAAAAAAAGAAAGACAAGAAAAAATGGATGGGGATTCCTTGCTCAAAGATGTTCATTTGTATATGTATCAAATACGAACGAATTACCGCAAACCTGGAATAATTTTAATAACTATAATCATTACCATTATTCACAACAATCCCTATAATTACCTAATTAATCCAACCCTTAAGTTAACCCAACCACTTTATAAAAGGGTTAAGTGAAGAAAACCTATCCGAGAACCGCGAACGTCAAGCGGGTCCAACCGGGTTAAATGCGACCCGACTCGCGCCGCTCACAACTACGGACAATGGTTAACCCCGACGACACTTAGCCAGTTTAACAATCCTAGGCTATCCCAAAATAAACCTAGATAAATATATTTATGTACATATATATATATAGTTTTTCTTTTAAAAATAAAAATTAATAAATATATATATATATATATATATATATATGAAAATAAAAGAAGCTGACAACAATCAATGTCATCGTACAATTACATGCATATATATTTATATTTAAATATTAAAATCTTAATAAATAATAACAACATCATCATCATCCTCATCGTACCATCACCATATATGAATGTTATAAAAGAAAAAAAACAACAGCAACCCTCATCATCGTCATCAGCATCGCTCATCACCACAGCGGCCATGGACGCCGTGAGACCAACTCTGTCGGACCACCGTAACGACGGCAGCCATGGCGAGAGAGTCGCTGCCACCGCCGAATCCGGCACTCTTCCCATCGGACAATACAACAGCAGCAAGCATATCGCCGGTCGTGACCGGCGCACTTGCGAGACAACAATAGCCGCGGTAACCTTGCCACCGTGCCACCGTGCGTCGACGACCTCCACAGCAGTGCCATCAGCACCGCCGGAATACGATAGCTTCGTCGCCGGCCAAGACCGGCGTGCTATCCACTGCCGCAAACAACCAACGACAAACGACCTTCGGCTGTCACCGGTGATCCTTACAACTGCTGCTAAACGCAGCTGCAAACAGCAACCACAAACCACCGTCGCCGGCCAAGACCGGCGAACACCATCTCTGCCGTGAACGGCCACCGATGACAACCCATGATGATAAGAAGAAAACCAACGCAAAACTAAACAGCCAAACGATTTACCAGTCCCAAAATTCTAAGTAAACAAAGCTAACGAGAATTTACCTTACGCGATCGCAGCTTCGACCGAAACCCGTCCCCGAAATCTCTCTATCTCTCTCGGCGCTTCTCTCCCCCAACGACCTCTCTCTCACTTTTTTTTCTCAAGAAAATCATATGGGATTCTTTTTATTTTAGCCTTAGAGTCTAGATAGATATAATAGGTGTACTGGTTTCCTTATCTTAAGCCCAAAGTCAAACAAAGTCTATTTCCTAATATTTTTCCTAATTGGTTTCAAACTCTCCAACAAATAAAAACTAGCAACTGGATAGAGAAAAGAAAAAAAACTAAAATAATTAACCAATTAATTAAGGATTTGGGATGTTACAATTCTCCCCAACTTACTAGGATTTCGTCCCCGAAATCAGTTCGAGAAAAGTTCCGAGTAACGTTCCCGCATCTCCGCTTCCGGCTCCCAAGCCCACTCGGAACCTTTCGATGCTGCCACTGGACCTTCACTAACACTATCTCCTTGATTCTCAGCTTTTTCACCTTCCGCTCTAGCACCACAACCGGCCTCTCGATATAATTCAGGCGCGCGTCCACCTGGATATCATCTAAGGCACGTGCACTATCTCACCTAGCTGTCACCGCCGCCCTTCGCCGTACACGATGAACTCTTCCCCACTCGGATTCTGGATGCGGACCAATTATTCGTACAGTGTATAGTACCTCGGTTACGGAACATTCAGTCTACACCTATTATCACGCCTATCTCGCTCACGGGGTGGGGATCAAGCCAATGGTAAAAGGTACTTCGTGAATCACCAAGCTGCAGCCCCGGTAAACATCCTCGCAAACTCGCACCTCCCCAGCCGCTATGTCTATTGCTAGAGGTCTAGCTAACCTACCCCGCTTTAACCAAGTGGCCCCCGTATTGAATAGAACCAACGCAGGTTTCTCATTTACAGGAAAAACGCCTAAGTTAACAGTGCACAACTCAAATACCAGATACTCACACAAGCAACCACACTACCAGATCACAACATTCAAAATATCAAGGCAACAACATAACTAAGGCGTACCTATAACCACATCGGGATCCGCCTCCGCCTCCTCGGCCGTCAGCTGAAACACTCGACCACGACCGCCAGTAGTAGACCCGCTCTTCTTGCCCGTCAAACCGTCGGTGATCATCAATGGAGTGGAAGCTGGTGTCGCTGTTGCTGCTGCTCCAATCAACTGAGGACAGTTGGGTTTGATGTGCCCCGGCTGGAAGCAATGAAAATAGGTCCTCGGTTCGACCCTACACTCCCAACTTTGATGACCAGGCTTCCCGCACTTGAAACACACGGGCTCCGGCAACCGACACTCCCCCGAGTGGTTCTTCCCGCACTTAATGCAACCTGAATATCCCTTACTACCGTCGCTTCTCTGACCCTTGAGTTTCTTCACGGGCACTAGCTCTTGCTCCGCCTTCCTCTTCCCCTGCTGTTGCTCCTCGAGATACAGTTCTCGAGCCCGCGCTATCTCCACCATGTCATTGAAGGTCTTACACCTTGCTGTGGCCACAAACTCTTGGATCTCCGTCTTCAGCACCCCCCGATAGCGAAACATCTTCATTTCCTTGGTGCTCACATAGTCCGGGCAGAAAAGTGATTTCTCCAAAAACTGGTCGGTGATCTCGTTCACCGTCTCCGTCGTTTGAGCCAAGTTCAGAAACTCCGAGGTGATCCGCTACTTCTCGATGCGAGGAGCGAACTGCTCGTCCAACAACACCTTAAACTCTTCCCACGTCATAGCATTGATCTGCTCTTCCGTTCGGCTCTTCAGAATCAGCCCCCACCAGTCCTTACCCACACTGCGCAGCAGGTTCATAGCATAAAACTCCTTCATCTCCCCCGGGCAACCACTGGTGCGGAAAGCACCCTCGATGGCGGTGACCCATCGGAAACAGGCTATAGGGTCTATCCGACCCTCAAAAAGCGGAGGCTGGCACGCCATGAAGTCCTTGAAAGTGACAGTGCGTCCCGGTTCCTGACTGCTGCTTCCCGATGTCGATCCACGCGTAGTAAAGGCCGTGTCTATCCTCTGGTCCACAGCCTCAAGAATCTCGTCCTTCATCTGGGCGAACAACCCGGAACGGAGCTGGTGTAGCACCTCGTTGACCTCCGAGCCGATGAGGTCCCTTAGATCCGGAGTCTCAGACCCCACGCTACCCTGATTCCTTCTAGTAGTCACCATTCTGAACGTTTAAAAACTAACTTAGAAACAGGTCCAAAAAGAGGCAGTTCAATACCCATATAAAAAATGTCTGTCTACCTCCCTCGTTTCTAATCAGTGCTCATACATGTACCGAATACTAGTCATTAGTGCGTATGCCACCTATCAACTAGATCTCACTCATACCTTCATGGTGCATATACTATCGTTCAATTTCATATAACCATTCACAGGCGACTTACTAACTTTCGTCGATCAAAATGTGATTATCAAGACTTAACCAATCTCAAAACCACACAGGCGTTTATAGTAGTACTATTATTTGGGCCCGTACTACTATAACCATCCACAAATGATAGCCGGGTTGAGATCACTAGGCAACAATCAAATGAGAACATGCTCAATAACCTCTCACCGACGTATCATGGTGTATACGTTTGAATTTGGTACCATCCTAAGTAAATCCCATTCCTATCGACTAAGTAAATGATTCGAACAACAATTAACCACATAAATTTCTAACCTCATAACATAATCAATCGTACAATTAGCATGCAATAACATTCCACACACTAACCATATACTTATAGCTTACCCCCAACCTGAAGCTCCTCCGACGATTCCGACCCTTGACTCGTTTTTTTTTTCCAAAAATTCCGAGTTTAAGTCCAACCACACGCACGCTTGTAAACGTGCGTGCTGATTCTCTTAAACCACACTCTGATACCAAGTTGTAAAACCCAAATTCCAAAAACAAGATTTTTTTTTGAAAATAACTTCTAATTAAATGAATCAATTCAAAAATAGGATTTAAAATTAAAACTACTAAATTCAAACCAACACTTAGTCAAATGCCAACCAAAAACCCAGTTTTAACCAATAAATAAATAAATAATTAAATAGTATCGTAAGTCAACGCCGTCGGAATCTCGGTAGCCGGAGTCAAGCCGGCGCTTTGCCCTTATCCTCAGCCGAAATAGCACCTGAAAAAGGATAACAACTAACGAGGTAAGCGGAAACGCTTAGTGAGCTAGCACTAATTACAATTACCATATTACATGCACACATACCGAAATAGGTTCCCAAGCAATCACAAACAACACATAAGTTATAATATCACAACAACATAATCAAACAAAGCTAGACTCTCATGAGGTCATAAACTCCCGTCAGTTTGGACACGGGTCGACCCCCACAACTCACCAAGGGCATGTGGATTCCCTTTCGCCCGTCAGTTAGGACACGGGTCGGCCCCCATAACTCACCAAGGGCATGTGGTTCCCTATCCACACTATAACATATACATGATACACGCAACATAATAACTATAAGTAGTGTAACTCACCTTGATTGCAGAAACGTCAAACACGAACGAATTACCATAAACTTGGAATAATATTAATAACTATAATCATTACCATTATTCACAACAATCCCTATAATTACCTAATTAATCCAACTCTTAAGTTAACCCAACCACTTTATAAAAGGGTTAAGTGAAAAAAACCTATACGAGAACCGCGAACGTCAAGCGGATCTAAACGGGTTAAATGCGACCCGACTCGCGCCGCTCACAACTACGGACAATGGTTAACCCCGACGACACTTAGCCAGTTTAACAACCCTAGGCTATCCCAAAATAAACCTAGATAAATATATTTATGTACATATATATATATATATATATATATAGTTTTTCTTTTAAAAATAAAAATTAATAATTATATATATATATATATATGAAAACAAAAGAAGCTGACAACAATCAATGTCATCGTACAATTACATGCATATATATATATATATATATATTTAAATATTAAAATCTTAATAAATAATAACAACATCATCATCATCCTCATCGTACCATTACCATATATGAATGTTATAAAAGAAAAAAAAACAACAGCAACCCTCATCATCGTCATCAGCATCGCTCATCACCACAGCGGCCATGGACGCCGCGAGACCAACTCTGCCGGTACACCGTAACAAAGGCAGCCATGGCGAGAGAGCCGCTGCCACCGCCGAATCCGGCACTCTTCCCGCCGGACAATACAACAGCAGCAAGCATATCGCCGGTCGTGACCGGTGCACTTGCGAGACAACAGTAGCCGCGGTTAGGGATGGGAACGGGGCGGGTTTGGGGCGAGTACCCCCTTAGCCGTCCCCGCCCCCGGTTTCTTAACAGGAGACCCGGCCCCGGTCCCCGGCGGGTACGGGGATTGACCACCCGACCCCGGTCAATTTTGGTCAAACCCCGGTCAAAACCCGGTCAAGACCCGGAACATGTACGATATAAATTTCTTAAAAAACTATTTAACAACACAAAAAACTAATACATTGTTTCAAAACTTAAAAAAAAGTTTAAAACATCAAACATCAAATACGAAAGTTTAAAAGTTACAACCATCATCAAACATAGTTTAAAAAATCAAACATTGTTCCAAATTCAACTAAACTCCAAGGCATTCAACAATCCACATCTTCATCGTATGCAATCGTTGCATCAAATCCTTTCGGTTCTCCATCTTTTGTATCTGAAATTAAAAATAATACAAGTTAGAACAATTATATATAAAAGTTAGAAAAAATATATAATGTACTATATAATAATTTAGATAACTATTACCTCTAATTTCTTTCCTCAACCAACTTTGGGTGCACATCAATGCCGCAACCGTTTCCGGTTTTAGCCGGCTACGTGTTTTTGTTATCTTGTTCGCACACATGCTAAAAGCCGATTCTGAGGCTACCGAAGAAATAGGAATGGCCAAGACATCTCTTGCAATCTTTTGCAAGATAGGAAATTTAGCACCGTTGCACTTCCACCACATCAAAATATCAAAGCCATCTTCATTTGGCAACAATTTCTCCGCCAAATAGTCATCCAACTCCGTGTTTTCAAACACATCATCCTCGGTGATCATATTCTCAAAATCTAATTCCCATGAAGCTTTATTTAAAGAAGATGCTCCCCCATCCGAGTGACTAGTGCTAGATTTTCCTTTCCTTTTATTTTGATCATGCTTCCTTTTGTACTCCTCAAACCAGTCAATACACATGTTACGTATCTTCGTAACCTCATCTTTTGCATCCGCGCCATAGATCTTTGGGAAGAAATATTTGATCAACTTGAGCTTATACCTAGGATCTAAAACGATAGCCACACTCATGACACATGTATGACTTCCCAATATTTATCAAATTTACTCATCATACTTATTGCCATGTTCTTAATAATGACAATCTCAGTTTCCATCCAACTCCTAATAGATAACTTCATCTCACAAATCAAAGGGAAAAACAAGTTTGAAGTGGGATATTTTGTCCCGGAAAATGTCGTGGTCACATGGTAAAATAACTTCAACTTTTCACAAACATTTGACGCCATTTTCCATTCCTCTTCGGTAGGACAACTAACATAATGCCAATCTTTCTTGCTCAAACGAGTAAAAACTTCTTTATACTCGAAGGCAACATTCAACATCATGTAAATGGAATTCCATCGCGTCTTACAATCAAGCACCAACTCCTTTTCACAATCTACAACTACTTGTCGTGCAACGAGTCTAAACTCTTGAGCCCTTTTAGGAGAATATTTCCAAAAAGAGACGCTATCCCTAACTTTCTTGATTGGGCTCTCAATTACTAAAAACCCATCTTGCACAATGAGATTTATGATATGTGCACAACATCTCATGTGGAAAAACCTACCCTTTAAAATTAGTGAAGAAGGAGAAAGGGTACCTAAAAGCTTGTCAATCGCCGCATCATTTGTCGAACAATTATCAAGTGTCAACGTCGACATTTTCTTGTCAATGTTCCAATCCATGAAACACTCAATCAATGCTTGAGATATTGGTTCAGAAGTATGTGGAGAGGGCACATGTAAAAAACTACATCAAAGATATAATAAAAGTTAGTAAAAAATTTAATTATAAAAATATAATTATCAAGTAACAAATTGTAAAAAAAAAAATATAACCTGATAATGTGATTGTGTAATTTCCAATTGGCATCTATGTAGTGTCCCGTTAATGCCATGTAACCTTTTAATTGGTAGCTCGCTGTCCACAATTCGACTTTGGTTCTTTTCCAAACACGATAACGTAGAAGCTTTTCTTGTTCCATAAACCTTCATGATATCGGACTTAGTTGTACGTCTACAAGGAACTGTAAATGTAGGTTCAAGACCTCTTGAATACTTTCGAAAGCCCCAATGCTCAACAATCGAAAGCGGATAATCATGAAGGATTATCATGTTAGCTATATCCTCCCTTGAAGCTTGGGCATCAAAAGCGTTACTTATCAATGATGTTTTCCCGTCCTTGGTTGTTTGTTCATGAAGTAGAACCTGTTGTCGTATGTCCTTTGTAGTTCTCCGAGGACATTTTTCGAAGTGCTCCTTCAAATGTGACGTACCATCATTAGGTCTAGCGGTCATCTTCTTTTGGCAATAATTACATTTTGCAAACCTACGAGTACCATCTTCATATTGCGGTTCAAAATGTTGCCAAACAATTGATTTCAACCTTTTAGATGGTGGCCCGGTGACCGTGTCCGTATTTGAGTTGATAGGCATGCTCACAGATTCGTTAGTTTCGACGCAAGGCGTATGATCTTTATCGGTTTCTTCCGTTGCTACGACATTCTCGTTTTCTGAAGTTGCCATCTAACGAATAAAAATAGCGATTATAAGCGATTATAATGATAACTTTGTCAATATGATAACTCAATCATGATTGTGTAAACAATAAACCATAAATTGAATACTTTCTTAATGAAATTTCTTAATTAAGAATTTAAGATAATACATACATAGAATGATACAATCATTAATTCATTATTGATGGTAGTATAGAAATAGAATATTATCAATTAAGAATCTAAGATACAGTAAGATGTAAGATACTAAGAGTCTAAGATACATACACTCAATCACTCATATAGTAAGCATTTAAGCAATAAGATATTAAGATACAGTAAGTCAGTAAGTCAGTAAGCAAAAAGAAACAAATACCCACTTTGTAATTCTAGAAACAAATTAAAAGAACAATAATAAAAACTTCTAGAGGAAAACAATATAATAAGTAATAACATCTAAAAAACTGACGGAGCGAGAGGAAGCCGTGGCTGTCGGCGCCGGCTGCCGGAGGGCGGAGAGACTGACAGAGAGAAACAAAGACTGACGGAGATGGAGGCGTGGTGGTCGGCGCCGGCTTCCAGCAACGGTGGCGACTGGTGGTCGGAGGCGCTATCGTCGTGGTGGTCGGAGGCGTGGTGGTCGGCGCCGGCTTCCAGCAACGTGGTGGACTGGTGGTCGTGTGCAAGTCTGCAAGAAGAAAGATGGAGATATGGATTGGACTTTGGAGGCGCTGCAAATGCAATATTGCAATACAATCAAAAGACAAAAAACCCTAATAAAATTATAATATAATATAACTAATATTTATATTTTTTTATTCTTATATATAACCGGGTACCGGGTACCCGCTAAACCGGGGACTATGCCTCCCGGCCCCGTACTTTTCAAACTGGGTATCCCCGGACCCGTTTTTGCGGGTTTCCCCCGGCCTCGACCGGGGCGGATAACCGGGGTTCCCCGTCGGGTCGGGTGAAATTCCCATCCCTAGCCGCGGTAACCTTGCCGCCGTGCCACCGTGCGTTGACGACGTCCACAGAAGCGCCATCACCGCCGGAATACGGCAACTTCGTCGCCAGCCAAGACCGGCGTGCTATCCACTACCGCAAACAACCAATGACAAACGACCTTCAGCTATCGCCGGTGATCCTTACAACCGCTGCTAAACGCAGCTGCAAACAGAAACCATAAACCACCGTCGCCGGCCAAGACCAGCGACCACCATCTCTGCCGTGAACGGCCACCGACGACAACCCATAATGATAAGAAGAAAACCAACGCAAAACTAAACACCCAAACGATTTACCAGTCCCAAAATTCTGAGTTAACAAAGCTAACGAGATTTTACTTACGCGATCGCAGCTTCGACCGAAACCCGTCCCCGAAATCTCTCTATCTCTCTCGGCGCTTCTCTCCCCCAACGACCTCTCTCTCACTTTTTTTTCTCAAGAAAATCAGATGGGATTCTTTTTATTTTAGCCTAAGAGTCTAGATAGATATAATAGATGTACTGGTTTCCTTATCTTAAGCCCAAAGTCAAACAAAGTCTATCTCCTAATATTTTTCTTAATTGGTTTCAAACTCTCCAACAAATAAAAACTAGCAACTGGATAGAGAAAAGAAAAAAAAAACTAAAATAATTAACCAATTAATTAAGGATTTGGGATGTTACATGAACCCTACCTATGTTTAGCATGTTGATATATGTTGCCATGATTAATGTATGTAAATGTGATTTATGGTACGAGATGATAGTATTGGACATAGGTTGCATGATAGATAACATGTACCACTATGATATTGATTGAGATATAAGTATTGCATGTAAGCCTTTTATAGGTTAGTAGTACGTAACTGCGAGTAGAAAGGCATGTGGTCTTCTATGTGATTAGCTGATAGATGAGCTGTTAGGCTCTAGAGTAAAGGTTGTGTGTAGGCAACTAGTTAGGAATTGAAATTTCTGTGATGGTGTTAAGGCTAGATATGTAGGGTGTATTTACAAGGATACAAGGGCCCGTATCATTGAAAATATATTGTACATATCACGGAATTAACATAGTTACCGGAGTGACATGAACTAGCTAAGTTGTTTTCGGGGGGTAGTAGCATGTTAGGACGTGCATATGTCTTTAAGACAAGTGGATGGACCCCTAAGAAACATGTAGATAGGAAATGTGTGAAACTGATAGTTTTGTGTTTATTGAATCAGTATGGGTAGACCGAGCAAGAAAGGAACTACTGGCCAGGAGGATGCCGATGCCAGGAATCTGAGGGAACTGGTAGCCTCAGAGGTCGGTGAGGCACTGCAGGATTTGTTACTGGGGCTCTTCACCCAAATAAAAGATGAGCTTAGGAAGGAGGTTAGATCGCAAGGAGAGGCGGTCGTGGGAGATCGGGCCAGTGGTTCTGGGGGCTCAAGTGGCGGGCAAGCCAGGAGTGCTAGCTACAAATACTTCATGGCTTGTCAGCCACCTCAATTTGATGGGCAGAAGGACCCTATTGCCAGCACTCGTTGGCTAGCTGATATAGAAGGCGCATTTCTGACTTGTGCTTGTTCCGATGAGGTGAAGGTTCGCTATGCATCGAACCTGCTGAGGAAGGTTGGCAAGGACTGGTGGAGCATCGTCAACAAGTCCCGGTCAGCCGAGCAGATCGCAGTGATGACGTGGGAAGAGTTTACCGAACTGTTCAAGGAGCAGTACGTGTCACAGGTGGAGATCGAGAGATTGACCGGCGAGTTTCTCCAGATGAAGCAGACCACAGAATCGGTGAACGAAATCACCGATATGTTCTTGGAGCGATCAGTCTTCTGTCAGGACTATGTGAAGAATGAGCGGATGAAAAAGTACCGCTATTTGGAGATTCTGAAGCCCGAGATACGTGAATTCGTGGCGATCTCCCAGTGCAAGACGTTCCAGGAGATGTATGAAAAGGCTCGAAGTAGGGAGCTACAGCTTGAGAGGCCGGATCGGAAGAAAAAAGTTGAGGTAGCGCCAGTGTCGACTCAGCAGGCCAAGAGGCCTAAGCAGCTCGGGCCAGGGGTAGAGGTGAAGAAGGAGGTTCCGCGTTGTGTTACATGCAGGCGATCTCATTGGGGTGCGTGCAGATTGGGTTCAGGAACGTGCTTCAAGTGCGGGAAACCGGGCCATATGAGTCGAGACTGCAAGGAGACCGTACGTCTATGCTTTAAGTGCCTCGAGTTGGGCCATATCGCGAGCCAATGTCCTAAGGCCGGCCCGACTCAGTCTTCTGGAGCGGTGCCTGCCAAGACCGCGGAAGCAAGCACCGGAAAGAAGGTAGATCCATCTCGCACTCGAGCTCGTGTTTATCAGCTGACGGCCGAGCAGGCCAAGGAGGAGCCGGATGTGGTTACAGGTATCTTTTCTGTTAATTCTGTACCTGCTCTCGTGTTGTTTGATTCGGGAGCTTGTAAATCGTTTATGTCGTTATCTTTTTGTAAAAGTTTTGTGAATGTAAAAGGTAGACTAGACAAACCTTTAGAGGTAGATATAGCGGATGAGGATTACCGGTTGTGTAAAGATGTCTATAGGAATAATGTAATAGAGATAGGTGGTGTAAAGTTCAACATTGATCTCATCCCGATTCCTATGAGGGAGATCAATGTTGTAGCTGGGGTAGATTAGATGAGTCGTAACGGGGCACACATTGATTGTGAGTTTGAGCGGGTAGTAATTCGGAACCCAAGTGGGGGAGAGATAGTCGTCGAGAGTGAAAGAAAGAAAAGATTACCGAGAATGTGTACCATGGCGAAAGCAAGGAAACACGTTCTCCAAGGAGGCAGCAGTTACTTGGCGTTTATGATTGATAGCCGGGTCGAGCCGAGAAAGAAGACGGTAGCAGACGTACCTGTAGTCAGCGAGTATCCGGATGTATTCCCGGATGACTTGCCTGGCATCCCTCCCGAGAGAAAGGTAGAGTTCCGGATTGAGCTAGTTCCGGGGGCGACACCGGTAGCTAAGGCTTCATACCGGTTAGCACCTCCGGAGATGATGGAGTTATCAAAGCAGCTGGGGGAGCTTTTGGACAAGGGGTTCATTCGCCCAAGTACCTCACCTTGGGGAGCCCCTATCCTGTTTGTAAAGAAGAAGGATGGGTCGATGCGGATGTGTATTGACTACCGAGAACTAAACAAGCTCACAGTGAAGAACAGATACCCACTGCCGAGGATCGATGATCTCTTCGATCAGCTTCAGGGGCCTGCATGGTTCTCAAAGATATATCTTCGCTCCGGGTACCATCAGTTGAAGGTTCGGAAGGAGGATGTGCACAAGACGGCATTCCGCACTCGTTATGGTCACTTCGAGTTTGTTGTGATGCCATTCGGGTTAACGAATGCACCCGCAGCTTTCATGGACCTGATGAACTGGGTCTGTAGGCCGATGTTGGATAGATCGGTAATTGTGTTCATAGACGATATACTGATCTATTCGAGATCGAAGGAGGAGCACGTGGAGCATCTGCGAGAGGTATTGGAGGTTTTACGTAAGGAGAAATTGTACGCCAAATTCTCCAAATGCGAATTCTGGTTACGAGAGGTCCAATTTCCCGGGCATCTTGTAAACCGGGAGGGCGTAAAGGTAGACCCAGCGAAGGTGGAGGCAGTGATGAAGTGGGAGACCCCGAAGACTCCCACCAGATTAGGAGCTTTCTTGGATTGGCCGGGTACTACCGACGATTCATCCAAGACTTCTCCAAGATAGCCGTTCCATTGACCAAGTTGACTAGAAAGAATGAGCGGTTCGTGTGGGGTAATGAGCAAGAGGCGGCGTTTGATACTTTGAGGAGGAAACTTTGCGAGGCTCCGGTGTTGACCTTACCGGAGGGAGTCGAGGACTTGACGGTCTACTGTGATGCTTCATATCACGGGTTAGGCTGCATCCTCATGCAGAGGGGGAAGGTGATAGCCTATGCGTCTCGCCAGTTAAAGACGCATGAGGCGAATTACCCGACCCATGATCTTGAGCTGGCGGCAGTCGTGTTCGTGCTTAAGTTGTGGTGGCACTACTTATACGGGGTTCGCTGTACCATCTATACGGACCACAAGAGTCCCCACTACTTCATGGATCAGTGGAACCTCAATATGAGGCAGCGTCGGTGGTTAGAGGTGATAAAGGATTATGACTGTGAGATCCTCTATCACCCGGGAAAGGCGAACGTGGTAGCAGACGCCTTGAGCCGAAAGGGAGCAGTTTACTTCTTCGAGTACCGTGTATGAGGATGACTGTGTCAGCTTCCTTGATCGAGTTGATACGATAGTCTCAAGAGGAGGCGGTAAAGAAGGAAAATCAGCAGAAAGAGAGGATTAAGGGGCAAGTGGATCAGCTAGTGGCCGACAACGGGGGTTATTGACTCGATACGGCCGGGTGTGTGTTTCAGTTTCATGTGAGGCGAGACAGACTCTTCTTGATGGGGCACAAAAATCGAAGTTCTCAATTCACCCTGGTGCCACGAAAATGTACCGAGACTTGAGGACGGATTATTGGTGGCCCGACATGAAAAGAGATGTAGCAAGGTATGTGGAGAAGTGTCTGACGTGTTTGAGGGTCAAGGCAGAACATTAGAGACCACACGGGAAACTCCAACCCTTGGAGATACCCGAGTGGAAGTGGGAGCACGTGACCATGGATTTTGTTACCGGATTACCGATGACGGTCCGGAAGCACGACGCCATTTGGCTGGTGGTAGACCAGTTGACGAAGAGTGCCTATTTCATCGCGATCAGAGAGGCTTCCTCTTCGGAAGTATTGGCGGATATCTATGTTCGGGAGACTGTGGCGAGGCACGGGGTGCTAGTGACGGTGATTTCGGAACGGGATGTCCGTTTTACATCTCGTTTCTGGAATAGATTCCATGAGGAGTTGGGCACCACACTTCAGTTCAGTACGTGTGTACTTGAGTTCGGAGGCAGCTGGGATTCTCATCTTCCGTTGGTAGAGTTCTCGTACAACAACAGCTTCCATGCCTGTATCGGCATGCCACCATACGAGATGCTATACGGAAGACGGTGTAGGACTCCCGTATGTTGGGGAGAGGTTGGACAGAGAGAGCTCGGGAGCACCGAGATTGTGCAGAGGACCACGGAGAGTGTCCAGTTGATTCGTGATAGACTGAGAACGGCACAGAGTCGTCAGAAGAGCTACGCAGATAAGAGGCGGTCTGACCTAGAGTTCAGAGTTGGCGACAGAGTGCTTCTAAAGGTGTCCCCATGGAAAGGGGTGATACGCTTTCGGAAGTGAGGGAAGTTGGGTCCGAGATTTATTGGGCCGTTCGTAGTAGTTGCTCGAGTTGGGAAGGTTGCGTATCGGCTAGAGTTACCGCCAGAACTCAGTCAGATACACAACACTTTTCATGTGTCGCAGCTTCGGAAGTGTTTAGCCGACGAGTCGGCTCATGTACCATTGGACGATATTCAAGTGGATGAGTGGCTTAATTATGTGGAGAGGCCAATTGCAGTCTTGGAGAGAAAGACCAAGACTTTGAGGAACAAGGAAGTTGGGATCGTGAAAGTCCAATGGGAGCACCGAAAAGGCTCAGAATGGACGTGGGAACCAGAGGACGAGATGAGGCGGAACCACCCTGAGTTGTTCCAAGCATAGACGATTTCGGGGACGAAATCCTGGTAAGTGGGGGAGAGTTGTAACACCCCGTTTTCAGTTAGTCATTTTGAGGTTCGTTAACTTTGTTTAACTTATCTAACCTTGTTGTAGAAGTTCGGGGGCCAAAGTGTTAATTGGGGAAACTAGAAGGGTTAACTGTAGAGATGTATATAGTGGGGAAGGGAGAACCCTAACTCCCTTTAGAGCAGTTTCCAGAGTACGGGAGAAGGAAAAGGAGACCGAATTGGAGAGTAGTCAAGGAGAGCAATCGAAGGTATTTGAGAAGCAATTGGCCTAGGATTGTCATCCAATTGGTGTTAAGGTGGTACGAGGTGACTATTGTACGTATCTTTGAGCTAATTGTGATCATAGCTAAGGTGAGTTCACTACCTAGCTACCTATTGTTGTATGTGTATGATGATGGTTCATGTGATTGCTTTATGAAATTGTATGCTCCCTTCGGGGATATGGTTTCCCTTCGGGGATATGGAGTTTTCTTTCTGTTTCGGGTTTAGCCGAAGGGAAGATAGTGCAAGAGGCACGTATGTGATTATATGTGTTCATTGTTATGTATGTATGATGGTAGATGGTTTAGGTGTGTTCTCACTAAGCTTCTTGCTTACCCCGTTGTTGTTTACTCTTTTTAGATGCAGGTACTTCCCGTAAGGGAAAAGAAAAGGTTTGAGGCTCCGGGTTCCGCAAGTTCAGTCTCCGAGTGGAAGAATAAAGTGATTAGGGGTTTTAGTAGCTTTCAGACTATTTCTTGTTAACTTAATATGTTGGTTGGTCTTTCTTAAACAAATAACTTGTGGTTTTGCTCAGTTTGAGCTCGAGTTGGACACTATGGTGTTTAGATGTTCCTTTTTATTTCAATGTTTGGGACAAGTTTCCGCATTTCCTTTAACTGATGGTTACTTTTTATGTTAAATGGTGTTTTCAGAATTTCGGTGTTACATCAGGAGTTGCCTAAATGATTTGCTTATGCTTGTTGTGGAAGCAACTTAGGGGTTGTTTGTTTATCTTTTAACGATGCCGTAAAGGGGCTGTTTGACAGTTGCCGAATGGTTCAATGCAGAATGGTTGAGACTCTGTATAATGTAATGCAAAATGAAATGTGATTGTTTGGTAACTGTTTGACATTATAAAAAGTATGAATGACAACAAATGACCATTTTAACCCTCTGTTTGACATTATAGAAATTCAACATAAACCATCCATTATTAACAACAACAACAAAAACATGGGTTGTTTGTTTGACACGAAAATCCATTTATGTTTCGCCTGCATCATCATCTTCCACATCCCATTTCCAAATGATTGTTAGAAGAAATCAAACAAACCCAAGTCTGAAGAAAATCGAAGATGAGGTACAAAATTAAACTGAAAGCAAATCATTACTGTGAAAGCAAAATCGAATTGAACAAAATCAAAATTATACATTTGACTATATCTAAAGTCACTAAAATCCGAATCCAGTTTCATTTCTAAAACCCAAAATCGATTCCTTCCTAAAATAACAAACCTAAATCCCGATTCCTTCCCAAAACCCAAAATCAATTCCCTCCTAAAATAAACCTCAAGGATGCAACACATCTTACTCAAAGATGATAGGGTCTCTCCTTTAATCTGAGAAACATAAGCAGATGCAGAGACAGGGTTGCTAGATGGAGAGAAAGAGGGTTGTCGAAATGGAGAAGAAGAGGTTGGCCAGAGAGCCGACGTGAGGCATCAGCATCAGAGAAGAGAGCGTGGCATCGGTGCAGACGAGATGCATCAGTGATGAGCGTCGACAAGATGGAGCCGTGATGTAGAGCCTAAACCATTTTGCAGTACTCGTAAACTCCCAACCGATAAGAGGCAATTGTAATCATTAAGAGGCTTTTTTTTGGCCAAACACCCTCAACCTCTTACCGATTAAGACATATGTTCTTGATGTTAATGTAACCATTAAGAGCTAAACAAAAAGCCCGTAAGAGATAGCCTCTGGATTGTTAAGAGGTAAATCTTGTTTGGTAAAAAAAGGATTGTCTCTTAATAGTTCTAAAACCCTCAAACAATATTGTATCTTGGGAACCATTCAGCGTCCTAATTTCATTCTCAATGATTACAAAACAACCATATTTTATTTTTCCCCATATCATAAGAGCCGTCTTAGTCATTCTGACCATTTAATCATCCAACATCAAACCATTCCCTTTTAGGCTCATGTCTGTTTCAAGCTGATTAAATAGTAGCATGGTTTATGATTTCTCCATGATTTTCTTCAACTTGTCCTTTTCAAGCTGGTAAATTTGATTCATTTACTGTAATGAGTTTCCGAGAACCTTTCAACCTTCAAGTATTAATGCTTATAAAACAAAATGACTTAATAAGAAAATTGTGTTTCGTTTAGAAAAAAAATTGATTCTTATATTTCCTTGGTCGGACTTTTGAGCTTCAAAATAGACTTTCTTGTAAATGCGGCAACTGAAGCTGGAACTAAAATCTTAAACTAGCTAGTAATATTGCAGCTTACATTTGGTTACGCTATGATGCCTACCAAAACTAGTTGCAGGACCATCCTCTGGAAGCTGGAGATGTTGTTCATTGTACTAAACTTCCATCAGACAAAGACCATGAGGTGGAGCTACAAGAGCAACCTTTGCAAGTTCCTTATGATCGCATGTTGCCAATATTTAGGAACAAAATCTGCTGGAATTGCTTCCCTTCCAATTTGTAACAACAAAGCAACCTATATATATATATATATATATATATATATAATAAAAATACAATTCAATAACTAATCATTTGATTTTAAGGAGATGATGATGATGATGATGTTGGTGTACCATGTTTCTGACTTGCCTATACAGAAATCCAGACCCTTCAACTTCAACCTGCAAAATGGGTCCCTGAAAGTAAAACAGATATCTAGTCGGAATATATTCTTGAGTGGGTTGAGCGTGCGATCATTGCGCTGTGCATTGGCAAAGGCTGAGAAATCATGTTTCCTTAGAATATGGTTAGCGGCTTCCTTCATGACGCAAGTATTGAGCTTGGAACGGTTATGATAAGCATACAGACGATGGAATGGGTCCATGACAGGGTCATTATAGATCTTGTAAGGGTAGGTCTTTGTGGTGACCGAGAAACGAGCATGGAATTGGCGCATTGCAGGGCTGATTGAATGTCTGGAGGAAGAAGACTAGCAGGCCGCCACCTTGATAATTGAAAGGCGTAACAAAGTGTGCCACCTGAAATCATATTCAATTCATTTATTTACTTTACTACTAGTCTAGGTATATATATATATATATATGTATATATGGTCTATTCATACATTAGAACACACGAGTTTCATAGATTACTTACAGTATGTTTAGAGGAAACTGTAGTGAGTACATCAGGTTGGATTGAAATAACACTTGTGTCATCAGATTGCATGACGTCAATCTACATAGAAAAAAGAGCAGACACATGCCTGTGATCGGACTTCTGAGAACTTGCTCTTACTGCGGAAATAAAAATGGTGCTTTACTCCTTTCCCGCATTTTGGAATGCACTCTATCTGTTTGATGATATGCACTGTTTACAAAATGGACGATAAATGTTGTAGAACTGTAGGATTTACATGATCATAGTCAGTTAGTCATTAAACTTAAAGTAGGACCAAGAATTGATGTTCTTTAAAATCCAGATCAGATTACAAGTTCATTTGTGTGTAACGAAATTTGTTTTTAATTTTTTTGGCCTTGAGATGTACTTTCATTTCTACGTTTTATTAATTAAATCATGTTAATTTTGTGAGCAGTAATGCATAATTTTGTTTTAGTGAGATAAAAACATTATTTGCCACTACTTGGATTCATAGGTGCTTAACCTTAGAAGTAGAATTGTGTGGGCAGTAATTGGTTTTACCATCTAATTGAAGTACATCACAAATTAAGAATTCAGTTTTGGTGTTCAAGTAAAAGACCAAAGTGTTTTTTCTTCTTCTTCTTATCATTTCTTGTGGTATGTGTAAGCATAATGCTCACTGCTGTTAACTTAATCTTTCTAGAACACCTGTACAATAATTAATTTTCGACTTGGAGAATGTGGCTTATTTTATTTAGTAATTAGAACTTGTTTGGCAGAGCCTCATTATCATGAGCATCTTACCAGTGGCCCACATTACTGATTCAGAAGTTCGTTTTCAGGCCACAAACCAAAACTGAATTTCTTTTCAGATTGTTAAGCTTACGCACCAACCACACTATAGCAATCTATCCACATTGCACATTCCAAATCACATGGTAAGCATTTAGCAAACTAGCCCTAGGAGTCTTTAAGCGAAAACTTCTTTGGGTAGAGGAAAGACTGTATGCATCTTACCCTTCTTAGATCACACGTTACGTGGTAACTACTTTAGTTATTTGGTTTGTTATATGATGAATGAATAACCATACTTGTCGAGGGACAAGTTTAAATGAGAAGAGAAAACATTTTAAAAATCAAGTGAACCGATTATTTATGCATTATTCATCATGAATGTATGGTGAAGATTATAGATAATAAAAATGCATATTATGATCGACCGTTAGATGAGAAATGGACGAACATTAGGATGAGATGCACCGAATCAATTACCTTTTAAGCCGCAATTCATGGCAGCGTATTTGATTTAAAGTGATCAACGGTTTAAAAACACTTCTCATAAAAAATGGAACTTTTTTCACATTATCCCATGCATATAATGTGTATATATATATATATATATAGGATGAGGTTCAAGGAAAAAACTCAAAAAAAAGGAAACCGAGGAACACCCTCGTATCCCTCTATTTGCACCGTATGTACTTGTGCATAGAAGTAATTTGTAATATGCACATGTGCTTAGTTCACATGAACATAGAAACCAAAACAACTTAATTAACTTCTACAAACAAGTCCAAACGGTCTAGATGAAGGGATACGAGTGTGCTCCTCAATTTCCCTTTTTATTGAGATTTTCCCTTGAACCCCCCCCCCCCCCTCTCTCATTTATATATATATATATAGGGGTGGGTTCAAATGTGAACCCAATTTTCATTGTGAACATGAGGACAAAGCTGGACCCTTGATCAAAATTTCGCTCATTTAATCTATGGCAATAAGAGGCGGTGGCAATTTTGAAATTATGTTGAAAACTCTTACCATGGCTCAAAGAAAATTAAATGTGCAAGGGTAAAATAGGAAAGTAAAAAAGCAAGTTAGGTCAAATCACTAGAGCCGTCATCATCACAACCTGCAAAAGTACTTTCTCTCTCTCTCTCTCTAAAACTTCCCATGGAAGAAAACCACCTCACTAAAATCACCATTAACATGTGAAGAAGAAATCAACATGCTGAATATGTTTTCATTTGAAGAAGAAAATCATCATTCTCACCAGAAACTCTGCAATTACCTTTTCTCTCTTTAAAATCCATCTGATAAAAAAACCTCTCTCTAAACCTCCATTAACGACCATTCGAAGAAATCAAAAGTGAGAAATATATCTGAACACACCAAGACCAAATCGACAATCTTCCAATCACTCAGAGCTTTGTTATTAGTAAGTTTTTTATTTATTTAAACCATTAAATTCTGAATATTTAGGGTTTCGTTCGTATTTTATTAACTGAAATCAATGATTATTGTTAAATATGTTAGTAATTATGTGCATAAGTTGACAAACCAGTGATTACACATCCAATGTTACAAGACACTTGAGGGTCACACCTGTGAGGACCTATAAATCGAATAAGTTAAATAAAACCCAGAAATGGAGAGATTGAATTTATAATAGTTAATTATAAATCAGTTGGGTATTTTCAGTCAGAAATCCCAAAGTTTGAGGGTTATTAGTTAATTAGTTAATTATATATTTATTAGGAAAATAAATATATATCTAGTTAATTAAAGATAATTATCTAGAAGATTCTTTCTTTATCCCTAAGAAAGAGATCAGATATTTATGGAATGGAAACTGAATCAGATACAAACACTGCCTTTCTTAAATCTTATAAATAAAGCCTTATAGGCTTTAGAATGAATTCGATTAACTCAGTATTCAGTTTCCACCAACAAAATTCCTCTCTCTCCTTTTCTCTCACTCGGCATCGCCCCATACCCAAACCAGTTAGGTTTTTCCGGTTAGCTCGGGTTTTAGAGTTCTGCTAGAGGAACGTTCGTGAGGTCAATCACCGGTGGATTATTACTCAAGCAATCCAGGTAAAAATTCGCTTCTTGTTAACGATTAAATAAATTAGAACGAACGATCATGGTTTCGGGTTTTTTATCCAATTTTCGCTTCCGCATGTTTTCGTGTTCTTCGTATCAGTTTGGTTCGGGGATCATAGAAAAAACCCAACAAAATAAACAACAATAAAAATGAAGCATTTCAAAAATCTTAATCAAAAACCCCTAAAACTGAAGAAAATTCGTTATTTAGTGTGAAATAAGCATTATTCTACTTGAATAGTAGTTAATATTTAATTTGAATGTTAATAAACAAGTATACTTGTTATTCAAAGTAAATAACAAGTAAATCTAATTGTTATTCTTAGTACGTTTGTTATTCAGTGTGAATAAAAAATACACTTGCTTAAGTTATAACTTGCTTATTAGTATGTTTGTTATTCAGAGTGAATAACAAGTAGACTTGCTTAATACTACATTGACAGTAATATTCAAAACCATATTCAGAGTGAATAGCAAGTAGGCCTGTTTTTCAGAGTGAATAACAAGAAGACTTGTTATTTAGGGTGAATAAAAACTATGTATACTTGATATTTAAAGAAGACTTGTTATTCATTCTGAATAACAAGTAGACTTATTGGCTTGATTTTGATAGTTTTTTTTTATATCCAGAGTGAATAAAACTGTGAAATGAAAAAAAATATGCTTGAAATTACTTGTTATTCACTCTGAATATAAAGCTTTATATTAAGAGTGAATAAAATAGTGAAATGAAAGCTGAATACAAAAGGCTGATTGAAACAACTTGTCATTCACTTTGAATAAATGTTGTATTCAAATATTCAGATTGAATAAAAGGTTGTTGTTTGAATACTTACTAATTGTTTTAACTTAAAAAATATACGGAATAAAAGAAAAGCTGAAGAACCTTCTTCTTTGAGCAAGTAGAAGGGGAAACAACATGCGAAGATGGTAAAGGACATAAATGAAAATGCAGAAAAGATTAAGGAGGAGCGGCTAAACAACATCATTTGAAAGCAGAGCTTGGAGAAGGTGGATAATGAACATTTGGGGTTGTTTGATTTTAAATAGTTATTGTGGTTTAAATTTGGGTTTATGTAATGCTTTAATTAGTTTGGATGTGGTTGATATGATCTTGATGAGTAAAATTGAACAATTTACTTTATGGTTTTTAAATGGTTGATTTTAGTTAGTTTCAGTATATGTGTTTATTATATGATGTAGATTCTTAAAAGACATTAAATATGTCATTTATTGGCATTTTGTAGATTAATTATGTTTTTGTTTGATTAGTTAATGTATACTGATGTTTACTTTTTTTATTAATATGAAGAATAATTTTGGCACGTAATGCAGTTGTGAATAATATAATTGCAATAATGAGACTTGATTTTTTAGCCTAAATAATCATGTAGTATTCGGTTTGAATAATCAAGTATTATTCGGTTTGAATAATCATCTATTAAGAGTGACATGAATTCAATATAATTTATGTTTTTATTCGCTCTTAATAATATATAATATTTGGAGTGAATATAACTTGAAGATAAGAACTAGGAATATAGATTCTTCTTTTATTCGTTCTGAATATTGTGTATTATTCAGAGTGAATATATCTTCTTTTCAGCACAATATTGAAAGTGATACGAATTTAATATAGCTAATAGTTTTTATTCACTCTGAACAATATATAACATTCAAAGTGAGTATTTTATTCATTCAAATAACAAAACTTCTTTCTAGGTAAATGAAATTAAAATAAATATTTCAATTCACCTTTTTATTCAATATTAAGAATGAATACAAAATGAATTATCAGTTCCACTATTTACAACTAAAGAAATTCGATTTACCAACATCATTTCTTGACGGGCAATTCCATGAGTCACGATTACACATTTTTTTTACACAACCTACGCAATTTCAACGTTTTTTTTACTCTTTTCAATTGCTATTTTTTTTGCCACTTTTTAGCCTTTTACCCGTACCACATCATCTGTTTCTTATTGCTTTCGGATTATGAGCATCAACATTTTCTGGTTTTGACACACCATGCAACGACTCCATCACCTCTTCTCTATTTTGACAAGGAACATTACATACAATCACCCCCAAGTTACTCTCTAACTCTTGCATTTTCTATTTTTACTTGTTTTCACTACATATGCAGTTTTATTTAGTCAGAATATATAGTTTTATTCAGAGTGAATAACAAGTAATTTCAAGCAATATTTCTATTAAGCTTACATTTATAGTTTTATTCAGTATGAATATAAAGTTTTATTCAGAATGAATAACAAACAATTTCAATCAACATTTTCTATTTAGCTTACATTTACACAGTTTTATTCAATCTGAATAAAAAGCTTGTTCAAAATGAATAACAAGTAATTTCAATCAACATTTCCATAAAGCTCACATTTATAGTTTTCTTCGGTCTGAATAACAAACAAGAATTTCAAACCAATGAAAAATGTGTTTGCAACAATTTGTGCGTACAAGAATGAAAAAAATTGTGAATCTATTGTATGTATCAAGAGGTACAAGTGTGTGTGTTTTCTAATTTAAACACAAGTAAAACATCTAAACTTAACCAAAATAGATCAAACTAAGATTTTTGTTAACTTTTTGTTTAAGAACATATGATGAACACTCAAGAACACAAACCATAAAATTTCAATTTTCAAACAATGATTTTCCAAAATCCTCACGAAAATTGTTAAAATTCGAATATGTTGCTCTAATTATGATTACAAACAACTTTTGTAAAGTAACAATCACCAAAAACGAATCAAACTAACCTAATTTGATGAAAATATCAAGAACACAAAAAACAAATCAAACTAACCTAGTTTGATGAAAATCTCATGAATACAAAAAGGAATCAAATTAAGCCTCAAATTTGTTATGAAATTCGATGTAGATGCAAGAAATCGAGTAGAGAGAGCTGAAGAAATTCATCAGAGATGGAGAAGCTGATGATGGCGGTGGTGTGCTTCCGTGTTGTGTTCGAACACAAATCAACAAGATAATTGTTAAATCAACAAGATAATTGTTATTTAACAATCGTAGTGAAAGGAAATCAAATCAAAAACTGAATCTGCAAGAAGATACTCATGAATCAAAGGAAGATAATCACAAAATCATAAAGGAAATTAACCTAATATGTTCTAATTTAGGAGATAATCACGTACAGGGTGCCTTTAAAGAAATCAATTCATAGAGGGAAGCCATTTCCTAAATTAAAGCTTGCCAAAAATACCCCTGAGCCATCAGCTCAAAAGTGGCTTTGATCAATGGTCTACATTTGTCCTCATGTTCACAACCAAAATGTGGTTCACATTTGAACTTTCCTCTATATATATATATATAGAGGAAAGTTCAAATGTGAACCACTTTTTGGTTGTGAACGTGAGGACAACCGAGAGCGCGACACGTGACGGCTTTGAGTGTGGTCCCCATCTTTAATTCAATGCCCTCCCATGAATCGCGCCTAGTCATCCGCCGCGGATCTTACGTGGCGCCTAGTCATCTGCCGTGGACTTGACGTGGCGCCTAGTCATCCGCCACGTGTCGCGCGGCAAAAAGTGGTTGTGAACGTGAGATACCAAAAAGTGGTTCACATTTGAACCCACCCCTATATATATATTATATATAGGAAAGTTCAAATGTGAAGCACTTTTTGGTTGTGAACGTGAGGACAGCCGAGAGCGCGACACGTGGCGGCTTTGAGTGTGGTCCCCCTCTTTAATTCAATGCCCTCACATGAATCGCGCCTAATCATCCGCCGTGGACCAGACGTGGCGCCTAGTCATCCGCCACGTGTCGCACTCTCGGCTGTCCTCATGTTCACAACCAAAAAGTGGTTCACATTTGAACCCACCCCTATGTATATATGTTATATATATGGGTGGTTTCAATTACAAACCCAATTCCATCACACAGGTCATACTCATGCCATGACACTAATGTATCGTGAACTTGATGCAGAGGATGCTCTGAAAGAAGTAAACAATGAAAAAAACTCAGCTCCTCTATGGGCATATGCTTAGACCAGAACCATTTGGCAATATACATCTCAGTGAGTCTTTCAAATGGTTCAGTCACTGTAATCTTTCTTCACGAGTCCAAAATAAGCAAACCACAAGAATGGAAAGCATATGACTTCATTGGAAGCTATGATGAATATTTAAGCATATGGGATGTGAGACAATTTCAAGGCCTAAAACATCGATCAGTTTAGGTGGTGAGATTTGGAGAATGAAGAACCATTCTGTTGTGCCAAGCTTGATTCTGATGGCTTATATGCATAATGGGTTTGCCATTGTTAAGGTCAACTCTCTTGCTTATGGGGCAGATTGGTATAGAGAGGGTAGAAGCTAAAAAGAAGAAAACCATTGTTGCAAAGTGGGCACACTTATCTTGTTAATGCAACACGATTTAATGGACCCTGTGCTGAAAGCTTATTTGTTCAGGTGATCTCCACCGTTACATTTCTTTTAGTAATATTCCGTCTGTCCATGAACATTTCAACAGTTCCTTTTATGGGATATCTATATCCTATAAGATCATGGAGGGACTTTGTTGAGCGCGTGTGGCATCACGCGGGGATCGTCTCTATCGTTCTTTCTCACTTGCAGCTTCACTTCTACTGTTGCTTTCCAAATAATCAAACGGCTGATTTTAACACACATGGTGTTCTCCTATGCCAACATATATCCAGAAATCGCAATCGATGAATCGAAATCCAATTCAACTGTACTGGTACGTGTTTCACATTCCTGTTTGATTTTTCGCTTTTCTGGGTCTCAATTTTGGTTATAGATGAGGCTACATCCATTGATTATTCAGATGGTTAAGTGAATCGATTGAAATTTTCAGGATTAGTGTCTGTAATAAGCCCTATAATCGTGAGCAAGTAGGTCGATCAATTTGGATCGTATATGAAACTGGAGCGTCAAAGAAGCCTGGTTCTGCTGCGAATAGAGCTCGTCAGCCCGAGAAGAGGTGTCTGTATAGCAAAGCTCGCAAATCTGGGGTCAGAACTTGCATGAAGAAGGTACGACACATCTTTCATTTCACTAACTGTCATTGTTCAATTTAAATCGGATTTGTTTTTGACCTTCTACGTTCTAATTGATGCTTTTGATTTCTGATAGCTTTTATAAGAACTATTAGATAGATTAAACTTCAATACAAGTATCATATGTGGAGAATGTTGGTGATCATGCTGGAACAAAATCGATATCTTGCTGTTGGATAAGCATTGGATTAAACCTAGAAAGTTAAAGTGAAACTGTAGATTAATGGAGGTGTATGTAACTATGGGGTTGTTTGGTTGGTTATCCATTAAGTCCTATATGGGCAAACGTTTTTTATGGTTCGTCACCTTGGCGTTTGAGAGAGCTCGTAAAGATCATGGAGTGCAAGGAGAAGGAGGGTGACAAGCATCGAATCCACACGGTTTTTTACTAGGTTAAGCCAGAAATGGTGCTTAATCAAATTGATGGCTGTAAGGAAAGGTTTAGTAAAGATGAAATGATGGAGACAAAAGAGGTGGCTGAATGGAAAGAAGCTTTCACCATGGCTGCAAACTTACCTGGATGGGATCTTGAAGATCTGGCTCACGGGTAATCTCTCTCTTTCTCTCTCTCACACAACAAACACATAATTTTTTTGTTCTTGAGAAATTGAGTCAAATAGCCAAACCACAAGCTAAATTGATGTTTTAGCTATTTCTTTTCTATTTTTACTCAAATGTTACTGTATACGTAATTTTGAGGTCCATAATTTACAAACCTACCTTAAAAAAAAAGAAAAAAAAAAGAAAAAACGAATGTGGTCAGTTTTCATTAAAAAAATTATTTTGGTCTGCAATTACGGATCTAGTCCGTAAATTTTCCTTTTTAAAGAAAATTGATCAGATTCGTTTTCTTATTTTGTGTTTTTTAGTTAATTAGGTCAGTAATTAATTGTGGATGTAGCAATATTTGTATAGAAGTGAAAGAAAAATGGCTAGAAAACCAATTTTGATGTATATTTTGACTATTTACGTCAATTTCCTTTTTTCTCCCTTAATTCTGGTTCATATAATTTCAGACGACGCTCGCCCACTACAACAAAATTAAGTTATAGGAAACCAAAAGTTTAAGTGACTGAATAAATTACTTTATTGGAATTAAGTTTATAGGACCAAATAAGTTTATTGGACTTAAGTTTATAAGACCAAATTACTTTCGGGGTCTTATCAAGTTTTTTTTGGAAACATTTGAAACAAAGTGTCATATTAACCCTTTTATAGAACATTGTTTAAACGATGTCCTATAAAGACTTCTTTTTACATGACACTCTTTTTATAGAACTCTTTTTTTGAAAAGCACCATATAAAAGGGCTAATAGGACACTTAGTTTCAAAAGTGTCCTAAAAATCTTAATAAGACGTCCGAAAATGTCGTATACAGGTGTCTATAGGACACATGATATATTGTGTCCTCTTATAAGGATGTCTATTAGGACGCTCAGACAGTTTTGGTGTCCTATAAACCCAAATTTGTCGTAGTGAAGCCATCGGAACTTATTAATTAGGGTTTTAACTCGCATATGTGTATTCTCTATATGATTGACAGATACGAGTCGAAGTTTATTGATATGATCTCGAAACACATCTTCACCGAGTTAAACGATGGACCCTTACACGTTGGCGAGAACCTAGTCGTCGGAGTCCATTCCCGTGCCAACCAAATGAACTTGTTGCACTTTGCTGACTCAACCGAGGTTCACATGATCGGAGTTTGCGGTATCCGTGGCATCGGAAAGACTTCGATCGCCAAAGCCGTCTACAACCGACTGTATTCCCACTTCGACGGCTGCACCTTTGTTGAAGACGTCAAACGCTTGAAAATACGAAGCGTTGGCGAAGGAAGCAGCTTAATGAAACGGATCATGGCATCGAAACACGTGTTGGTGATTCTCGGTGGTGTCGATCGACTCGACCAGTTAGAATCCCTAGCAGGTGCTCGTTGTTGGTTTGGGCCCGGGAGTTTGATTGTGATAACAGGAGAAGATCGGCAGTTATTAGTCGGTCACGGAGTGGAAAAGATATTCGACGTTGAAGGCTTAAACGATGATGAAGCGCTTGAGCTTCTTTGTCTGTATGCATTCAGACAAAAGCGTCCTGATGAGGACTTCATGCGGCTTTCTGAACAAGTGGTTTGTCATGTCAAGGGTCACCCATTGGCTCTTAAAGTTTTGGGTTGTTTTTTATTCGGAAAGACGGTAGATGAATGGAAAAGCGAGTTGGATCGACTTGGAAGACAACGACTTGACAACGTGCGAGGGCTGATATCGCGGTATTCTTTGAAGAAACGGAAGGTTGTGTAGCTGAAAGAAACCATAAAAAATGGCAAAACCTAAAAAGAACAATTCATTTGTTTGGTAATGCACATGTGTAGAAATCGGGAAACAATTTTAATCATTTTTATGCCTATGAGGTTCAGGGAAAACCCCCCAAAAAATGAAAAAACCGAGGAACACACGGGTAACCTTTCATTTGGACGGTATGTACATGTGTATACAAGTAATTGAAGTTGTATTTTGGTTTTTATGCACGTGTGCGCGCATGTGGATATTCTGTGGATGATGAACAATTATCAGGGTGTTTCTTCATTTTTTTATTATTTTTACGGTTCTCTTACCCTATATATAAATAGGATGAATTAAACTGAACCTCTCCATTCGTTATAACTAGGAAATATTGCATGGGCAATCTCACTAAGGTGTAATAAATATTTGGTGTGTTTGGTTTATAGGATTTAAAATGGAATTAAATTAAATTTCATTCTTTATGGATCATTTATAAAAATTAAGAAACTATAAATAATCAAATTACCTTTTATTAACTAGGTACATTGTTTTTAACATATTTAAGAATGTTATTATAAACAAATCCTATGAAAATTGAGAAATACCAACTACTCTATATTATAATACTTTCAAATCAAATATTTGTGAGATTTCATTAAAATCTGAGATTTCAATTCCAGACTTCCGTTAAAACCAAACGAGGGATCGAAAACAGAATTCAATTACAAGTCCAATGTATCAAAAGGAAAGGGTTTCACATCCTTCCTTAAGTTTCTTTTATCGTTTTCATGTGTCCAAAGTGGTTTGGAATCAGTCCCATCCAAAGCCAGGTTACATCAATGTCCCTTTGCAGTTTGCACCATCTTTGTAAATGCATTAACCACAAATATTTGTTTGTTCCTAAGATAACAATGAAAAAAGGTCTACCTCAGATTTTTATTAGGCTAAATATATTCTACCTTGATAGAGAGTTTTTGACCAAAATGGTGTTTTTGAAAAAAATATTTACCAAACAAGTGTTGTTTTCAACTTTTTACTAAAGTGGTGTACTTTCTTTCCTCTCTCTTCCCCTTCTTCACTCTCTCTTCCCCTTCCTTCTTTATCTCTCTAAAACTTGCAGATAAGTTCCCGGCGGTGGTAGGCGGCGGAGAATCCACGGCGGTGATGTCATCGCTGGATCAGGTGATGGCGGACGACGGTGTGGAGCAGACGGCGGTGGTAGAAGCTTCAGTCAATCTCTTCCGGCGACCTCTTTGCCGTCGAATCCTCCGAGCTTTCCAACTCCAAATTCCTACAGAAAGAACAACACTTTCTATCCCGATTAAGCTATCCAAATGTGATCAAATACATCGGATTTGATGTCGATTTTGTTGACAACGTTCCCATGTATAATCTCTTCATGGAGTACGCTTCCGGTGGTTCGATTTCAGATGTGATCAAGAGAAATGGAGGGTTTCTTAATGAGGTTTTGATCTGATCTTATACTCACCAGATTCTACTAGGGTTGGATTATATTCATTCGAATAATTTAGTGCATTGCGATATTAAATGCGACAATCTTTTGCTCGCCGGAGATTCCGTCAAAATCGGCGATCTGGGTGTGTGAAACCGGCGGCAAACAGTGGAGAATTCGCCGGATTTGGATTTTCCGGTACACCGGTTTTCATGGCGCCGGAGGTGGCTAGAGGAACAAGGGTTTGCAAGTGATGTGTGGGGTGTTGGGTGTGTTGTGATTGAAATGGCCACCGGTTGTAATCCGTGGCCGGAGGTGAAGAATCCGGTGGCTGGTTTGTATAGGATTAGGTTTTCCGGCGAGGTGCCATTGATTCCGGTGAGTTTGTCGCCGGAAGAGATTGACAGAAGCTTCTACCATCGCCGTCTGCTCCACACCGTCGTCCGCCATCACCTGATCCACCCATGACGTCACCGCCGTGGATTCTCCGCCGCCTACCACCGCCGGAACTTATCTGCAAGTTTTAGAGAGATAAAAGAGGAAGGGGAAGAGAGGGTGAAGAAGGGGAAGAGAGAGGAAAGAAAGTACACCACTTTAGTAAATAAGTTGAAAACAACACTTGTTTGGTAAATATTTTTTTCAAAAACACCATTTTGGTCAAAAACTCCTTGAGAGATATGAAAGATAAGGAATAATAGGTAAACGAGGAATCAGATCCATGAAAATTGAGGAAATTGGCAGAAATAGTCGGTCGACTAAATTAAATTGGTCTTTTAGTCATTTTACTTACATTTTTACCCATATATCTGTAAATCCGTAGTTTTAGGTTTTGAATTTGTAGACCTAGCTAAAAACACACACGCAGGAAATGAGTGACCCTTGACATGATGGACCACTTGTTGCGAGGTCTGCAAAAAAACACATGTAATTTGCAGACCTAGCTATAGACACAAAAAATCGAGGAATTGGCTTAATTTCTTTTTAATATTTGGGTCCGTGATTACGGATCTCGTTCCCTAGAACAAAAATTCTCTTTTTTTAAAAGGAAAGTTGATCCGATTCAATTTTTAATGTTTTTTGGTTTTTATTGTTACAAATTACTTATATTCATATGCACATACCATCTAGATGAATGGTTATTAAAGTGTTCTTAATTTTTCATTTTTTGTGATTTTTTCCTAAATAAACATCAAATACATCAAATACATGCTTGTATGCAACTTATTAGTCTACATCCAAATGCACTTAATTATAGTTGCATAGAACTTCTTATGGCTATAGAAACCAAAACATCTTAAAGTTTAAACATATTAAAAATGCAATTTGGTTAGCATTGTACCCTTAATATGCATTATCTTTTGGCTAATTGTTGACTTGTATCTAGTTGCTTTCTGAAGTTTCCAGAAAAGGATTACTTCTTATTGTAATCCTTTTCTATCTAGTTGCTTCAATATATTACATTGCATATAATCTCTTGATTCCATTGTTCTTTAATATCATAATTAGTTAAATCAACTAATCAAGCAAATTCAACTCTAATATTTTAACGAAATATGATTATTGACTTAATTTTAATCTTTTTCTGACCTGTTCTTCTGCATAGAAATTCCACACATATATCTAGAAGGTTCAATATATTACATTGCATAATTTGTGGAAGGGAAAATTGTCGAAAAAGGTAACCGAATTGTCAAAATTTGCCAATCAGGGTAACGTAATTTTTTTTTTGGCCAAAAAAGGATTATAATTTCTAATTTGTAAAAAAAAGGTATTTTACACCTGGAACCTGCTTAGCCGGTAAACCTCTTCTAATTGTGCCCTAAGTGACTCTTGTGCTACTTCATAATAAAGAACCCACGATTTCAATTTCAAACATTTGCTCCCACGATTTCAAGCTACAGAACATTTTGATCGGTTGCAACAAATCGCGATTTTGATCGATTGTATGCTGTGTGATCGATCGTACTGCTGTGTAATCGTTTTTATTGAAGTTTTTGGATTGTGAAATCGATTGCATCCTGCTGTGTTGATCGATTGTTCAATGTCTAAGGTGAAAGATTATCTCAAAGCTCCAATCCCCTCAGAGAAGGTAAGTGTTAACATTCATTATGCTGGTAGGTTTAACATAGAGACCTTAACTTACAATGGTGGGTCTACTTGCCTTATGTCTCATGTTAAGTATAATATTCTTGATTTCAAAGAGTTCGAAAATCTACTTGAAGACATTACAGATTGTACTAGTACTGGACTTTACTTCTGTATGCCTCGAATGAATATAAGAAATGGGCTGAGAATTTTAGGGTCTGATGAAGACTTTATGTACATGGTCAAATGTGGTGTAGAAGGTGGAGGTATGGTGGATTTGTTTATGGACCATCATGAGACTAATCTGTCTTTTCTTTTTGAGATTGAACCTGCTATTGCTGCTGAAAATGGTACTGATAATGAGACTGAAAACGAAGATGGCACTGATAATGAGACTGAAAATGAGGCTGGTATTGAGAATGGTAATGATGATCATAGTGAGTCTGAAAAAGAAGATGAATATGTTAGTCAACACATGTTCAATGATCCAGTGTTTAATAAAGAACAAATTAATGAAGGTTTGATTGTTAATTCTGAAAATCAAATCTCAGCTCCAGATTCACATTTTGTGGATACTGATGAGTTTCAAGGTAGCAATAGTGAACTAGATGATGAAATCCAATACCCATTGCATGATCCTAACACACATTGGAAGGTGATGAAACCAATCAAAGGTGAAAGATATGAATCTATGGAACAGTTGAAGAATTGTATTATAAACTATGCAGTGGCTAATGGATACAAACTTTATTTTGAACAAAGCAAGAGTAAGCATTTGCTAGTTAAATGTGGAATCAAAGATGCAAAGAATAAGGGTGTTGTTGAAGATAATCCTTGTCCTTTTAGGCTATGGGCATCAAAGATGAGAGATGAGGCTTCATTTCAAATAAAGTCTCTAAAATCTGTGCACAGATGTTCAAGGGATTACAACCTTGGAAGCATTGTTAGTTCAAGATGGGTTGCAAAAACTATGGCAGAGAAAATAAGGGAAAATCCTAAAATCAAACTAAGACAACTGAGGCATGATGTTATGAAGAAATATCAGGTTAAAGTGAGTGACAATTTGTGCAGGAGGGCTAAAGCCAAAGTTATTTATGATGACATTCAAGCGAAAAGTACTCATTATACCAAAATATGGAATTATGGAGCAGAGATTGAAAGGTCAAATCCAGGTAGCACTGTCCAAATTAATGTACAAACAATTCCAAGTGGTGAAACAGTTTTCCAAAGAATGTATATATGTTTTCATGCATTGAAAGAGGGATGGATAGGAGGTTGTACGAAGGTGATTGGACTAGATGGTTGTTTCTTGAAAGGAATAGCACAAGGTGAGTTATTGAGTGCAGTTGGTAGAGATGCAAACAATCAGGTGTATCTAATCGCTTGGGCAGTTGTTGATGTAGAGACCACAGATAACTGGAGATGGTTCATTTCCTTGCTACAAGTAGATCTTGGGTTGGACAATGGTGATGATGTGGCCTTAATTTCAGACCAACACAAGGGGCTTCTAGAGGCGGTTAGACAAGTATTGCCCAATTCTGAACATAGACAATGTGCAAGGCATGTGTTTGCAAATTTCTCAAAAAAATGGGATGGTGCGCAATTTAGGGGTTTATTTTGGGGAGCTGCAAAGAGCACATATGTTCAGAGCTTTGAGGCTTTCTTAGAGAAAGTGAAACAAATAAATGAAGACGCTTATAAGGATTTATCTGACAAAAGACCATACAGTTGGAGTAGGGCTTACTTTATAAATGGATTTGATTGTGATGTTTTAGAAAATGGCCTTAGTGAGTGTTGGAATTCAATGATCAAGGACACAAGAGGAAAACCAATAATCAGGATGCTTGAAGACATTAGATTGATTGCTATGTCAAGACTTATCAATCAAAGGGTTGAAGGAGAAAGGTGGACAGATGATATATGCCCAAATATCATAACCAAACTTGAAGAAAGCAAACAAAAAAGTAGGTAATAACTATTTCTTTATTATATATTGATTACAGTTAGCTGAGTTTATTTATTACAGTTAACAGAATTTATTGACTACAATTAACTGAGTATATTATTTTGATATAGATATTGGCATGTTTATCCCAGTGGGTACCAAGAATTTGAGGTTAGAAGTAACTATGAAGCTTTTGGAGTTGACCTGTTAAAAAAGACTTGTACTTGTAATGCTTGGCAAGTCAATGGAATTCCCTGCCCACATTCAGTTGCTGCAATTTATCACATACACAAAGAAGTTGATCCTTTTGTTAGTGACAATTTTAAAAAGTCGAAACTTTTAGCAAGTTATATGTATTCAATCAAACCAGTTGGTGGTGAGTCATTTTGGCCAAAAACAACCAACCCACCACCATTGCCCCCTGTTGAGAGAAGAATGTGAGGTAGACCTTCAGTTAAGAGAAAGAGATCAACAGCAGAATCACAAAGTAGTGGAATAAGGTCAACAAGGTCAAGGAAGTGTGGAAAATGTGGTGAGTTTGGTCACTTCCAGAAGACCTGCAAAAAAGAACGAGTACAAACACAAACTAGAGTCAGCTTACCAAAAGGCAGGCCCAAGAACCCAGATCCAAGTAGAAATGCTTCCACTTCTTCAACAAGGGCTGCTAACACTGCTGCAACAAGGGGTACTAACACTGCTGCAAGAACAGGTTTCAGATATGGCTTGAGAGGTGGAGTTAGTGGATCAAGAGGTGGAGGTTCAAGAGGTGGAGTTAGTGGATCAAGAGATGGAGGATCAAGAGGAGTTATGGCTGCTGATATAAATCTGGTTGATATCCCAGTAATGGACTTTGATGAAAATTGAAATCTGCATCAAGATGGACTTTACTGAAAATCGAAATCGGCATCAAGTTTTATAAGACTTTTTTTGTTTGCTTTTGGCTGAAGTACATCTGTTTTTGGTTTAACTATGAAGCTTTTGGCTACTATGAATCTGCTTTTATGAATTGTAATCTGTCATAATATTTTGTTTGCTTTTGTTTGCTTTTAAGTATAAGTGGTACTCTCTTTATTACTTTCAATGAAAGTGGTTCAATGAATGCGATATTTAAGTATGTTGCTTGCAATATTTAATTACAAAATGCCATATTCAATGGTCATGGGCTGCATGCCTGCAAGAATTGACCATATTCCAATGAAAGTAGTACACTTTTGTTTGTTTTTTACTAGTTTGTCATCTAATGCCATACTCTTAAAATCGATGGCCTACTCATCTGCAAGAATTGACCATACTCTATTGCATAGACACTTGGAAATTGGAATCCATTGACCATATGCATAGGATTCCATTGAAATTCATCTCAAATGAACATTTATATATACTGAAATGCAATTAAAGAGCTACATTACCAAAAGTTCTAACTTTTTACATCTCATAACATCACAAAAACCAAAAACAACCAACTACTAAGTACTTCCATCTTTGCTTCGAATGCAGCTTAAGATCATGCTTCATCACTTCAAAACAAGCATCCCGATCAGCACTACAACGATAAAGGTTAAACCTTTGATTATCGTTTTTAACTTCTTCACATGTTGCTGCAGGTTTTGTGATTCCTCTTCATACCCCACCTGAAGAAGTTGCACATGGTAATCGACTTGTAGTTAGAGCACCCGATGAAACGACGACCTGGATTCCTCTCTGTCCACGATGTCCACATTTGAATCACTTCACCACAAGAGCATCTTCTGGGTCCTCGGATTGCATCAGCTTCAACCGTTTCAGTTGACATCGTTTACAACCTGCGATTAGAAGATGATGCAGAGACAGAATGGAGCGTTTACAACCTGCGATTAGAGATGGTCGTTTAGAGAAGTACGATTAGAGAGGTTCGATCAGAGAATAGTCGATTAGAGAAGTTCCATTAGAGAGGTTCGAGCCCTAATTTTTAATCGATAGATAGATGATGCAGAGATGGAATGGATGGTTTTCTTTTTCTTTTAAAAAACAAGGTTACCGGTTAGACAGGTTAAAAGTTTCAATTTCAGGTAAAATACCTTTTTTTACAAATTAGAAATTATAATCCTTTTTTGGCAAAAAAAAATTACGTTACCCTGATTGGCAAATTTTGACAATTTCGTTACCTTTTTCGGCAATTTGCCCTTTGTGGAATCCATTGTCCTCCATAGAAATTCCACACATAGTTAAAGAGTAAATTACACTTTTGGTACCTTTGGTTCTCACTCACTAGCAACGTTCGTCACTCTTTTGAACTAATTACAGTTTTGATCATTGTGGTCGTCATTTTATTTCACTTTTGGTCTCTCGGACTAACTTACACCCATTAACTTGAGGGATGAGTTGATAGCGGGTGACAATCATATATAAGGACCAAAAGTGAAACAATGACAACCATAATGACCAAAAGTGAAACAAAATGACAACCATAATGATTAAAAGTGAAACAAAATGACAACCATAATGATCAAAGTGAAACAAAATAGCAACCACGATGACCATAGCTATAATTAGTTAAAAAGAGGGAGTAGAGTTGATAGTGGATGGCAACCACCAAACTAAAAGTGTAATTTACTCTAAGTTAAATCAATTAGTTAAGAAGGGTCAACTATCAAGGACGAATCTACCCTATAGGAAGGTAGGTCCCGGGACCTACCTAAATTTTTAATTTGCTTTAGAAGTTATATACAATTTTTTTTGGGACCTACCTTAAAAAGTTTAGAGGAACTACCTTAAAAATTTGTTTAGCAGCAAAAAAACCAAAAGTTGTGGTGGTAGGGTGGATAACACCTTGTGTTATGTATTGGAGGTCTTGAGTTTGATTCTTTCTGCACTCCAATTGTAATATATTTTTTTGAAGTTTTTTGTCTAAGACCCAACAATTTTAAGTTTAGCACAAATACCCAATAATCTTATTTTTTTAGTAGAAGTGTTTGTTTAAGACCCAACAATTTTAAGTCTGGCCCAAATACCCAATAATCTTATTTTTTTTTAGTAAAAGAACCTAAATTCCCAATAAATATAAGAAAAAAATTATTATATTTTTTTAATATTATTTATTTAATGCCCAACAATTTTAAGTCTACCCTAAATATCCAATAATCTAATTTTTAGGTAAAAGAACCTAAAAACCCAATGATAAGGAAAAAAACCATGGCCAATTAATTGAGATCGACGCTTCATCTCCAAATCGACTTCGACTTGGCAATTCGATTTCGTTATTCACAAATCGCAAATCGCAATTTGCAAATCGCAATCAAATTCACAATTCCCAATTCACTTTGATTGTTTGTGCCCGAGCAATTTTTTTTAAAACCTTTTATTCAGATGAATTATTGAAGAAACCACATTTTATCCGGAAGGTTTTCCAATAGAATATGATCTTCAAGTTCTTGAATTGGAAAAGTTATTTTAGAAGTTATTAGTAATGATACCATTATGCAAATATTTCAAGGTATAAGACTTCGTCGAGTACAATTGTAAGAACTTTAAAATATCACTAGTGGGTATATGTTTGATTTTTAATTTTAACGATCCGACCCGACAAAAGTAAAGTTGACACTTTCATTTTTTCGGCTAAACTTAATTAGGGAACCACATGGTTTTATGTTCTAGATTCGCCACTGTCAACTATAATTATGGTCAACCCTACTTTCATGTTATTTATTTGGTTGCCTTTGTCCTCCATTGATCACTTGCATTCTTCATTATTTCTTGTATAAGAAGTTGGAGATTTCTGGTGAGTCTTGAAAAGGAAGAAAATAAAGGATTTGGAGGTGCATTGACAGAAAGGTAGGAAAGTGAAAGCATCTATGATCATGGTGTCCATTTTATGAATTTCTTTTCATATTGTAAACAAACTTAACAAGTGGATTTTGTATTTCTTTGTTTCTTCTCTTCTCTGATAGTCTGGTAACTTATTGACTTTATGCATTTAGCCTTTAGGTCTCCAAATAGAGAAGCACACATATATACATATACATATGCATATACATATACATATACATATACATATACATATACATATACATATACATATACATATACATATACATATACATATACATATACATATACATATACATATACATATACATATACAGAGGGAGGTTCATACAAGAACAACCCATTTTAAAGGAACAAAGGAACCAAATGTGAGCCACACATTATGTGGGACCCACCCATTAATTAAATCATATGTGATTTAGTGGTGGGACCCACCTGAATCATATATGATTTAATAATGGGTGGGTCCCACATGGACCCACATCATGTGTGATCCAAAATGGTTCCTTTGTTCCTATAAAATGGTTTTGTTCTTGTTTGAACCTTTCTCTACATATACATATGCATATACATATACGTATACACACACACACACACACACACATATATATATATATATGTGTGTGTGTGTGTCATTTTAAATAAGAAGGCTAAAAATTGTGAGAATGTAAACAGGAAAGGTTAAGAAAAGGTTCATGTGTGTGAATCACTGAAAAAATAAAAATAAAAAATCTATTTGAAGATGCATATGTAAACCGATGTTATAAATTACTTATATAGGTTCATATATGCATTTTAAAATGAATTCTATCAATCATTAACCTTCATTTCTTACCTTCTTAAGATATTTGGCATTCTTACTTGGTCCTTTGACTATATGTGTGTGTATATATAGAGAGAGAGGTAGGTTCATACAGAACACCCTCTATTTAATGGAACAAAGGAACATCCCTCATAATCACATATGATCTGGGTCCCATTATAAAAAAAATTCTCATATGATCCTACTTCTATATATATATAGAGGAATAATCAAATGAAAACCTTTTTATTATGGTGAACTTGAGGACCAATCTAGACCATTAAAAACTTTAAATCAAGGGTCATCATTATAAGGAGCACATGGTAACATTGTTTCTATTTTCTATACAACCACACCTAATTATAAACCTTAGGGGCATTTTAGGCATTTATGTAATTTACTCTTTTGATTTAATTATAGAAGAAAGTGACGTATTGGTCTCAACCACACCTGCACTTCCTATTCTATTTCATTTTCATAACCTCCAAACCAACACCGCATTACTCCACTCCGGCCGCCACCGCTGTCGCCGTCGCCGTTACCGCCACCGCCACCGCCACCACCGCCACCATCACTGTCGTCGTCGTCGTCCTCCACCACCGCCATCATCCTCCACCAGATCTTAATGAAAAACCTAGAAAAACCTCCATTTTCAAAGCTTAACGAAAGCTAAACGAAGAATCAACAATGGATTCAGTTAAAGAGACGAAGTCTGTCGGTCAGTTTTCCACCAAATCTAAATCCACCAAATCCGTCTCTAGATCTTGAAAGCCGGTCAGTTTTCCGTCGGCAGAGTTTCACGATATCGTAAAGCCGGTCGATATACAAAACGCATCGGATCTGGTAGTCCGGTCTACCTCTCTGCCATCATCGAGTATCTCGCCGCCGAGGTAAGTACATATCGCGATTTTCAGATATGAGTTCGAAAATCGATCAGACCTAGATTTGTGTTTGCTAATCGTTCGGTTTTATTGATTTTTGTTTGCCAATCGTTTGGTTTCATAGATTTCGGTTTGTTAATCGTTAGATTTTATAGATTTTTCGTTTGCTAATCGTTCGGTTTTGTTGATTTTCATTTGGTAAGTTTTAATTTAAACCCCCAAATTCTAGGGTTTTTGAGGATTTTTTTTTTCAAAATTAGGTTAGTTTGATTCAAAATTGGAGATTGTTGCTTTATAAAAGTTGTTTGTAATCTTGATTTGAGCAACATATCTGAATTTTAACATTTTTTTTTGAAGATTTTAATCACTCTTGAAAAATTAGAGTATTTTAAGTTTTGTTCTTGAAGGTTCATCATTCTCGAGTGTTTATCATTTTCGTTTTTGCAGATTCATCATGTGTTCTTGAAGGGTGTAGTGGACGATAATGTGAAGATTCATTAGATGAATTTAAATGTAAATATTCATTTGTTTGTATTCATTAGATGAATTTAAATGTAAATGGACATTTGGTTTTGTATTCATTCGGTGAATATAAATGTATATGGACATTTTGTTGTATATTCATAAGTTGAATTTACGTTTGTATTCATAAGATGAATTTTATATGTGAAGTTTCATGTAGTGAATCGAATATTCATAAGATGAATCTGAGTTTCATCTAGTGAATATTCATAAGATGAATATGAAATTTCATATTATGAATCTGAAGTTTTATATTCATAATATGAATATGAAGTTTCATATTCATAATATGAATGTGAATTTTTTTTGTAAAATGATGATCATGCCCTTTATACCCATTTTCAGATTAAAGGCTTAGATTGGTCCTCAAGTTTTTACAAATTATTTGGTTTTCTCTTGAAGGCTCCTCTCTCTCTCTCTCTCTCTCTCTATTATATATATATATATATATATATATATATATATATATAGAGGGAGGTTCATACGAAAAATAACTTTTTAAGAAAACGCAAGGAGCAATCTCAATCACTCATCTTGGTCAACAAAGACAACTTTGACCCCCCCCCCCCCTTTAGTAATCTCTACCCTCCCATGAATCGCGTCAATCCTCCGTGATCACGTCCACCGTAACTGCTAGATGAGTGGCTGATATTACTCATCACTTTTTCTTAAATTGACGTGCTTCTCGTTTGAACCTTCCCCTATATATATATATATATACACACACACACACTATTACACAGAGTGAGAGGGAGAGATTTAGGGAAAACCTCGATAAAAATGAAAAACTAAGGAACACCTTGTCAACCATTCACTTGGATGGTATGCACATGTGCATATGGGTAATTAAGCCGTTTTTTGGTTTTATGCACGTGTGCATATTATAAGTTACTTGTATACATATGTGCATACCCTCCAGATAAAAGGTTGTAAGTGTTCCTTGGGTTGTAAGTGTTCCTTGACTCTCTCTCTCTTTATATATATATATATATATACTATGGTTGTTCGGTTGAGAAGTGTTATATTTGGTAAGAAGTGTGAGAAGTGGTTATCAACTGTTGGATGAGAAATTGATGCACATTAGGATGAGATGCACAGGGATGTAGGGATCAAATCCTTTCTAAAGCGCAATTCATCTAACGGCATGAGATTAAAAGAGATCAACTGTTAAGATTCAGTTCTCACACTTCTCACCATTAACTCAACTTCTCACACGATCCTTCGTCTCTCTCTCCCTCTCTCTCACTCTTTATATATATACATATAGTATCTGCTTGTTAGTTAGGATAGGATGTTAGATTTCATAAAAACAGGTAGAATTTCTAATTTAGCAGCATATGATGTTCTTGATCATGAAACAACATGATACACTTGCATCAGCTTTATTCTTACCATGATAATAATAGAAAGTTTCTAGCTTACCGGTACATCTGAAGAATCTTGTACATAAATTCTACCGGTACGATGCCCGTGTCCCATTGTTCATCTTACTTTAATGCTTACTAGAATCTTATCAACATCATCCCTTTTGATGGCATATTTTTGATCTAATTACTCCTTTCAGGTACCTTCTGTTTCTTTGAGTAATTGGAGTACTATCTGCTTCATTATGATTGCATCACCATCTTCAAATTTCGGTCACCGTTGGACATATGATGTCTTCGTGAGTTTTAGAGGTGAAGACATCCGTAGAACGTTTGTGGACCACCTCTTTAGTGATTTCCGAATGAAAGGAATTTATGCTTTTAGAGATGATGATCGGCTGAAGAGAGGAGAGGAGATATCGTCTGAACTCTATAAATCCATTGAAGAGTCGAGGTTTTTGATAGTTATATTCTCAAAGGACTACGCTTCTTCAACATGGTGTCTGAGGGAGCTTGTCAAGATCCTGAAATGCAAGGAGACAGAGAAGAACAATTATGAAGTCCGGGCGTTGTATTATGATGTCACGCCTGAAATGGTGCGGAATCAAAGCGGTGGATACGGAGAAGCGTTCGTGAAACATGAAGCTTCTAGAAGGAGTGAGGTTCGGGAATGGAAGGACGCTTTAAAAATGGCCACGGACCTATCAGGATGGGACTTCCAAGCTATCCCGAACGGGTAACTTCTTAACGTTTAAGTTTTTATTTTAGTTTATTTAGATATGTACTTTGATCTCATGTTTATAGGACGAAATTGGGCTTATATAGGACACTTACAACTTTCTAAGCTTCCTAATAGTATACTTGATGCCATCAGGTCTTTGGCCGCCTGGTGGTAGGGAGTTTTCCCTATGATGGGGAGGTCTCGGGTTCGAGCCTTCCTTGAGGGTTTCTTCCTTGGGGTTAGTCTCCTCTTGGGAATATTCCCTTTGAGCAGGTGTTAGCAGCCCTACCGAATTAATTAGGGGGTGTAGTGGGGTGGATTCGAACTCGGGGCCCGGATCACTTGTTCGCAAGATCAACCGAGTTCGAATCTTGTGCCTCTACCGCTGAGGCGAAGCCGTTAAAAAAATAGTGTACTTGATAGGATTTACGTTATTAAGATCATAGTAAAGTGTCATATCTGAAAGTGTTGCAATAGGTTTATAGGACACTTTAGGTTTTTTGATCAAAATTTTAGAATGTTTTAAAAATAAAGTGTCGTATTAGCTATGGTTTATGATCTTATTTGAGAAAGTCTCCTATATACACAATTGTACTATAAAAAATGGATTAGTAGAACATTTATAAAAATGTCCTATAAAATAGTTAATAGGACACTTTATTTTAAAGTGTCCTAAAAACGTGTTAAAAAGCCTAAAAGAGTCCTATAAACTTATTGTATCACTTTTAGATATGATGATGTATGTTATGGTCCTATAAATTTAAAGTTTTATAAAGTATGCTATTAGGATGAGATGCACCGAGATAAATGCATGAGATCGGTTCCCCTTCTTAACTGCTATTCATGGGAGGCCATGAGATTAAAAGAGATGAAGACTTCAATTCCACTTCTCATGCTTTTCATCGTTAACTCGACTTCTCACATGATCATTCGCCTGTTAACTTGTTCTCTGCCATTCATTTAGATATTTCCACTAGTAATTGTAGCCATGTTCTTTGTGATTTTGTAGGCATGAGCCAAAGTTTATAGAAACAATCTCAAGGGAGATATTTTACGGCCTAAGCAACGGGCCCTTAGATGCTGGCGAAAACCTAGTCGGAATATACACTCGTGCCGAGCAAATGAACCTTTCTCAATTTATGGGTTCCACCAAGGTTCACACGATAGGAATATGCGGCATCGGTGGACTAGGAAAGACAACCATTGCCAAAGCTATCTACAACCTACTTCATGTACATTTCGAAGCCTATAGCTTTTGTGAAGACATTAAAGGCGTTGAAAAACGCCACGGGTTAGTCCATCTCCTAGAAAAGCTTCTTGATGACCTTATGAATGTAGGCAATCCTCAGATCCGTAGCGTAAGCCAAGGGATCGGTATAATGAAGAGAATGATGTGTGGTAAAAAGGTTCTTGTTGTACTTGATGATGTGGAACATTATGGCCAATTTGAAGCCCTAGTCGGCATGCCTGCTTGGTTTGGCCCCGGAAGTGTGGTGATAGTTAAGGGTAGAGATAGACAGGTATTAAGTTCTCACGGGGTCGAAGAAAGATATGAAGTAGATCTTTTGTTTGAAGATGAAGCTCTTGAGCTTTTTTGTATGTATGCATTCAGACATAAGCATCGAGCTATTGATTTCACGAATATTGCTAAACGGGTAGTTCAGTATGTCGATGGACTTGCTCTAGCTCTTAAAGTTTTGGGAAGTTTTTTGTTCGGCAAGACATTAGAGGAATGAGAAAGTGAGTTTAAGAAACTTCAAAGATATCCCAATTCTCAAGTACAACAAGTGTTGCGAATAAGCTATGATGCTCTAGATTTCGATCAAAGGAACATCTTTCTTGATGTATCTTGTTTCTTCAAAGGGGAGAAGAAAGATTATGTAATGAAAATACCAGACGGTTGTGATTTGTTTTCTGCAACTAATATCAGAGTTCTTGTTGATAAGTCGTCGTTAATAATGGTTCGCAAAGATAGATTGGAAATGCATGATTTGGTGCAAGAAATGGGTCGGCAAATTGTACAAGAAGAATCCGAAGAAGCCGGAAAGCGGAGTAGATTGTGGTTTCCAACGGATGTATGCACTGTATTAAACGAGGATAAGGTGAGGAATATACGTTATTTAGGGGTTGGGTTAATTTGAAAAATTGATGAACACCCTTGTAACTATTCATCTTTATTCACATGTGCATACAAGTAATTTGTAAGTAATTTTTCCAGGTATGTATATGTGCATAACATGCACACATGCATAGAAATGAAAAACTGAGTAACATGCTAGCTAGTAACCATTCATGTGTATGCTATGCACATGTCTATACAAGTAATTTGTAGGTAGTTTTTCCCATATGTATGCACGAATGCATAAAAACCATAAAACATCTTCGATTTTTCCGATATGCACATGTGCATACAAGTAATTCATAAGTAATTTTCCAATATGCATATGTGCATAACATGCACATGCATAGAAATGAAAAATTGAGTAACATCCTAGTAACCATTCATCTATACGTTATGCACATATACATACTGAAGGATCCTTATGCTCAAGATTCATTGTGTAATAATATTTGTTAATAACATATGATCCTATAGGGTCACACCTAATAGCAAGTTGACACTAATTGATTATTTATTAAGTAAATTGATTATTAATAAACATAATCAACTCTTGTATATAATTGGAGAATTATTATTTTATGAAAATAATAACATCAAGATAGAAATCAACTAATAACTCATAAGGTATGTTTTATATGTTGTGAACATATTATGTAACGCCCCGTTTCCTTTATAGTGACTTAACTATGATTTAACTTGTGTGTAGAGGTTCGGGGGCTAAAGTGTTAAATATGGAAGTACAAGGTGTGAAAGGGTACTTATGTAAGTAGATAAATAAAACCCTCATTCCCTTTTTCCCTAGGCAGTTTCCAGGGAACACACGTAAGGGGAGAGGAGGGCGATTTGTAGAAGGTGCAATTGAAGGTCTTCGTGAAGCAATTGGCCTAGGGTTTGTCATCAATTGGTATTAAGGTATGATTCCTATGTTCATGAAGTGTTTAAGTGTAACACCTCGGTTACGAAACCCCAAGTTACCAATTTTATAGTCTCCAATTAAAATACTTTAATTAACCTCAAAACACGGGATATTATTTTTCTATAAAACTTCAAAATATCCGTTTTATTTTAGTGGTATTTACCAACCAAAACACGATTCCAAACCACACATAATGGACTTTTACTTACGAACCGAGTTAGTAGCAAAATAAACGGGACATACATATAACCCGCAACCAAACTAACTACAAACTATTACATCTATAGGTAACAGAAATAAACTACTACGTATCTATACCAAAAGTCGTTCGTAGTCTTCATAGTCCACTATCAATCTTCCAAATCAAACTGCGGTTTCTTTCCCCTTATCAGCCTTCTTTCCTGAGAGGGGTTAACACTTGAAAGGTAAGCGAACGGTTAGTGAGTTAGATAGTTAAGCATTACATATCAATAATGCATATATGTATATATACATACACGGTAGACACTTATTAGCAAAAGCGTTTAAAACATATACCGAATGGAAATCAGGACATACAAGTAACCGAGTGAACAAATACGTACCGGGTGCTAAGTTCATAGAATTTCATTGTCAAATCATTATACATATCATACCAATAACACACGATACAACAAGAAAACATAATCAATAACCAAATGTATTCAACAACGATACGTTTAAATAACGAAATCATCGAATCGATGAACATAATGAGAACAGTGCATCACCCCGTCCTTCCTCTCCCGGGCTCATGCCAAAGTTCGAGTAAGAATATCACATCATAGGAAGCCTTGCACTACCCGCCTTCCTCTACCGGGTATGTGTCAAGGTTCCCTACTCATTGCTCTTCCTCCTATCCGAGCAATGAGTATCCACAACCGCAGAAAGCCTCACCCGTCCGACCCCGGGATCTTGACTTTGCCATCAACTTCTGGCATACCACACGCAGTAGTACCCATACTATGGCGTATAATCCAAGAAAGAAAACCACGAATCCGGATCCGGAAACCAAACCGATATTTCGAGATTATTATACGGAACAAACTCAAGGAATGAAATCAAAGTCAAAGAAAGACGATGTAAATCAATTCAAGACTAGAAACATTCACATACAAATATATATATATATATATATATACAAAACAATATGTAACAATTAACTATTTAACTCACCGACTTAACCGTACAATACCGAAAAAGCTTCGAGATGAGCTCACAAAGCAAGTCCAAAGTACCACATACAAAATGCCTCCATAGCCTCAAATATGTCTTAGTTACCCCCTGGAGTGTAGGTACAAAGTCTCGTAAGCAACCAAGGAAAGAAACACAAGTTATACACAAATCCTATTTAAGCACTTTACATTATTTCCATAAGAGTTGCTGCTTGCAGATCTGTTTTGCCCTTTTTAAACTCATATTCATGTCTTTGACATCAAATAAGAAACAAACTAGACTCAATTATCTAATCATAGCACTTGGCCTCACCTCATTTGGAGATTTCTACAATCTTCTACAGTTTTTACAAAACAACAGCACTAAGCTGTCAGAAATCAGCTTTACAACTCCGAAAAGATGACCATTTTTACCCTTTCTAAGATCGGAATTAGATTTCAAGGTATGGATACAAAACAAAGTACATAATCCAAGCTTTCCAATGCCTCTGACCTCATATTTTTCTGATTTTTCTATGATTTGATACGATTTTTGCAAAACAGTGCTGTAACATGCTTTTCAAACTCGAAAAATCATACTTTTGTCCAAATAAGTATCCATTTCCATTTCAATCCTAATCAAACTCAGATGTTAACTTAATTTTATCATCATCAAGGTATAATCAACAAGAAACCATGGTTCATTCATCTATTTCTACCAATTTCATAAAAATCCATCTTTGTATAACAAATAGTCAACTTATTCATAGTGAATACTCACTTATTCTTTCCATATTCTTGCAAATCAACCGTATAATCAAAGAACTAAATAATGTGTAATCATAATCTGAGCATAATATCATGATTTCTACACTTATCTTACACATGCATTAAGCTTATTTCACCCAAATGTCATCATACTTGTTACAACATCAAAACAAGAACAAAGATGAGATTACCTTCAAATTGTTGTGTAATCCTTCAAGATAACATGATAATAACCAATATAAAACCATAACTTACAAAATCAACCACTAATTTCAAACATGCAAACCTTAATTTCCATGATTGACACTAATTCTAAAGATTAAACTTGACATTAGGAGTATACCTTCAATAATATTCACATAATCATCAAGAATTCATCACTTGATCTTTGATTCTCCAAGAATTGAAGATGTTTGAGCTTAAGTGTGTGTAAATCGCACCTTTACTGTGTGTGGAAGTGTTGGAGCTAAAAATGGCTTAAAATGGGTATAAAATTCGTGTTTAATAAGCCAAATTCGAGTTGGGTTGGGTTTGACCCGGTTTGGGCATCCATTTGACCACTAAACACTAAAAATGACATAACTTTTCTCTCGGAACTCCGTTTTCGACGAGGTTTTCGCCTACGCGTTCATAACGAAATAATCTACAACTTCCATTAATAATATTCCAGAAAAGATCTCCTTAAAAAAATTGGTTTTACGAATCCATAGCTTAACCGTTGATGTTTTGACTCGTTTTCTCCAAATTTCTCAATCTAACTCCGATTGTCATGAGAATTTCTAAATCCTCTCATATACTCCAAATAAGCATAACCTTAAAATTTCAAACACAAACTCCCACTAAATCAACGGTTACCTTATATGGCCACTACTAATACACTTAGTAAAATTTCAACATGCTTAACATTTTTCTCGCATGTAAGCACATAATATCCTTCGTAACATATAAATGAGGCACACTTAGCATATAATATGGGAAATTAGAATTGGGATGTTACAAATACCTCCTCCTTTTGAGGATTTCGTCCCCGAAATCATTGTTGTTGGAACAAAGAAGGGTATTTGGCCTGCATCTCATCTTTACGCTCCCACGTCCAATTTGGTCCCCTATGGTGTTTCCACTTGACCAACACCAAGTCCACCTCCTTATTACGTAGGTTCACCTTTTTCTCGTTCATAATGGATTCTGGTTCCTCAATATATCTTAATTTTTCATCTACTTTGACTTCTGATAAGGAAACCGTTTCTTCATGTTTACCCAAACATTTACGTAAGTACCCGACATGAAACACATTGTGTATCCCCGTACGTTCTTCCGGTAACTCTAACCGGTAAGCTTGTTTCCCGATACGCTCTAATACTTTGAACGGGCCAATAAATCGTGGACTTAATTTACCTTGTTTCCGGAATCGAAGCATGCCTCGCCAAGGAGAAACTTTTAACATTAACATATCACCTACCGAGAATTCGATTGGCCTTTTGCGGCGATCCGCATAAGATTTTTGGCGATCTTGGGCAGCTTTCATCCTTTCGCGAATGATCTGAATCTTGTCATGAGTGATCTGAATAAGCTCGGGACCAGCTAAAATTTTCTCTCCCGTCTCTCGCCAACACAAGGGTGTACGACACTTACGCCCGTATAAAGCCTCGTAAGGAGCCATTCCAATGGTTGAGTGGTAACTATTGTTGTAAGAAAACTCAACTAAAGGTAAGTGAGTATCCCAACTCCCACCAAAATCTAAGACACATGCACGTAGCATATCCTCGAGGGTCTGAATAGTTCTTTCTGATTGACCATCAGTCTGAGGATGATAGGCCGTACTAAATGCATGATGTGTCTCCAACTCTCGTTGAAATGCACTCCAGAATTTGGAATTGAATCGAGAGTCTCGATCAGAGATAATCTTCACCGGTACACCGTGTTGCGAGACAACTTCATCAATGTACAACTGCGCCCATCGATCTATAGAATAAGACTCTGGGACAGGTAAGAACAGTGCTGATTTGGTCAACCGATCAACTATAACCCAAATACTATCATGTTGACGTTGGGTTTTTTGGTAGTTTAGTAACCAGATCCATGGTTAACTCTTCCCATTTCCACATCGGTATCCCTAGAGGCTGCAAACTACCATACGGTTTCTGATGTTCGGCTTTTACTTGTAAGCATGTGGTACACTTCTCGACATATCGTCCAATATCAGTCTTCATCCCAGGCCACCAATAATCTAAACGTAGATCTTGATACATTTTGGTACTCCCTGGGTGTATCGATAATCGCGACTTATGTGCTTCTGCTAAGACAACATCCCGCATACCACCAAGTCTGGGGACCCATATTCGAGCTTTAAAGACTTTCAAGCCACGTCCATCTTCAGAAAGAGAATTGACGTATCCCACCATTCGTTCTGCTTTGATATTCTAAGACTTCAAAGCCTCAATCTGCCACTTTCGAATATCGTCGAATAGATTAGGTTTAACCGATATGTGAGTGATAACGTAGCATAGAAATCTAGCATGCGTCTTTCAACTCAAAGCATCTGCCACTACATTGGCTTTACCCGGATGATATAGTATCTCACAATCGTAATCTTTGATGAGTTCCATTGCACGTTGCTGACGCATGTTAAGGGTCTGTTGATCAAATAGATACTTTAAGCTTTTGTGGTCAGTATAGAGTTGACACTTCGTACCATAGAGATAGTATCGCCAAAGTTTCAAAGCAAAGACCACCGCTGCTAGCTCAAGATCATGGGTTGGATACTTCTTCTCATATTCTTTCAGTTGTCGCGAGGCATATGTGTAAGTGCAAGATGAATCAATCTAACATAAAAGATATGATATCTAGTAGAGAGAGAAAGTAGAGACAGAAAATGTGAAACTCATATCTCATTGATAATGAAAGACTTAAGGTACAATACAAGGCAATGAGGTATTTATACCTCATTCCTAAGAAATAGAAAATGTTCACAAATGGTCCCTCAACTTCTATTATAAATCTAACACTAACAATCTCCCCCTTTTATAAAAGAAGGAGGGACATACAAAAGAAACAAATGACTACTTGACTAAGATTGCTTCACGGAAGGCTTTCTCAACTTAAACTTGATTTCTGCAAATCTGATGTCATTTCTCAGCTTCAATCTTCTATCTATCTTCTTTACAAAATGCTTGATCAATACTTTGTTTGCAGTTGAGATGTCATGTACATTATGCCTATCCATTTGCAATCTTGTATTCAATCCATCCATCACCATCTTTAATGTGTCATCACAAAATAACATCACTTCATGAGAGTACATTCTCTTCTTGTTGCCTAGAGAATCTGGATATACACATGAGATCTTGGTTTCATCTGCATCATAGAACACTGTGTACAAGACAAAGTCCTTTTCTTCACCAATCAGACTTCTTTGTGGTTTGTGACAGAATAGCTTTGATGACCAATTCTCCAATCCCAGTTGAAAGTCATACAGATGAGCCAATGATATAGAAGCCTTGATGTTGAGTCTGATACTTTACCACTGCTGAAGGTTGAAGGTTATTACTGCTGATTACCACTCCTGGCTTTGGAGTGTTACCACTGCCATTATGTGATGAATAAATGAAGATCAAGATTACCACTGCTGTACCAGATTACCACTGCTCATGAAGATTACCATTGCTGATTCTGAGATTAACACTGCTGGTGTAAAGTCAACACTGCTTTTGTTTTTACCACTGCTATCAGAAGAAGATAAGGAAAGGATTGTGATGACTTGAAGATATAGACAAGATACGATTTGCTTGGATATATTTTGGAGATTATCTTGTAATCTAGTTTCCTTATTGTAATCTGTTAAGTCGTATATATAGCTGATAGGTTTTATGTTGTTAGACACGAGTTTTTGATAGCTTTTGTGTTAGAATTAAAAGCCTCAAGATTGTTCTTGAAATCCCTGCAATAGAGAAGTATTGCACGTCTGTTTTGAGCCTGTTCAAACAGATTGGGGCTTGTAGTTGTAATCATCAAGCTATTAAGATCAATATACACAGTTTATTCAAATTCATTGTTCTGTTCATATAATCAAAGTGTTATTCCGCAAACTTCTTTGATTAAGTATTCTGATCTTGATATTGATTGTTATAGATCCTGTCAAGTGGTATTAGAGCCTGTGTTCAGAATACTCTAAGATCAATGGATTCCCAGGATTCTGTTCTTGTGTCAAAAGTCCCATGCTCAAACCCAATGAGTTCGAGATGTGGAAAATCAGAATCAAGCAATACATGCTTCTTACTGATTATGCCTTATGGGAGGTAGTTGAACATGGACCTAGTGTTCCAGAACCTGCTGTTGCTGGAGCACCCCCAAAATCTGATGCAGACAAAAAGAGGAAGCAGACTGAGATGAAAGCCTTAAGCACCCTGCTGTTGGCTATTCCCAATGAATACCAACACCAGTTCTGTACCTGTCCAGATGCTAAATCACTGTGGAATGCCTTGGAAAAGAGATTTTCTGGAACCAAAAGTTCCAAGAGAAATCAAAAAGCCCTGTTGAAGCAGCAATATGAAAACTTCACTTCTACAAAGAATGAGTCCATGACTCAAACTTTTGACAGGTTCAACAAATTAATTGGAGAGCTTGCCAATGTAGATGTGAAGTTGGAGAAATATGAAGTCAATAGAAAATTCCTCAGATCTCTGAGTGAGGAATGGACCATGTATAATGTGTCATTCAGACAAGGAGATGACTTGGAGGATAAGGAGCTTGAAGATCTCTACAATGATCTCAGGATTTTTGAAGCTGAAGTGGAGGCCAAAAGAAGACCAACTGGATATTCACATACCATTGCTCTCTATTCTTCTGAAAATCCTTCTTCAAATATTAATACTGCTAGTACTGCTAATATTAACCCTGCTAGTAATAACCATGACAATACCAATGATAAACCTTCTTTGTCACAGGATGCTAGTGGAGATGCAGTCTTGGAAGCATTCCTTGCCAATCATGTAAGATCTCCTCTAATCAATGATGATCTTGAACAAATCAATGCTGATGATTTGGAGGAGATGGACATCAAGTGGCAGATGGCCATGTTAACCATGAGGATGAAGAGGTTTATAAGGAGGACTGGCAGGAACAACTTTGATGCCAAGAGAGGAGACCTTGCTGGCTTTGACAAATCAAAGGTAAGATGCTACAAGTGCAATGAGCCTGGCCACTTTGCCAGAGAATGCAAAGGAAGTGGCACTCATCAACAAGCCAACAATGGAGGACAAGCATATGCTCCAAGACCCAACAGAGGCAACAATTCCAACTCCTCTCAAGCCTTGGTATCACAAGAAGGCATGGGATTTGATTGGAGTGATCAAGCTGAAGAAGCCATCCAGAATCATGCTTTGATGGCCAAAATCACTGAACCTGAACTTCCAGTAGAGGTATCCTCTAAATTATGTTCTGATTCTTGTGTTGAAACTGTTAAGAAGTATAGGGATCACAATCAGACTATGAGTGATACCATCAAGACCATGGAAGTTGATAGGAGAGAGTATAGGATAGTCATTGAAAATCTAGAAGACCAAATCAAGTCCTACAAAGAGAATGAACTCCAGTTTGAGTATGACTACAATTACTGGAAGTGGGAGAAAAAGGAGTTTGAAAAGAAACTGGTAAAGTCTGGTGAGGAATTAGAATCTGTCAAGAAGGAATTAGAAAAAGCTAAGGAAGATCTTGATAAATTCTCAAAGTCCTCTAAAGTCTTGGAAGAAATTCTAAAGGCTCAAGTTCATGATGAACTCAAAAGAGGGATAGGATATCACAATACTCCTCCACCCCGCAATCACACTTACATTCCTCCTACCACAGATATCTTAGATAGACTAAACAGAGAGGAACTAAAAGAAGGAGTGTGTGATATAGATCCCTCAAGCAGTGATGATGAGGAAGAACAAAAGGGTAAGACTGAGAACAAATCCCAAGAGACTGTCTCTGAGGAAAATCACATCCTCACTAATGAAAAAGGAGGCATGCCCTTTGTGCCCAGTAAGAGTACCACTGCGTCTAGGAAAGGGAAAGAAAAGTTAGTTGACCAGGAACCTGTAACTTCACAACCTGAAAAAGGTGGTAAATACACTCATAGGAATGACAGTGATCCTGGTACTTCTAAACAGCCTCAAACAAGTACCAAACCAAGAGGAAACAAAAGGAATTGGAACAACCAATGGGCTCAAACTCATGGTGTTGATCTGAATAAGATTAACAAACCAAAACCCTGCTTTATATGCTGTAATCTCAACCATCTGGCTAAGGACTGCTACTATAACCCTTTCAATCAAAGAATGACTTTTCAAAATCAAAGGGTCAATTTTCAAAATCAAAAACAGTTCCAAACTAGAAGGACATATTATAATAGCAGATGGTCTGTTCCAAAATCTGTTGTTAAAAAGCAAATGGTTCAGAAAAGAAAAGGTCAACCTAAAAAGAAAGTCAATGCTCAAATGAAAAAGGTTGAAAAGAAGACTGTGAAAATGGTTACTAAATGGGTACCAAAAGCCTCACTAAGCAATACTACTGCTTCCACAAGCAGTGGTAATGAAAGTGTAGCTTCTGAGAGCAGTGGTAACAATCAAAAGGACATAGAGGTTAACACTGCTGCTAGCAATAGCAACAGTGGTATCTTAAACACTGTTGCCACTACAAGTTCTTCTCTGAGAAAACCCATTGTAACTAAGTATTCAAGTCATGAGATCCCTAACAAGGAGTATCTTTTAAAACATAACAGATTGACAGAGGTCAATTATGTTAATGAAAAGGGAGAACCCAAGACCATATTGGCTTGGGTTCCCTCAAGACACTAACTTATTTCCTTTATGTGCAGGGCAACCCAGACAGGAATGAGAACTTATGGCATGTGGACAGTGGTTGCTCTAGGCACATGACAGGCAATAGATCCTTTCTTGAAGATTTTACTAGATTCAATGGAGGATATGTTGCCTTTGGAGATAATCCAAAAGGAGGTTCCATTATCAAAGAAAAGGAGACAGAGACAGATACACCTTTTGTTTTGTTTCCTCCATCCACCATCAGTTCAGAAGAGAAAGAATCAGAGACTGAAGCACAAGAGGATGCTTTAGAACACCAAGAAGGAGATAAAGAGACTGAAGAGACTCCACAGCTTGAAAGCAATGTGGAGAATGAGCCTGGGGATACAAGTGATATCACTCTACCAGATCTCTTAGAATATGATCCAGATGATTCAAATTTAGGGGAAATCTTATCTGAAGAGCCCCTACATCTGACAAGAACTCAAAAGAATCACCCTGCTTCCCAAGTGATTGGAGATGTGGCCTCTCCTATGATTACAAGGAAGCAAAGCAGAGAAGCAGGATATGTGAATACTCAGACTGGGATGTTGTCATGCTTTCTTTCCCAGAATGAACCAAAGAAAGTGTCAGATGCTATGAAGGATCCAAGCTGGATAGAAGCTATGCAAGAGGAATTACTACAGTTTGTCCTACAACATGTTTGGGATTTGGTGGATCTCCCAAAAGGACACAGAGTAATTGGCACTAAATGGATCTTCAGAAACAAGACAGATGAAAGAGGAACTGTGATCAAGAATAAGGCCAGATTAGTGGCACAGGGGTACACTCAGGAAGAAGGGATAGACTATGATGATGTATTTGCACCTGTAGCTAGAATTGAAGCCATCAGGCTATTCTTGGCTTTTGCATCTTACAAAGGATTCAAAGTCTATCAGATGGATGTGAAAAGTGCATTTTTGTATGGCACTATTGATGAGGAAGTATATGTCTGTCAACCACCAGGGTTTGAAGACCCTAAATATCCTGACAGGGTTTGTAAGTTGAGGAAGGCACTGTATGGCCTTCATCAAGCACCTAGGGCTTGGTATGATACCTTGTCCTCCTATTTGTTGGAAAACAAATTTGAGAGGGGTGTCATTGATAAGACTCTTTTCATCAAAAGAACAAAGACTGATATGCTGATAGTGCAGATCTATGTAGATGATATCACCTTTGGTTCTACAAAGGCAGACATGTGCAAGGAATTTGAAGAACTAATGCATAAGAAGTTTAAAATGAGCTCTATGGGAGAACTAACTTTCTTTCTTGGTTTGCAGGTCAAGCAGAAGAGAGATGGTATATTCATCAATCAATCCAAATATGTTGCCACAATGCTTCAAAAGTTTGGAATGAATGATGCAAAACCAGCAAGCACACCAATGGAAACTCACAAACACCTCACTGCTGATGTTGAGGGGGAGGAAGTTGATGTTCATCAGTATAGATCCATGATTGGATCATTGATGTATCTTACAGCTTCTAGACCTGATATTATGTTTGCTGTTTGTGTGTGTGCTAGGTTTCAGGTTAGGCCAAAGGAGTCACATTTACATGCAGTCAAGAGGATTTTCAAATATCTCAAGGGTCAACCAAGATTGGGACTTTGGTATCCAAATGACACTTCTTTTGACTTGGTGGCTTACACAGATAGTGATTATGGAGGAGCAAACCTGGATAGAAAATCAACGTCAGGAGGATGTCAGTTCTTAGGAGGAAGATTGGTTTCTTGGCAATGCAAGAAACAGACCACTGTTTCACAATCAACAACTGAGGCTGAATACATAGCTGCTTCTCAATGCTGCTCACAAGTGTTATGGATTCAGAATCAGATGCAGGACTATGGTCTTTCTTTCTTGCAGACACCTATATATATTGACAACAACAGTGCTATTAGCATTGTGAATAATCATGTCAAACATTCCAAGACCAAGCATATAGAGATTAAGTACCATCTTATCAGAGATTGTAATGAAAAGAAGCTAATTCAAGTTCTAAAAGTCCACACTAATGATCAATATGCAGACCTTTTCACAAAAGCCTTTGATATAGGCAGGTTCATATTCTTGGTCACAAGTGTTGGAATGATGAACTGTGAATAACCCTTCTTCTTGTTACAATTATTCTTGTACTATCTCTGTATATCTTTCTTTCTTTTACTCTTTTTGATAAGTTTATTCATGTGGCAGATGGAGTTTCAGAAAGTACATAAGTAGTGGATGGAGTTCTGGTTGCTGATATATTGATCTCAGTGCAGCAGTCTCTGAAGTGCAATGATTATTGTTACCAAGTCTTTAACACTGCTAGTCATTCGCCTGTTAACACTGCTAGTCATTCGCCTGTTAACACTGCTAGTCATTCACCTGTTTACACTGCTAGCACATTCGCCCATTACCACTGCTAGCACATCGCCCATTACCACTGCTAGCACATTCGTCCATTACCGCTGCTAGCACACTACCACTGCTCTCACATTGGCATTTTACCACTGCTTATGCATTCGTACTTTACCCCTGCTCACACACACGTATGTTAACACTGCTAGTTATTGTGGGAAATGCCTAAGGAATTACCACTGCTTTTAATCCAACGCGTGTCATTACCACTGCTTTTAATCCAACGCGTGTCATTACCACTGCGGGTATCTGTTACCACTGCTTTTAATTTAGTTTGACGAATACCACTGCTAGTGTTCATTACCACTACTTATTTGACCTAGCTTGTGTGTTCGTTAACACTGCTAATGGTAGTTACCCCTGCTCTAAAGTGTAGTATATAAGCCCTAACTTGACCGCCTTTTTCATTAACGGCTATTCTACACTTTTGCTCTAAAAAACATTTGCGATTCTTCGTTGATTTTCTCTCTGTATTCTTGCATTCGTGATTTACGAACTGATTTCATCATCTGTTTAGGGTTTCTTCATCGATTGCAAATGGATTCATTGCTTTTTGTCAAAGATCATAACAAGGTTGGATATCTCTCCAAAGGTGGGGACTCTGAAGGATTTGAGGATATTGTCGATTTCTTGGCATCATCCTACATTGCGCATGCTGCGACCATCAATCCTACAGTCTACATTCAACATATGCAAGACTTTTGGTCGAATGGAGTTGTACAGGAAGTAGAAGGGGTCAAAAGCATCCAAACCACTATCTGTGGTCTATCATTGACTCTTACTCCTGCAAAAATCAGACATCATCTACAACTCAATGATGAAGGAGGTATCTCTATGCTTTCTACTCGCACCATCATGGAAAATCTTTTAAAAATGGGGTATACAGGCTCCAAAACCTCTTTAAAATACCTTAAGGGTAAGTTGTGCCCTCAATGGAGATTTTTTGTGCATACCCTATTGCACTGTTTTTCAAAGAAAACAACTGGTTTTGGTGAGTTTAGCAGTACCATGGCTTCTGCTTTGGTCTGTCTAGCCACAAAACAGGTGTTTAACTTTTCTCAAATGATTTTTGATGACCTTGTGTACAATCTTGAGAACATTCCAAATTCTAAAGTCAAAACGTTTTTCATGTTCCCAAGATTTGTCCAAGAAGTAATCACCAAAGAATTGACGGCTGTACCAACTCATGGAAACATCTATAAGAGCTCTGCTCTTGGTCATAAGGTGTTTGCCAATATGAAGAGACTTGCAGAAGGCTCTAATGACCAATTCACTCCATTGTTCTCTACAATGATGAGAGTGAACCAACCCCAAGGTGAGGCATCAGGCTTGCAGCCTACACAATCAAGCATTCCCACTGATGACCTACCCACACCTATCACAGATACAATCCCTCAGTCCCTTGATACAACCCCCACCCCCACACTAAAACAATATATCAGAAAGAACAGGGGAGCTCCTTCCTCCTCTGGTTCTAAACCCCAAGAGCCTATAAGCCAACAGTTGGAGCACTCTCCTTCTGCAACTATCCAAAGGGAAACCCATGGAGTGCAGCCCCACTCAAGTGTAAAGAAGGTGCCCTCTAAGGAGAAGGATGGGCATGTGGTTGGTGAGGCTCAGACTACTGGTGTTGCACAAAGTGTGCATCAGGACAGTCTGAACATTGCTAAGACCCCCACCACGGCAACTCCCATTGAGAAATCAAAGGGAGGACCCAGGCGCCAAGAAACCAAGGGGACATCTAGTGCTTCAGCAAGGCTGAAGACTGGTGTTAAAAAGCTCAAAGATCCAGTAATGGAGGTAAACACTCCTAAATCTGGTGAGGGCAGATTTTCACAACAGGAATTGATGGATAACTTCACTACAATTGCTAAGGATCTGAAGGCCTTTGAGAGGAAGTTCAATGTGCATGATGCCAAACATGGTTCTCATGAGGCAAGGCTGGATACACTGGAGGAGCTAGTGACTGCACAGCATGATTTGCTTAAGGTGCATGATGCAAGAATTGTGAAGCAGGCCAAGATCATTCAAGCTCAAGGTGCTCCTATGGCTTCTATGAAAAGCACTATTAGAGCTCTGAAGAAGAGGTACTCCACCTTGGTTGCATTCACAAAGGGGGAGAGGAGATCTAAGGTGAAGGGGGAGCCAGAAAAAGAAAAAGTTGAGGATGTTGTGAATGAACCAGTTGATATGGCTGATACTGAATTGCATGATGAGGTGCCTGAAATTATGATGGAAATAGGTGCTAAGGGGGAGACTGAAGAAGTTGATGTTGTTGATACAAGGGCTGAATCACAGGTGAAGGTCAATGAGGATGAGCTCACAATTGCTCAGTTACTTGTGAAAATGCCTGAAGTAGTCAAACCTACCAAGGGTGTGGTCTTCAAAGAACCAGAGGTTGTGAAACAGATTGATCTTCCTGTTGATTCTAAAAGAAAAGGAAAAGAGAAGGTGATTGAAGAAGAAGAGTCTGATTCTGATACTGAAATAGATGAGGCTAAGAGGAAGATTATGGAATATGAAGCTTCAGAGGCTCTTGCTAGAAAATTAAGCCTGGAGGAGCAAGAAAGAGTAAAGAAGGAGGTGGAAGAGAGAAAGAGAAAAGCTGATAAAAAGAAGCCTGTGAAAAAGACTCAGAAGAAGTCAATTTCAAAAGCAGAAACAGAAAAGAGGAGGACAATGGTGAGGTATTTATCTGCTGCTCTTGGAAAGCCATTTCAATTCTTTTCCAGCTGGACTCTGGAAGAGATTGAGAACAAGTATAATGTTATCAGAGAAGCCATGCATTTGGAAGCCTTGGAAGAGCAACAAGTTGAAACTGAAGAGGTTGCTTTGGTTCAAAGGAAGAGGAAGAGAGATCAGATTGAAGAACAGATTACTACTGAGAGTAATCTTGAACAAGATATGGAAAAAGCTAAGAAACTATGACTGATTCTGAGCAGCAAGTTGTCCAAGTAGTTGAGAAGAAAGAAGAAGTTGCTGAGAAGACAGTTGAAAAGGAGGTTAAAATGACTGATCAGATAGAGGCACAACCAGCAAGGGCAATAAGAAAGAAGTCTATTGCTAAAAAGCCAAAGATGAGCAAAGAGGTTGAAGAACCTTCAAATACATCTATGTGGATATACTTTGAGAATAATCAGATAGATTATTTCAAGATATTCAGAAGTGATGGAACAAATGAGGTGTTTGCCAATTATCTTGGGATATTCAGAAAATTTTCCAAAAGTGATCTGAAGAAGATGTATGAGATAGCTTGTACTAAAGAGGTTGAAGATTTTGAAGAAGCTCGGATGCTTGTTGAAGATTTAAAGATAATGTTTGCCTTCTAAAAAACAAAAGCAGAGCTCAAGGAGGATGGAAAAAGAGATCAGGATGACAGTGTTGGTGAAGGAAAGGTTATTTCCTGGAACACCTATGAAAATAGGGTGTTTTCAGTAAATTTTGAGAAAGGAAGAATGAGTTTCTTTCTAATGGACAAGAGATATGATTTTGAACCAATCATGATGGGTAGTATGTTGAATGTGAAGAAGAAAGCAGAAAATTTGTCTGAGTTAGATAAAGAGCTAATGGAAAGATTGAGAGAACAACTGCTGGAGTTGAATGCAAGTTATTTTGATGAAGAAGTGATTGAGCTAAAACAGAAGAAAGTTACAGGTTGGGGAGTTGATCAAAACCTAAGGTATGTTGTACAGTTTGATGATGGGTCAGAACTCTGTGATTCTGAATGGGAGAATATCTTGGAAGAGTGTACTAGAGAGAATTTGAAGGAGATATATGAGCTGAGATGCATTGTGATCAAGGTAGCTGTGAATGACAGAGACAATCCAGATCAAGCTAATAAGAGGAAATTTGCACTAGAGTGTTTGTTTTGGTTATTTGAACCATTCAGACTTCTAGGTGTAAAAAATTCAAACTGTGAAGAGGTGAAGGAGTGGAGATGGTTTGAAAAGTGCAAGGTTTACAGCTTGAACATCAATGATAGAGAAATGGAGTATTATTTTGAAGAGTGTGAAACTGATGCACTGGATATTCAAAGGCTGCAGTGTATGATGAAGGTAAGTCTGAGTACAAGAGGTGAACCTACAAGAGCTGCAAGGTTGCTGGTGAGGAAGATGCACACTTATTTGAAGATCAGACTCACAAACTTAGCTCCTCATGCTGAGAAGTTAAGTTTAGGGGGAGATTGTTGAGTCTGATACTTTACCACTGCTGAAGGTTGAAGGTTAATACTGCTGATTACCACTGCTGGCTTTGGAGTGTTACCACTGCCAGTATGTGATGAATAAATGAAGATCAAGATTACCACTGCTGTACCAGATTACCACTGCTCATGAAGATTACCATTGCTGATTCTGAGATTAACACTGCTGGTGTAAAGTCAACACTGCTTTTGTTTTTACCACTGCTATCAGAAGAAGATAAGGAAAGGATTGTGATGACTTGAAGATATAGACAAGATACGATTTGCTTGGAGATATTTTGGAGATTATCTTGTAATCTAGTTTCCTTATTGTAATCTGTTAAGTCGTATATATAGCGGATAGGTTTTATATTGTTAGACACGAGTTTTTGATAGCTTTTGTGTTAGAATTAAAAGCCTCAAGATTGTTCTTGAAATCCCTGCAATAGAGAAGTATTGCACGTCTGTTTTGAGCCTGTTCAAACAGATTGGGGCTTGTAGTTGTAATCATCAAGCTATTAAGATCAATATACACAGTTTATTCAAATTCATTGTTCTGTTCATATAATCAAAGTGTTATTCCGCAAACTTCTTTGATTAAGTATTCTGATCTTGATATTGATTGTTATAGATCCTGTCACTTGACATGTCTAACAATAGCTGTTAGAGCAATTATCTCCTCCTCTGATCTAAAAGCTTTCCCTTTGAGATCATATAAAATCCCAAAGATCACATCAAAGCTCACATCTTGGAAATCAGATTCTGTAATCCCATATTCCTTCCCATCATCTCTGGTAAACGTAATCACTGGATAGAAGTAGGCACTGAGCTTGTTAGTCTTGTAACTCTTTACTGCAACAAACCTGTAGTCTGACACTAAAGCTTCTCTTCTTTGCTTGTTCACCTTCCTCATGTAGATGTACTCTCTTCTTAGCTCCTCTTTCAAATTCTCAATCCCATACAACTTCACATAGCTCAGCTTCCGCTCATGATAACAGAATCTACTCCTGTACCTTTCTTCCAGATACCTCCCAGTGGCCCTTGTAAATCGATTCCATTCTGTTCTCTTTAGAAATTTCCCCTAACTTGCTTTCATCTTTTCCCAAAGTTCAACTTTCTTTGGATCTACAGGCATCAAGTCATTCTGAGGCAACACTTCTTCCAGTAGAGGACCTTCCACATCATCCACAGCTTCTTCTTTCTCAAAATCAAATTGTACATCCTCAAACATATCTTTCAGTCTGTTATCTTCTGCACACCTTGCATCCTGAATCTCCTCGTTTGGCACTTGGTAATCTCTGATTTCAGAAGCTACATTCTCAAGAAGCGCTAGAACTCTATCTATTTCAGACGTAGAACTAGAGACTCCTAAAAACATAACTCCTCTTCCTTCAGTTCCTTGATCTAGCCTTTCTTCTTGAACAGAACCCAAAAAGTCTAAAGTAGACTGCAAGACCGGTTCAGTTTCCATTTCTTGACCTCCCGTAAGTACTATAGCATCTCTGTGTCTGCCATGCTGCTTTTCTCTCGGCGGCCTCTCCTCAAAACGATCAACTATTCTCACATTAGAAGACGTTGGTATGCTAGACGGTGACTCTTCCAACCTTCTACGTTTTCTCTCCCCCTCATGACGATCATGATCATCATGATCATCATGCCTTCTGGTTGGTCGTCTTGCAGCGACTTGACATGTTTCCTCAATCCCCGAATACGATCTGATAACTGTGATAAGCCATCAGTGAACATCTGGTTGATCTCGGTGAATGTCTTGGTGAGAGAGGCATCAAGAGTAGCCTGAAACTGCTGAAATTCCGTATGTGTAACCAAGTGAGCCTGAGACCGTTGCTCTTGAATAGCACGTTGTTGCAGAGCAGTCTGTTGTTGTAGGATACCCACAAGATCACTATCTTCAGTTGAACCCGACTCCAAGAGTTTAGAGAACAACAACCCCTTCAACTCCGGAATAGTAAGGGAATCAGCCGCTGACTGAGAAGGCTGTGAAGGGGGATCAGACATCGGAGCTTTGCCTTTAGCTAACAGAGCTACTTGCTTCTCCAAAGCAGAAATTCGAGTAGTCTGCTGTTGAATAACATTTGCCATCTGTTCGTTGTTAGCTCGAAACAAAGATCGGGTAATAAGCTTATTAGCTGTAACAACGACCGGAAGACGCGAGAGATCAACATCAGGTGATGATGCCATGCCAGTCGGAGGAGGTACTGAGATAGATGGTGCAGACGATGCAGAAGAAGCCGAAATTGTGGAAGATGTGGAAACTGGGACTGAATCTGACGATAAACTACCAATGGGTGTTGAGGAAGAACCCAAGATAGTAGATTGTTGCCTTAACTCCGTGACAATAGTGGATGCGGGTAAACTAACGCCGAGGTCACTCAGACTTCTCGTTGATCCAAGAGTAGGACTCAAGGAACCCATGTTCAGTGTTGGCATGATGTTAGCGCTGATGGGATTTCCCTCCGATCCTTGCAAGCCCGCAACAAATGCAGAACTCACTACGGTGGTTCCGGCAGGGCTACTAAAGCCTCCTACAAAGGTGGTTTGCACCTGTGTCCTAGCCAAAGAAATATTTACATTTGAAGCAAATGGATCTAGACTCGATGAGTGAAGAAGTGAAGTCGTGGGCGGGGGCAGCTGCCTCACTGTGTCGGTACCACCAACCTCCAATTGAGGAATAGGTACACGTTGTGGTAAAACCCCGTGAGAAGATGAAACTACCGTTTGTTGAGAAACGGTAGAGTGGGTGAGTTGGGTTGTGCAATGCATGAGTGGGGATCTCATGTCTTTTTCAATAGGCGGTGGCAACATATGCTCACCCCTAGAAGTTGTGGCTACCCGGCTAGACTCGGCGTGGGAAGGGGTTTGTACTTCTTTTCTAGCCCCTGTCTCACTCTCATCAATTCTTTTGGCTCCCCCATCACTCATCCTCACATTCGAATTTTCAACTAATACTCCCTCAGCCATCCTTATGTCACCTTGAGTCAACAAAGGACTCGAGCCTTGATCAGGCATATCATTATCATGGTCATCATCATCATCATGGTCATCATCATCATGTGCTTCAATACTATCTTCAGATGAAGAGTCATATCCCATAAGACGTTGGAGACGTTGTGCCAACTCATTCGGAGAGTAGCACTGTGCATCTGATATATCCACCATCGGTTGAGACAACTCAAGTAAAGATTCCGCAACCTCCTCTATGTCAGGAAAGTCACCCACAAATTGCTCATTGACCAGAGATAGAGCAAAATCATCCATCTCAGCCTCCACATTCGTGTGCAAAATAGGGGACGTAGCTCCGTGCTCATCTTCAAGGGTAGCAAATACATCATCCACCTGAACCGCCGAACTTATTTGACCAAGTTGAGCTGCTACATTGATAGTAGATGAGTGAGCTAGCTGATCAGAATGGACCCCACCGGCACCCCTCTCGGTATTTTCCCTCAACACTCCCTGACCAAGATCCCGTGATCTTTGGTCCCTAGGAACTATACCCTCACTACTAGGAACTATGACACCTTGGGTAGGTCCCTCCAGCTCTGATTGGACCATAGGTGGAAACCTAGACCTATACTCTATCACACATGCCACATTCTGATCAGCATAGTCTAACAGTTCAGAAAATAAAGGAACCTCCGGAGCAAACACCTTCTTCGGGTATCGAATAGACTGCATATCATGAATCTTGACCGTTTCCGCATCTGATCGGCGTGGAATATCGGGGTTATGATGCATTGCACTAGCAATGAGAATACTCAGAAACCTCGGGTATGGTAGATGCGTTTGTCTCTTGGCGAGCAGCTCCTTTAGATCGTAAAAGATCAAGGATGCATAGTCATAATGCTTGTTGAATAGAACGCCATAGAAAAGAGTCAGAAAAGATTGAGTCGCCGTGTCTTGAGCCGTCCACTTCCCAGTCAAACATCTACTAAGAATCGTGAACAAGGTGTTGTATGTAGGAGGTAAGTTGGATTTGTTGAACTGAGATGGTGCATTGATCGCCTCCAGATGACCAACGGATTCAACACCGGCCATTGCAACTTCCAATGATGCATATGGTTCAAACTGATTAACATTTGGTCGACTATTTGCCTCCGGAAATCCCAATATGCGACGAAATTTGTTGACTCCAAAGCTGATGGTGTAGTTATCCAGCTTAGCTGTAAAGTGATGATTCCCCGGATCAGCATGGAATTGCAGTGTGTTCCATACTTGTTGCACGTATATCATGGGAACTTCAACCAGCTTTGTAAGAACAGTGTACAATGGATGGTTCCGTAAGATGGCAGTAATCACCGGAGCTTTCAACCTTGCATGTTGGTTGTACGGAACGTTGTTCGATATCGATGGTAGAAATAATGACGGACGAATCAACTGTCTATCCGCATCAGCATTCGGATTTCGTGGAGATGATTGCACTGAAATAATGTCTGAAATCGCCATATCATCTGAGTCTGGGAAAGTATAGTCCTCCATGTCTGTAATTCATAAAAACATTAGATTTATCTTTTAAGTTTAAGTTTTTATGAAAAACGTGTTTAAGTGTGAAAAAGAAATTCACACAGTGTGGGACTTGAGAAAAAAAAATAAACCACAAGAATGACCATTGATCAAAATAATGAACTGTTAAGGTGTTAAATATATATAAGTCTTCCATTTGATTGAAATTTAAGATATCATTTAACCAAGTTTTTAACCAATATGATCCATGTTATTATTGATGAAAGACTTATACATATTATGTTTTTATTGAGTTCACTACATTGTAGAGTTGAAGGTCAATCTTAAGGTCAAAAATATGAAGTCCAATGTCTCAGGTCCTTATGATCCGGAACAACGGGTCATTCACACGTTTAGGTTTAAAATATCAAGAATACAATCCCGAGATGTTAACCCGTGTTTTATGATAAGTTGATACAAAAATTTTTAACCTACTAGCCTAATCGGTATATGACCGAATGAATACCTATAGGCTTCGTAGAAACCGGGATACGTATACAAAACACACACGAAACAGAAGTACAAAGCAGTTTCTTGAACTTGACAGCAACAACTTGAACAGATCCGCACGAGATTGAATTTCCAGAAAGATTGGAAAGTTGAATCGAAACAATGTATTTATAGGATAGATTTGAAACTGATCTCTAAATCATGATTACAAGGACACGTGGCACTCAACAATTGGACCTACCATGTTTCGAGCGGTAAATCATGTTTTCAAAGACCCGCTCGAGACATGTGAACCGGCTCGAGATGCATGTCTCGAGTGTATGTCTCGAGTCCCACTCGAGATACTTGCAACGTAGAATGACCAAATCAAACACACAAGGACTCGAGATACATGTCTCGAGTGAATGTCTCGAGTAATCACTCGAGATACTTGTAACGTAGTATGAATCAACTGAAAACAAGGACTCTAGATGTCTGACTCGAGTTATGTGACTCGAGTTACATGACTCGAGTTCATGTAGGATAACAAAAATAACTAACTCACACTCGAGTTGTATGACTCGAGTTGCGTGTTAGGCTCAAGATGAATGGCTCGAGTAGTGTGACTCGAGTTGCATGGCTCGAGATGTGTGGCTCGAGTTGTATGACTCGAGTTGTGTGACTCGAGTTGGATGTCTGGAGTTGGATTGTGTGGCTCGAGTTATGTGACTCGAGTAGTGTGACTCGAGTTGGATGGCTCGAGATGTGTGGCTCGAGTTGTGTGACTCGAGTTGTGTGACTCGAGTTGGATGTCTCGAGTTGGATTGTGTGACTCGAGTTATGTGACTCGAGTAGTGTGACTCGAGTTATGTGACTCGAGTTGTGTGACTCGAGTTGTGTGACTCGAGTTGTGTGACTCGAGTTGTATGACTCGAGTTGAATGACTCGAGTTGTATGTGCTCGAGTTGTTTGGCTCGAGTTGAACAACTCGAGATGCACAATTCGAGATAGATGAATCAAGTATTTCAAAACAATTATACACAGCTCGAGTCAATTACTCCCCCTACCATAATGCATCAATAATACTCCCCCTTAATCTATGCATACCTGTATTTACCTGTAACAGTCAGAATCACAGCAAATGTACGAACCTGTACCAGATAAGCTCCCCTTGACAAAACCATATACTCAGAAGAAACAAACACATTAGGAATCATAAGGAAAAAGAATACGAAAAATACCAAAAACAATCAACTTGAAACATAAACAACAATAGAAACAGATAAACTATATTTCAAAATATACATAGAAGTTCAGTGACCATACTGAATTCAGTATTCCATTAAACTGCTATGTATAAGAAGAAATATAGATTATACGATCTTTTTGTCAATCATACCAAGTCTAGAGATGAGAAATTTAAAACGTTTCTCATCTAGAGCCTTAGTAAACAAATCAGCAAGTTGATATTCAGTATTGACAAAATACATCTCTATATTTTCTTTTTCCACATTGTCCTTTAAGAAATGATACCTGATATCAATGTGTTTGGTTTTCGAGTGTTGAACTGGATTAGCGGAGATGGCAATTGCACTCTTAGAATCACAATAGATAGGTATCTTTTTGTACTCAAGACCATAATCACGAAGTTGCGACTGCATCCAAAGCACTTGCGAACAGCAACTCGCAGCAGCAACATATTCAGATTCCGCTGTAGAGGTAGAGACACATTGTTGCTTTTTAGAAGCCCATGAAACCAACTTATTTCCCAGGAATTGCAAATGACCTGATGTACTCTTCCGGTCCATATTGCAGCCTCCATAATCAGCATCAGTATATGCTTGTAGCTCAAATCCAAGACCTTTTGGATACCAAATGCCATAGTAGGGTGTCCCCTTTAAGTATCGAAAAATACGCTTAACTGCTGCTAAGTGAGACTCCTTTGGTTTGGCTTGATATCTAGCACATACACATGTTGCAAACATGATATCAGGTCTGCTGGCAGTGAGATACATTAAAGAACCAACCATACTTCTGTAATTCCTCAAATCTACATCCTTTCCTTCATGATCTGGACCAATTGAATTACCAGTAGCCATTGGAGTTCCTATCGAATGACATCCAGACATATCATACTTCTTAAGTAAATCAAAGATATACTTAGATTGATTTATGAAAATGCCATCTGAAAATTGTCGCACTTGAAGACCAAGAAAGAAATTTATCTCTCCCATCATACTCATCTTAAATACTTCAGTCATGACAGTCTCAAACTTTTTACACAGCTCCCGACTAGTTGAGCCAAAGATAATGTCATCAACATAGATCTGAATGACCACAATATGTTCGCCTTCTTTCATCAAGAACAATGTTGAATCCACCGAACCTTTCTTGAAACCCTTGGAAAGTAGATGTTTAGACAACTCCTCATACCAAGCACGTGGTGCCTGCTTTAAGCCATATAAAGCCTTGTCTAGAACATAGACATAATCTGGATGTTCTTTATCTACAAATCCTTCTGGTTGAGCTACATATACTTCTTCTTTCAAATGACCATATAGAAATGCTGTTTTGACATCCATTTGAAAAACAGTGAAATCTTTGTAAGCAGCATATGCCAAAAACATACGAATAGCTTCAAGTCGAGCAACAGGTGCAAAAGTTTCATCATAATCAATGCCCTCCTGTTGACGATAACCTTTGGCCACAAGTCGTGCTTTGTTACGAACAATTATGTTATTCGCATCTCTCTTATTTTTGAATAACCACTTCGTATCAATAACTGATTTAGACTCAGGTAACTTGACCAACCGCCACACTTTTAAAGCCTCAAACTGATTGAGCTCCTCTTGCATAGCAGTAACCCAATCAGAGTCTTGTAAAGCATCAGATACACGTGTTGGTTCAATGTTACTCAAAAATACGGAGAAGTTGCACTCATTTGCTGAAGCAGCTCGTGTTTGAACACCAGAAGTAGGATCATCAATGATCAGATCAATAGGATGATCCTTTGTCCATTTGGCAATATGTGGTAAAGGTGTTTGATCATTTACAGAAGATGGTTCCAAGATATTGTCAGTTGATGTAGGATGCATAGTAAGTGGTTCATGCCCTTCAGGAATAGAATCATTATCACCAACTTCATGAGAAGACGACTGAACAAGAGAATCTACTATAATATCTGGATGAAGAGTATCCATAACTATGGGAGATGATGAAGGTGAGGAGATAAGACTAGGAAGATCTGAACATGGTATAGATGATGTGGGAGAAACTTCAGATGAGGGAGTAGTCGAACTCGAAGGGGTAGATGAGATACCTACATTAGACGAAGATATTTGATTAGTACCTTACAAGTCATCATAAAAATAGTCAAACAAACTGTCTAACTCAGTGGATGTAGCTGGAGGATCAATGGAGCTATTTGTGGATGAAGATGCATCTGTAAACACAACATTGTTAGACACAGTATCTGCATTGGAAGATACAGTTGAAGACAATTCAACAAACGGATCAAATCTAACATTTACACTTTCATACACAACTCTTGACTTTTTATTAAAAACTCGATAAGCAACTGAACAATCTGAATATCCCACAAAAATCATCTCATCAGACTTAGGTCCAAACTTTCCCCGATTCTCAGTTTCATTAAGAACAAAACAAGGACACCCAAACACTTTAAAATAATCAATATTTGGAATTCTTCCAAACAAAACGTGATAGGGTGTTTTTCCAAATCTCCGATGAATAATAGACCTATTTTGTGTGTAACACGCAGTATTCACATCTTCAGCCCATAGGTACTGAGGTAATTGACTTTGAGCCAACATTGACCGAGCTGCTTCAACTAACGTACGATTACGACGCTCAACTACACCATTTTGTTCAGGAGTTCGTGCTGCAGAAAAAGTTTGAGTAATTCCTAATGAATTGTAAAAAACTTTTAACACTTGATTTTTGAACTCCATCCCATTATCTGATCTGACAGTCTGAACAGGTAGTTTAAGTTGTACTTGAACAGCTTTGATGAAATTTATATTAAATTTGATGTTTCATCTTTTGTTTTCAAAAACCTTATCCAAGTATATCGTGAATAATCATCAACGATGACTAAAACGTATTTTCTACCTGCTAGACTGACAGTTTTCATCGGACCACACAGATCTATATGAATTAAACTCAACGGAGATTTGGACCCTTGTTCAGGTTTTGGGGGATGAGACGCTCTTTTCATTTTTCCTTGAGCACAACCTGAGCACATTTGATCGAGTTCAAACTTGATCATTGGAATGCCAGATACTAACCTTTCTTTGACCAGTCTGTCAAGATATCTGTAATTCAAATGAGAAAGTCGACGATGCCAAAGTAAAGATTGATGAGATGACTTCTTAGTGATGAGACACTGAGATTTCTTTGCAAGCATATGTCGAAGTTTGATCGTATAGAGATTAGTTTTCCGAGTGCCAACTAATAGTTCTCTACCCCATTCAGTTCTGACAGCACATCGACGTTTATTAAAATTTACCTCTAAATCTTTATCACAAAATTTGCCAATACTGAATAGGTTATGATTCAAACCTTCGACATGTGCTACATTATTGATTGTAATATCCTTACACACAATATCTCCATGACCCACAACTGGTGACAGTTCATTATTGCCAAATTTGACTGAGCCTCCATATTCTTCTCTGTAATTAGACAGAAGCTCTTTCCTCCCAGTCATATGTTTGGAACACCCAGAATCGAGGTACCATTTATGACTGGCCTGCAATGAGGAAATCAGATGGATTTAGGAACTGTTGTCCCTAAAAACAATGAAATGCAAATAGAAATGGATGGAAATCCAATCAATGGGATGAAATCAATGAAGCTTTTTGAAGAACTCAACAATGGAGAATAATTGCCCAATTTAGTATAATATTGATTCCAACACAAAACCCTAAACATCCTTTTCCTTTTATAGGGAAAAGGAAGTTACACAAGTTGTCAACAACAGCCCCCGAGGTTCCAAACCTCAAACAAGGGCTTAAACAAAATAAGATTGTTTACAAAACAAGGAAACTAAACTAGAAAGCATTTTAAAGATAGATGATTCTGACTCTTCTCAACATCTGGGTTCTACAATCTCCCTCTTTGAGAAGAAGTCAGAATGGTGGTGGAAGCTCCAGTGCAGGCTCCCACTTGGACATCTGCAGGTACTCTTCCCACTCGCCTATGATCCGAGCTCTCATCTGCATCGCAGCCTCTGCTCGTCTGTACATCATCCGCTCCTTAAGCTTCTTCTCGATCAACCTCATTGCCTCCAGCAGCTTTCCTTTGCCATCTATGATTCTCCGACTGGGTACCTGATCCGCCAGCAGTCTGCTCTGCATGCCATTGTATACATAAAGGAGGGTCCCGTCGCAGAACCTGGAGAGCTCTCCAAACCTCATAAACCTGCGCTCCTTCTTCTTCCGAGTCAAGTACAGGACTCCATGCTCAGGTATCCTGGTTGGCATGTAAGGCGTGTAGGCATCGATACCAGGAACGAGCAGGTTTGGTCTCAGCAGGTTGACCTTCGGCTGGCGGCTTTCTATGGCAAGCTGGTAGTCCGTCACTCTCGCGAGAGAAATTGCGTGACGGACGTATTTCTTCAGAATCTCCGTGCCATCTCTGTAGTGCTCTGGTCGGAGGATCGGGCCTTGGAGGTACTTGATGATCGTGAGAAGGTCTTCAAGATGCACCCGGTCTAGGTCAGCTTCCGTGAAAGTCCAGTTCTGCAGTTCACCTCGAGGGACACCAGTGCCGTACATGCGGACATCAAACTCCAGGAACAACTGATGGCCATGTTTGTAGGGGCGCATAGCAGTTACCTTGATGAAGCGACGTCTGATCCTCTGGCGTCCATGAGTGGCCCAGTTGCACATTCGCTGATGCACGTACGCAGTCCTTCGTCTCTTGTTCCTGATGTGAGAGATCCCGAAGTAGACTTTTCGGGACCAGGCGTGCAGCTTCTCTTGCTGGTAGATGCGGGTGAATGTTTCTTCTAGGAATGGGCGGAAGATGATGGAGTGGTTCCAGTTGAGCTGGATGACAGTAGGAGCATCGGTTTCTGGATCGGTAGAGTGGACTGTCCGTGGGGCTTCTGGAGTTGGGAACTTGAGCGCTGAGAGGAGGTTGGCGTAGTCAGGATCCTTGACTAGATCGTCTCCCTTCTGATAGACCCTTAGGCTCTGAGCTAGCGACCGCAAGATCTTCCGGGCTGCTTCCGGAATCTGGAACTCTGAAGGATCAGTCGGCGCTGCTTCTGGTATAACGGCATCTATCTGAGCCGTGTCCGTCATCTGAGGAAACTGAACTGTCTCCCCTTCCGGAATCCTCTCATATCTCCAACTCCCCATGTCCGGAATGTCTTCTGTCTCAGAGTCGACATAGGGAGCTTCGGCGGTCTCGAAGTCTGTGGGAGCGCTCGAAGGGGCGGCTGAGGAACTTGGAGCTGGAGCTGATGAACCGGAGCCGGAACCAGGTTGGAGGTCGGTGCGAAGCCGTTTTGCAGCTTGTACCTCCCCCTCATGAGGACCTGGTGCGGAGTCATCAGGGTCATCATGCCTCCTCTTCGAAGGCTGAGCCTGGGACCGACACACGGCCTCCAGTTCTCTAATCCTTTGTTGTAGCAGCTCGATCTGGGCAGCTTGATCTCGGACTTGGGCGGACAGGCGGTCATTCTGAGTGGTGTATGAGGTGACCATCATCAAGTGCTCCACCTCAGTGACATAGCCTGGGATCGGTGGAAGGTCGCCCGAAGTCGGAGGAGCGAGCCTGAGGACGTCTTCAGATGGCCTGGGGATGGGAGCTTCAGTAGATGGGGCAGCCTCAGAATGCTTGCCCTTGATCCTCCGTTTGAGCTCGTAGAGCTCCGCATCCCGGTCTTCTTGAATCTTGCGCGATGCCTCAAGATCGGCTAGTCTCTTCCTCTCCGTCTCGGCCAAGGCTTTCTCGAGTGCCTCGACCCGCGCGTCCCGAGCCTGATTGGCTTGCTCCACGGCTAATAACCTGCTTTGGACGACTTTAAGGATGTCGTCCGAATCCGTCGGACCTATAAGTCCCGTTGGTGCAGGGGCGGTTTTAGGGATTCCGCTCGAATCCGTCAGGCTCAAAAGCCCCGGTGTTGCGTGAGCATCTTTATAGACTTTGCTCGAGTCTGTCGGACCCGGTCCCGGAAAAACTAAACCCGGTGCCACTTGGGCTCCAGTTGACGAGTAGAGTCCTAAAGAGGTACTCTCTCGGCCCGATGTCACCGCTGGTATAATGCTGACGGTGTCGGGGCTTCCGGTGGATCCTCGAAGGGCGTCCAATGACGCACCAACTCTCCCCGTTCCGACCTCGCCACTTGGGCGGGCAGATGAAGCATCCACAAGTGTCCTAGTCAAATGAACAACCCTGAAGGTGTCTGTGAGTGGCTCTAGGACTACTGGTGCTCTGAAAGACGTCGAGAGGTGGGGCAGAGCCTCTCTCATTTCAACACCGGCAGACTCCAATTGAGTGGCCGGTGGAAGTTGAGCTAAATCCCCGTGAGAATGTGAAACGACCATCTGTTGAGAGATGGCCGAGTGGCTGGTTTGGGCGTGCAATTGCGCTGGTTGGCTGCCAGCGTCTTGACCTGACGTCAACGAGTGACCGGTCTGTGTGAGGGTTGCCTCTGTGGGGGTTGGACTCTGGGTAAGAGGAATATCCGATTCTAACCTATGCGGCTCTGCTTCTACATCCGCCTCCTCTAATTGAGCCCAAGGCTCGCTCAACTGGACCTCTACGTCTTCGGTCTCTTTTTCTCTGCTCTCTCTCTCCTTTTCTCCCCTCTCTCTCTCTTCTTCTTCTTCGCTGTCTTCTCGACCCCAGCCGGTAGCTACCTCGGCCTCACCTTCTTCCTCCTGACCAACTGTTCGGTCATCCGACGCCAGATCCGCAATAAGAGTGGGATCACCAGAAATCCGGTCGTCGTTGAAGGAGGAGGTGGCTTCATCCAAATCTATCACCTGGGCCTTCCCGCCCTTTGGTGGATCTGACAGTTGAAACTCGGAGTCGGATCCGTAGTCAACTTGTTCTGACTCTGTTGCCTCGTCATCGGGCTCACGACGGTCCGTAGGAGTGTGCTCGGAAGAGTCGTGACCGTCGGAGTTGTCGCCAGAAGGATCGCCAGACGGTTCTGCTGCCTGAGTGGTGACGGCCGCCGAGTGAGGTGGTGGAGGAACATGTGCTTGTTCTTGTGGGGAAGCTTCCACGTCCTCCCCAGTAGGTTGTTGCGGCGACGTCGGCGATTGGCGTTCTTCCGATGACGAGTGGATAGGAGACTGCTGAAGGGTGCCCATGTACTGCTTTACCCTGAAGTGACTCGTGTACTCGCGCAAGCGGACGGCATCAGTAGACTCCTCTACAACTGTAGGAGTGCGAGCACGAGTGGCACGGTTCTGAATCATGGTCTGGTATGCACCGGCTCTGGAGGTGTGAGGAGTGGCAGACGTACCGACTATTCTACCCGCTCCTCCCCTGACGTCAACTCTCATCACTCCCGAGCCAGAAGCTCCCCCACTGGAGCTCTGGCCCGCCGTACCAGAGGTACGGCTTCTAGTAAGGACGGGTTGCACATCTTGGGCAGGGCTCCCCGGCTCTGAGGAGTCCGTAGATGTGTCTTCTAAACCTACGGAAATTCGGTACATCCTAACGCTCATAGACCTACGGTCTGCCATGTTCAGCACGTTAGCCGGTATGTGCATCTCTACCTGACCTGACTTCAGATTCTTCTTGTTGGCTCGTCCGATCTGCTGGCTTTCAAAGCGGAGATGGTTTGCTCTGCGTCGGACAGCTCGGTTCTGGTTCATGTGATCTCGAATGACCAGACTGAAGAAGCGCATCCAAGGTATGGATGTGTGCTTTGTGCGTCCTGGCCCAGCTCTGACATCACCGATGATGTCCGCCCAGATTTGCTGAGCAAAGTCGATCCGCCTTCCGTAGGCGACCGCATGGAAAATATGCCAGAACTGGGTGGATGCCTTGTCCACGCCATGGGTCTTTGAAGAGATAGTACGGTTGAGAATGTTGAAGAATGAGTACCAAATTGGGGGCAGCATTCCCTGTGAGATCTGGGAGATTCCTCTCGGCCTGTTGTTCTCGGTGAAGTGGACTCCGACAGCGAGCACTTCGCTGAACAGCTCAGATCCAGATACGAGAGGGTCGAACGGTGCCTCCGAAGTAGCAGCTGGCAGACGAAGGATTCTGCGAAGATCCTCCATAGTGAGGGCCAGATCAGTCTGGTCCACTCGGCCGATGATGGTTTGAACTCCGTCCCGGTTCTCCACACGGGAAGTGTTCCAGAACTGCTGCAGATAAATCATCGGGATATCAGCAGTGGCTTGCATCGCGTATGCAAGGGGGTGAGCTCGGAGAATCTCGAGAACCACGTCATCTTGGACGGTGAAGTTCGCCAAGTCAACGAACTGGTTGTTCTGGTGGATCTCAACGATGTCTGTCGGGTTGATCAGTGCGAGATCAGCAGCGTTGGCGACGGGGGAAGTAGGAGCAATCGGTTGTTGATCAGCCATTTCTGCAATATATTAAGTGTTAGGAATAATATGACGTGAAAAGACTATACCCTCGACTAGACGCGAGTCGGAAAACCTCGAAAACCCATTAAAGAGTGTTTCGTATTTTCCGAGTCGAAAAACGAGCAAACATACGAGGGGAGTTTTCCGATTCGGAAAAGAGTGTTTTCCGAGTCGGATAACTCAACACTTGGTAAAATAGCATAATGATAAAACAGACAAGTTTTCCGATTCGGAAAAGGGTATTTTCCGAATCGGGAAACTCCCACACTTAGAGAGAAAACATGTAGGTTTTCCGAGTCGGAAAACATGGTTTTCCGATTCGGAAAATGTCAACACTTAGAGAATTTTGGCAAAACTTGGTCTCTCGATCGAGTCGGAAAACCTTGGAAACCCATAAGGGTAGTTCCACGTTTTCCGAGTCGGAAAAGAAGCAATTAAGAACCGAGACCAAGTCCGATTCGGAAAACATACAATAAGACTCATCGTTTTCCGATGCGGAAAACTTGAACATTCAAGTTTTCCGATTCGGAAAACTTGAATGTTCAAGTTTTCCGAGTCGGAAAACCGAGACTGTTCGAGTTCTCCACTTAGAAACCGCTCAAAAACCGTCGATCTAAGGCCCTAAACTATCAACATTCATCCTAAATCAGTTTATAACAACATTATAAGCAACAAAGGATCGATTTAACGTCCCGAAATCCCATTCCAAGAAGTTTGGGTTTCGGGTAAGTTTTAAAACTTTTAGGCTTCGATCCAGACATTAAAACGCATGATTTAGATGTTAAAACTATATAAGGGTTGATCGTTTACTTACCAGGAATCCGAATATGTAAAGAAATCGACGATCGGAGCAATAACGAGCGAAAACCGGAATCGAGCGCGAAGTGGGTTCGGGTGAGAAATCAGAGAGAAAAAGATGAAAATTTGAATTTTGTGAAAAGTAATTCTTGAAAACTGGTATTTATATTTTTACCGAATTACACTGTGTTTGGGTCAAAAACACTGTGTTTGGCTCTCCTTTTGGCTCTCTTAACCCGACTTTCACCATTTGGCAAAAACCACCCCTGGACTTGAAGTTTGAGTAAACTTACAAACAAGTCCCTGAACTTGTATTTTCAGAAAATTTTCAAAACAGACCCTGGACTACAAGTTTCACAAGATTTGCAAAACGAGTCCTGAACTTTAAGAAGCAGAAAGTGGCAAAGTTAGTCCCCGAACTTGTAAGTTCAAGACATGTACTCTACCGCCCCCTGAACTTTCAAGTTCACAAAAAGTTACAAGTTCAGCCCTCGACTCTCAAGAAAAGAGACTTACCTGGTTCGTCTCACTGGGTTTAGAGCGAGTCCTGATCTGAAGTAACCAGAAGTCGTTGTGAGGATCCACACCTACAAAATAGAATATAAGAGTGGTATCCAAAGTGATGTGGATCCGAGAACGTTAGTGAGCACACCAAACAGTATATACAGGACTTAGGACTCCCCCTCGATTCATGCAACATCTATAAAGATCCTACAGACTCCCCCTACACATATGCATATAAAATAAGAACTCCCGACTCCCCCTAGACCTCAGGTAGGGAGGTCTAGCATTCCCAACTTGCTTAGGAGGAAAAAGTGACGCTTCTCGTCAAACGGCTTGGTGAACAAATCAGCAAGCTGATAGTCACTCTCAACAAAGTATAGTTCAATGTTACCTTTCTCGACGTGATCTTTGATGAAATGATATCGAATGTCGATGTGCTTCGTCCGAGAATGTTGAACCGGATTAGCCGTGATCTGTATTGCACTTTTGGAGTCGCAGTAGATGGGAATTCGATGCATGGTGTATCCAAAGTCAGCTAGTTGGGTTTTCATCCACAGAACTTGTGAACAGCAGCAGGCGGCGGCTACATATTCTGCCTCCGCGGTGGATAAAGAAACGCAAGTCTGCTTCCGGGATGACCAACTGACTAACTTGTCCCCGAGAAATTGACAAGCACCAGAAGTGCTTTTCCTGTTTAGCTTACAACCTGCATGGTCTGAGTCTGTATATGCAATTAGTTCAAAGCCAGAATCCTTTGGGTACCAAAGGCCAAAATCCGGTGTGCCCTTCAGATACCTAAGGATTCTCTTGACTGCAGACAGATGTGAATCCTGTGGGTCACACTGAAAACGAGCGCAGACACCCGTGGAAAAGACGATATCGGGTCTACTAGACGTGAGATATAAGAGGGAACCAATGATTGCCCGATATGTTTTCTGGTCAACCGGTTTACCAGAAGTATCAGCAGAGAGTTGAAAATTTTTGGGCATTGGTGTGGCCGCGGAGTTTGAGCCACCGAAATCAAATCGTTTTAAAAGATCTTGAACATATTTGGCTTGATTTATAAAAATGCCATCAGGGCGTTGTCGAACTTGAAGTCCTAAAAAGAACGTCAACTCGCCCATCATGCTCATTTTGAATTGGGATTTCATGGTGTTTTCAAACTCTTGGCACATCTCAGGCTTTGTAGACGCAAAGATAATGTCATCCACGTATATCTGTACGATAATTAAATCTTTACCTGACTTCTTGAGAAACAGAGTGGGATCGATAGTACCTTTCTTGTAGCCAACTCCGAGTAAGTAGTCAGTGAGAGTTTCGTACCATGCCCTCGGAGCTTGCTTGAGACCATAAAGCGCCTTGTCCAAGATGTAGACGTGATTCGGGAATCGAGGATCGACGAACCCTTCCGGTTGTTCCACGTATACTTCTTCTTGAAGAACTCCATTCAAGAAGGCACATTTGACGTCCATCTGATAGACGGTCATGTTTTTGTGTGCAGCATACGCAAGGAAGATTCGGATCGCTTCGATTCGGGCTACTGGCGCGTACGTCTCATCATAGTCGATACCCTCTTGTTGGCGATAACCCTTGGCGACCAGGCGTGCTTTGTTCCGGATGATGAGATTATTCTCGTCGGTTTTGTTCCGGAGTATCCACTTGAGACCAATGATCGTCTTTCCCCATGGTCGTTCTACCAAGCGCCAAACCTTGTTTCTCTCGAATTCGGCCAGCTCATCTTGCATGGCCATCACCCAGTCGGGATCTGTGAGAGCTTGCCAAACATCAGATGGTTCGAAATCGCTCAAGAATCCACCGAAAAGGATCAGATTTTCAGTGTGCTTTGCAGATCGAGTGTTTACAGGTTGCGAGGGACTCCCGATAATCTGGGAGGGGGGATGATCTTTTGTCCACCTTCGAGTGTGAGGGTGAGTGACATAAGCCTGTCGGTTGTTGGTGGCGTCGTTCTCATCTTGCACAGCAAAAACCTCTTCTAGGTTCCCACTTGATGTGCCTTCAGCCTGGTTAACCCGCGGTGCAGCCTCTAACCGGGGCTCTCTAACTACCTGAGCATATGATCGTTGGGCCGTGCTCAGGGAAGGTAGTGGAGCTTCTTCTGGAATTGGAGTAAGAACAGGGTGCGGAGTCTGTTCTTGATCAGAAGCCGGTGAAGCTGCTGATGAAACTTCAGATGGGGGAGCCACGGACTCAGGTGTCACGGAGTGAGTTGAAGTGCTGGAGGAGGGCTCCGTGATGAAGGCATCAGATGTCACTGTGGTTGTGGTCGAACCTGTTGGAGCGGGAACTACGATTGGACTCGGTAGAGTTTGCAGATCGTATTCCGCGAGATCTAAAAAGTCTAAAGCAGAAAAGTTAGAAGACGGATCTGTGCTCGGTGGTGAAGGGAACAATTCAGGGAAAGATGCAGACACACTACTAGAACTAGCATTCAGATAGGTTTCAGATTCAGAGAAATCAACATTTGAGCTTTCCAGGATAGTTCGGGTCCGTTTGTTGAAAACTCGGTAAGCCTTAGAGTTATGTGAGTATCCGATGAAGATAGACTCATCAGACTTAGGGTCAAACTTACCCAAATTATCCCGGTCATTAAGAACATAGCATTTACAACCAAAAACTCTAAAGAAGTCAATGTTTGGCTTACGCTGTTCGACCATCTCGTAAGCGGTCTTACCAGTCCGCTTTACGATCAGAGTCCGGTTTTGCGTGTAGCATGCTGTGGAGACGGCTTCAGCCCAAAACTGTTGAGGAACTCCAGAGTGAGCCATCATGGATCTTGCTGCTTCGACTAACGTCCGGTTCTTCCTTTCTACGACCCCATTCTGTTGAGGTGTGCGAACTGCCGAGAAGTTGTGAGTGATCCCCACTTCTTCGAGAAAGGATTGCAACTTTGCGTTGCGGAACTCTGTACCGTTGTCGCTACGTATTTTCCTCACCCGACGACCCAAGAGAACTTGTGTGCGTTTGATGAAGGCTATGATTCGTTCAGCAGCTTCAGATTTGTCTCGAAGAAATTCAATCCAAGTGAACCTAGAGAATTCATCTACGAGAACCAGCATATACTTCTTTCTGGCGAGACTTTCTACTCTCATAGGTCCACAAAGATCCATGTGTATTAGGTCGAGGGGACTTTGGCAATTCGTGTCCATTCTCGGTGGATGAGAGCTTCTGGTCATCTTTCCTTGTTCGCACGCAGGACAGAGAGTGTCCTTGGAAAGGCGAAGCTCAGGTAGTCCCCTGACCAATCCCTTAGAAACCAGCTTGTTCATATCTTTGAAGTTCTGATGACATAGTCTGCGGTGCCATAACCAACTGTCCCCTTTTGATGCTTTTGAGAGCAGACAGATCGCATTCTTCGGGTTAGCTTCAAACTGGGGGTGTGTTTGAGGGATTGAACGGAAGACGGTTGTGTAAAGATTGCCATTTCGCCTGGCGGAGAGAATAGCGTTGTTGTCTTCATCGTTCACGTCACTTCCGTACTGAAAGGTCTTCACCCAGTATCCGTTATCACAGAACTGGCTGGAGCTAAACATGTTGTACCCCAATCCCTCCACATAACGTACACCCTTGATGATGTACTTTCCATTGGTGATTTTTCCCGACCCTAATATCGGCAACGGCGTTCTGTCGGCAGTCTTTATGTATCCCTCAAACTTCTCAACGTAGTCGAAGATGAAGGACCGCTGCCCAGTCATGTGTGTGTGAGCCCCCGAGTCAAAGTACCACACATGACTGATCTGCAAAACAATCAGGCTTGTTTAGGGACCCATTGCCAAATGGGTTCCTTAGGGTCAGAAACAATTGAATTGGTCGATGCAGTCTCCTTTTCGGATTTCTCCTTAGGCTTAGGGGACTGCACTGACGAGGAAGGTTTCCCCTTTCCTCTTTTTCTCCCTCTTCTCTTTCGAGATTTGATTTTAGGCACATCAGCATTAAAAGAATTATAAACACTATAGCGCAGAAAATTGTCAAACATAAAGCACATGTCATTACGCAAAGAGTCAAAAGCATGAGTTAAATGTTGATTACGTTTTACAGACATGTTTGAATTAATTCCTACACTAGGTGGAGCATAGCCAAGACCCGCACGGTTAGGACTATGCTGCTTAGGGAAAGCTTGAAAAGAGTTGGGTCTTCCTCGGTGATTCTTCCTCGGTGGCTTCACTTCCTGTCCACCATCCTTCTTCCTCCCATCTGCATTTAGAGCATGGTGTGAGTTAGATGACGGTTTAATAGGAGAAGAGTTGCCACCCTTTCCAGAAGATGTTTTTGAAAATTTAGGTTTTATGGAAGAGAAAGGTTGCTTTGGTTTCAACTGAGAGGTCTCACCCACTTCAAAGCTGCTTGAATTAAGGTCAAGATTTTTAATGGGTTTAGCTGAGTTACGAGCATCATTAGACTTTGAATGCTTTTTCTGGAGTCCTTTGGGTGCGTGAGGCTTAACTGACTTTCCCTTGTCAGTACCAACACATTTTTCACCCTTAGGGTTACTGTTCTCAGAAATAGGAGCTCGTGACTCAACAGACTTCTCAGGTTTTACAAAAACAGATTTTGGTCCTTTTGGGATAAAGCCTGAAGGATCATCACCTTCATCTAAGAACACCTTCAGATCGTATTCAACATTAGGATCATGGATAGTCTTTGGTTCGGTTATCCTATGGTGTGAGTTGAGGGGTTCATCATCATCTGACAGTAGGGTGTAATAGTCCTCTGGATCTGTAACATATTTGGTTTGGGATTCAACTATCGGATGGTTTAGGAGTGGAGTAGTCCTATCATTAACTGAGTCTGAAAGGTTTTCAAAGTACATGACTTTTCTTTTCAAAATGGAATTTGACACACGTTGGTTGGTTAAGGCAACACGATAATTGATCTTTTCATCATGATCAAGTTCTCTTGCGATTTCTGAATGAACATTTAGGAGAACATATCGTGCCTTAAGATCCGTAACCTTGAGTTGAAAATTAGTAAAGGTTGAGGCTGCGGTCTCACACTCTGAAGACATTCTAATTCTCTCGGCATTTGCCTCGATCAAGTCTTTCTTCAAAGTGTGAACCAAGTTGTCTTTTTCAGAAATAAGCACTTTCAGATTCAGTATCTGATGTTGACATGCGTCCAGATCCATGGCTTTTAGTCTAAGTCCAAACATTTCCTTCTCTAGTTCGACTAGGTCGGGACTCTTAGTTGCGGAAACATCCTCTGGTGGGATAACTAAGGTCTCTTCTGAAAAATCCATCTTCCTAGTGTCATAACTAGTGTTAAGGTCTGAGTAGTTGATGGGAGGCATAGCTACCCTAGGGGTCCTAGCTTTGATGCCTTCCCATGTGGACTTAGTGTTTGTTGGATCACTGGCTGGAACAAAGATAGGTTTGTTGGGAGCAGGGCTAGTGGGTGGACTGCTAGAGGTGCTGTTCGTTGGACTGACGGTCGTGGTTATGGTCTCACCATTTATAACTTCGGTATATGTGACAGTCTGCCTAACGAATTCCTCGGTCACATGTCCTCCTACTAGGGCAGGTTTGGGTTTGGAGGCGGCCATGTCCTCAAAATTGTACAGATTAGAAGGTGCCTTTTCTAAAACATGGTTTTCAGACAATCCTAGTCCGGGTCTGGCTTTATAGAAAGGATTTTTGTTGGCATGCTGAGTAAGAATGCTCAGGGTCTGCTCAGATTGTCCTCTTTTAAAGTTGTTATCTTCAAGCTCTTGAATTTTGGAAAACAGTCTAGTTCTTTCTTCTGAAAGCAACTGAAATTTTAGTTGGAGCTCACCATGGTCACTGTTAAGTTCCTCATGGGTTTTCTGAAGACAACTGAGTTTGTTGGACAAATTGGACTCTCTGACGCTAGACTCAAGAGTCTCACGATTGTACACTATGGTCAAGTCCTCAAGAGAGCTTTTGTATATGGCACTGTCGATTCTAAATTTCGTGACGAGAGATCGTTCCGATTGGAGACATCTCTCAACACAAATTCTAGATTCTAACATTGTCACATCATCAGTTAAGTCAGGAATAGTGGATACCTCAGAAGCGTCGAGGTCTCGATATGTGCTGGGGCCAACAGCTTCAGGTCCTTCGAAGTCTGCCATCAAACACGGACCCCCAACAAGATGATCTTCCTCGTCTGAGCTTTCTTCCTCACACACCCAGTTTTCCTCATCGACTAGCAAGGCAACTCCCTTCTCTTTCTTCCTCATCAATGCTGCCTTCTTCTCAAAGTATGCAGCATCCTTGTATCTTACAGGGCAGTTGTTCGCATAGTGACCCAGCTTGCCACATTTGAAGCATGATGTAGTGGCACTAGCGGTCTTTTGAGGAGCTGGGGTAGAAGCACCACTATTCACCGGAGCTGGAGGAGCATTCAACCTTTGATCACCAATCTCAACAGGGCCTTGATGATGTCCTTCTCTCGGGGCTTGCCTGGAAGAACCACTCTGATGGTTGCCTTCTGGATAGTTCCTTTCTTGATCTTGTCCATATCCCCGGCCACCTTGACTGCCTTCAAATCTTCCATATCTTCCATCATCACGTCTTCCATCTTGGCCACCTTCGTACCCGCTGCCATATCCTTGACGATCAATGTATCCTGATTCAGGAGTGTAGTTTCTCTGGTTTTGGCGATAGTTGATATGAGAAACTTGTCCTCTCCAATCTCCCTGATCTTCAGGACCTCCCTGATAGTCCAGGTAGGTGTTATCTCTGTAGCTTCCCCTTGCTTCCCTATACTGGCCTTGATCACCACGGTATCTTCCTGGATGCTGATTCTGATATCTGTCCCCTTGCTGGTATCCTCCTCTTCCTTGATTCCCAAACTGAACTCGTTCCTGCTGGTAGTGTCCACCTCGGCCTTGCCCCATCCTTCCTCCACTGGGGTATCCAGATCCCCTAGGTCTGCTGTATCCACGTTTGGAATTCAGCTTTTGTACGCTATTAGAGATGAGGGCAAGGGACTCATTCACATGAAAGAGCTCATCATCGGAGATTGAGATGATTAATGGATCATCTGGATGTTGATAGCTCGGACTGTAGTTCGAGTTGAACTCTGGGTAGTTTGAACCATAGTTCCCGTTGAACTCCTGGTTGTAGTTCTCCTGATAATGCTGAGGCGGTGACTGATTGTACTGCTGAGGAGATGAGTTGTTGTACTGCTGATGCTGGAAGGGAGCTGAGTTTGATCCTCCACATGGTACTGCCGCGAGTGCCAGAGGGTCAACAGTATTTTTGAACTTGCCGCCTGTGATGAATTCCTCATGCTGAACCATCATGCTAAAAAGGTCATGTAGACCCATAATCCCCAGATTTCGGCTTAACTGTAAGTTGATCGCCAGATTCTGCCATGCCGATGTCAGGTTCTTCAGGAACTTAACATTCACCTCGTACTTTGACTTTTCTATCCCGAGTCTTCGTAGGTCATTCACGAAAGCGTTCAGTCTTTGATAAGACTCGGTGAGGGATTCGGTTTCCCTGGCTTTGAAGCCTTCGTAAGCGTTTAAGGAACTTTCCTTTTGACTCTCGAGGGCGGTGTCACCTCCCTGCATCTGTTGCTCTATTTCTAACCAAACGTCTCGTGCGTTTGTCAGACTATCCACTCTTGCGTACATATCATTAGGAAGAGCCATAATCAGAAGGGTCAGTGCACGCTTGGCTTTTCGACTACATATGACGGAAGTTCGGGACACGTATCTGTTTTGGGAATAGCGGCAACCGTAACAGTTGGTCGGATTGGGCCTTCACGGATTGACTTCATGAGATTTCCGTCGAGCATGTCTAGGAAGTGTATCATCCGGCGTTTCCATTGCTGGTACTCGCCCATCACCAGGACAGGAGGGCGAGTTTCGGAACCAATCCCCAGGATTTCCTTCGACATTTCTGAGAAAAGAATGAGACCACCTTGTAAGATTCACTTGGCTTGAACACAGAAAGGTTTTGAAAAAGCTGATGTTTCGAGAGCCTCGGGACACAGAAAGCTTGGTAAAAGTAAAAGATTTTGAAAGCAAGCTTAGTGTCGAATTTGAGAAACAAAACGGCAAGAGTTTCGGCTCAAAGAGGCGAAATCCGACTTGGAAACAGATGTTTTCCGATTCGGATTTGGCTAAAACAACAGGATTCGGAAAAGCAGCTTTTCCGACTCGGAAAATGAACTTTTCCGATTCGGAAAAGGTGGGTGCGGAAAGGGACTCGGAAAAGAGAGAAACTTCTCAAGAGCAAGACCCCGAGTCAGAGACTCGTTTTCCGATTCGGAAAACAGAGTTTTCCGATTCGGAAAAGGAGAGTTCTCCGATTCGGAGAATGAGCAATTTCCGACTCGGAAAATTTGAGCTGATATTTCAGCTCTCGTTTTCCGATTCGGAAAACCTGCACAGAAAGCTCGAAAAATTTCTCAAAAACACTTAAAAACCTCTTAAAAATCAGTGTTTAGACCCCCAAAATGTAGGAAAATGCTTAGAAAACTATGGGGAATCACTTAACACTTATTTTAAGCCCTTTTAAAACACCTTTTGGATTGAAAATCCAAAAGTTTTGAAAAACTCAAAACTTGAAAAACCTTTAGAACCTTTTTAAAATCAAACCAAAAACCAAGGAATCAACAAGATTGGCTCTGATACCAATTGTTGTCCCTAAAAACAATGAAATGCAAATAGAAATGGATGGAAATCCAATCAATGGGATGAAATCAATGAAGCTTTTTGAAGAACTCAACAATGGAGAATAATTGCCCAATTTAGTATAATATTGATTCCAACACAAAACCCTAAACATCCTTTTCCTTTTATAGGGAAAAGGAAGTTACACAAGTTGTCAACAACAGCCCCCGAGGTTCCAAACCTCAAACAAGGGCTTAAACAAAATAAGATTGTTTACAAAACAAGGAAACTAAACTAGAAAGCATTTTAAAGATAGATGATTCTGACTCTTCTCAACATCTGGGTTCTACAGGAACCCATTTTAAAATGGGTCCACTCCGTGTATTACTCTTAAAAGTACAAGCTATTGAATCCCAGTAATACTTTGTTCCTCTAAGCATATTAAAAACATGATATGGAACATATGTAGGAACAGAAGAACGAAAAGTAGTAGAGAAATTAGATTTAGTATGATGTATATTCTGTGAGGATCGTGAAGCATGAGAAACTGAAGAAACAGATGTAGACCTTTTATTCATAGAATTGAATTTGGAAGGTACATTATTTTTAGAATTCAGTTTGTTTCCCACACTAAACTTGCTATTTGCATATTTCATACTAAAATCTAATTTCTTAACATTTCTCTTCGTTGACCTCTTCTTTCTGGACTTCTCAAGGCTCACACTGTTGGAACTTCCTGTAGACGGATTAGTACAGATATCAAAAGGTTTCAACTTAGGTTGAACAGTTGGAATGACTTGTTCAGTTTCCTCAGGAAACACCATGTTCGGATTTTGCTTTTTCAAATCAATGTAATGCTGGAATTTCCGTAACATAGATTTTACTCCCTGAGAGAACTGAACATTGTTAATGTATGCATGAGTGACTGGAGTATGAGCAATCTTTTGGTTTTTCCCAGCATAGTGATGACCTTCTTCATATATAGACAGTCTTTCAACTAGTCTATCATAGTTCTTTGTTAAGGTTACACATTTGCTTTTCCAAAATATTGTATCACACTTTTGACGAGAAAGTTCTGTCTTTAACTGTTTAATTGTGTTTTGAAAACTTTGCTTTTCCTTGTCATGTTTCTTTTCTAAATAAGAGATTTCATCATGAAAATGACAAACTTTTGATCTTGTTGCTGAGTACACGGGTTCAGAATTTTCAAGAGATAGCTTCTTTGATTCCTGTGAAGATTCACCCAATTCACTACCACTTTTTGACAAATCAATTGAAGATAAACCATTTGTCGGTGTTGTTGAAGATGATGGAGCAGAAGATATTTCATCAATTATGGGTTGTTTTGAATTAACAGAATCAAAATCATAAGGAACCTCAACATCATCAGTTGACATTGCGGAGGGTTCTTTGTATTCAAAATAACCTTTATTATTAACAACACGAACAACTTTTTCCTGCTCATCATCAACACCCTCTTTCAGATTTTGGTTTATCCCAGAATTATCTTGAGAAGAATTTCTGGTTTCTACTGATGTTGAGACATTACAAATTAAATCATTTAGAATTTCTGACACCAGTGAAATTGGTTCAGAATCAACATCAGTAGTATTCCAATGAAGAAAATTCTTTGACTTAGTTAAGAGATTTGAGTTCTGAATTTTCAAATCTTCAATTTGTTTCTCAAGCTCTGAAACTTTACATTCCAACTCCTTGGTTGATATGTATGGTTTCACAATATTGTTTGATGATTCTGGGTAAACAAAAAATACTGGATCATCCTTGAGAGAATTGGATTTAATCTTCAGAGTATCATCATTATACACAAACTTGACCCTATGATATTTAGAATCATGATACAGAGGATCATGTAGTTTCATATGTTGCATCTCTGAAAATTCTTCCTTCATTTGAAAACCTTTTAAAGAAGGAAACCTCTTACTCATTAACATGCTTGTAAGGTCATAAAATGCTGCATTTTCTTTAAGAGCTTTTTGCAAATGATTTGGATTTTTAACTCCAAGGGTCTTTTTCAAATAATTTGGATTTGTATATCCAAGACCTTCTTTGGAGTAATAATCTCTAAACTCAACTTGTTTATTCAAGAAAATTGTATGCTCAGTTTGACCTATCTTATGAAGTTTAAGGTCAAGATCTGAAATCATCTTATTTAGCTTAGAAACATTTTCTTTTTCCACACTTAAGCTGATTGTTAGAAAATCAATTTCCAGCTTTTGTGACATATGTTCAGCTCGAATTGTCTCAAACTCATTTACTGATTGTTGCAATATTGCACATTGAGAACTTAATTGTTCTTTTTGTTGCAACAAATCAGTAATTTCGTTAGTTTGTTTTGAAATGACAAGTTCGAGTTCTTTATTCTTGTTGTGAATTAATGTTGTCACTTCAAGCATTTTTCTATTATGATCATCAAGAGAGACAGAGTGTACCGTTGAAGCTTCTCCATCACTCTCTATGTCTTCATCCGATTCTGATTCTTCCTCCATCAAGCCCATAAAGCACATCTGTGCTTGATCATCATTGTCAGAATAATCCAGCCATTCTTCATCATCAGCCATCAAAACCAATCCTTGTTCTTGTTTCTCTGCTAACTCCAACTTCTTCCTCAACAATTCCACTTTGGACATTTTGGTGGTACAACCTTTAGCAATGTGTCCTGTCTTTCCACACTTATAACATGTAATACCAGCTTGACCTTTCTTTTCCTCTGTTCTTTCTGGAGTATCTTTGACCACCTCTTCTTTCTTGACTGCATATCTATCAACATACTGATTTTCAACGCGAGGAGGATATCCTTGATTACTTTGCATGAAGTTTCTGTTAAAACCTCGACCACCTCTAGTAGAAAATCTTCTGTTGTTGGATCCGGACTTATTATAATACTTCTTCTTATAAGCCTCAGTTAGACTCAATAAGCTTTGCAACATTTGATCCCTTTCATCTTCATCATACTCTTCCTCATCCTCTTCTTCCTCATCTTCAAATACTTCTAAGACTTTAGCTTTCCCTTTTCTGACTTTCTTCTTTGCTTTCTCCTTTTCAGCAAGCAATGCTATAGAATCAGCTTCAGACTTTTCTTTCTTATTTCTTTCAGCAGCAATTTCGTTCACCTCTTCCTCGAACAATAACAGATTCTCATACACCTCATAAACTTTCAACTCATTTAAAACTTTGTGTTGCTTCACAAATCTTGAAAATTGCTTCCAGTCTGAAGACAAATTGTTGATGAACTTCACAATGTAATCCATTTCTGATCGAATGATATTATTTTTCTTCATATCATTCATCAGTTCTACAAACCTGTCATAAGTCTCTTCTAGTGTTTCATCCTCCTTCATTCTAAAATTTTCATACCTATCCATCAAATTAGTTACCCTCATTTGATTTCCGACCTTGGAACCCATCATTATCTTTTGTAGCTGATCCCAGATAGATTTTGCTGACTCATCATAACTATCTAACTTGCGAAAGATTTCATTCGGAATTGCTTGAATTAGACAGTTTTGAGCTTCAACATCTATCATAAACCTTTCTCTTTCAGCCACATCCATCTCTGAAAAATCTTTTGGCACTTGTCTTCCATCAAGTGTGGTAACTGGGATAGGATGAGGTCCATGTAAAATCGAATGAAGAATTTTATCTCCATCTTTCTTTCTCCTAATGTATAGCTTGAATCGCGAGACCCATAATTCATACTCATCTTTGAATAGCACCGGTGCTTTGGTCTCTGATCCCATTGACATATCATCTCTTCGATTTGCAAGACTCATCTTTAAAACGGATCTTTGTTACTGATTTTATGAGAAATATCAGTTTCGAGAATGTTTGAAGAATTCCAACTTTATAACTCGAGATACAAAATTCTACTCGAGATGCACAAATGACTTGGCTCGAGAAAAATCACTACTTGGCTCGAGTTACACAACAAAATAACTCGAGTCACTTGTCACTATATGGCTCGAGACACAACTTGGTCTTGACTCGAGACACAAACACAACTATGCTCGAGATACGACTCGAGATACGGATTTGACTTGGCTCGAGACACAACTTTGTCTTGGCTCGAGATACTACTTTAACTTGACTCGAGTTACAACTGAGAATATGCTCGAATTACACCTTTAATATGGCTCGAGATGCCTAATTCAAGTCAAAACTCTTCTTCACTCGAGATACCCAACTCGAGCAGGTTTATACTTCACTCGAAATACTCAACTCGAGCAGGTTTATCATGCAACTCGAGATACACAACTCGAGCCAACTTTACACTTGCTCGAATTCTACCTACCACCTAACTACCACTCGAGACATATGAAGATTGACTTGAGACATATGAAGATTTACGAACAAAACTCGATTTTCAGCTTTTTCCAACTAAAAATTCAAATCTGAATACTTCTAAATGATTCTAATTCACTTCTAATTCATAAAACTTGATAGATTCATGAAATTACACACAATTTCATGAACAATCAAGTAATATGTCTTCAAATTTGCTCCAAAACTAGAATTCTTCAAGTTTTCTCCATTTTCTTCAAATCTTCAACAAATTCACATGATAGATCTTCATACAATCAGCAAATCCAGCTCTGATACCACTTGTAAGTGCAAGATGAATCAATCTAACATAAAAGATATGATATCTAGTAGAGAGAGAAAGTAGAGAGAGAAAATGTGAAACTCATATCTCATTGATAATGAAAGACTTAAGGTACAATACAAGGCAATGAGGTATTTATACCTCATTCCTAAGAAATAGAAAATGTTCACAAATGGTCCCTCAACTTCTATTATAAATCTAACACTAACAATATGCGATCACTTTGCCACGCTGCATCAAGACACATCCAAGGCCAAGTAGAGATGCATCGCTATACACTACAAAGTCTTCATTACCCTCGGGTAAAGCTAGTATAGGTGCATTTGTCAAACAATCTTTAAGAGTCTGAAATGCATTATCTTGAGCTTCTGTCCATTCAAACTTAACATCCTTGCGAGTCAAGGATGTAAGTGGCACAACAATCTTTGAGAAGTCACGGATAAACCGTCGGTAATATCCTGCTAAACCCAGGAAACTTCTGACTTCAGATGCATTCTTCGGTTGCTCCCACTTTTGGATCGCCTCAATTTTAGCCGAATCAACAGAAACTCCATCGCCTGTTATGACATGTCCTAGAAATTGCACCTGACGAAGCCAGAACTCGCATTTCGAGAACTTTGCGTACAAATGTTCCTTCCTGAGTAGCTCAAGTATCTCACGTAAATGCATAGCGTGTTCTTCTTCGGACTTTGAGTACACAAGAATGTCATCAATGAATACTATGACAGACTTGTCAAGCATGGGACGACATACTCTATTCATTAAGTCCATAAATGGTGCAGGTGCGTTTGTCAGTCCGAATGGCATTACTAGGAATTCGTAATGCCCATAACGGGTTCGAAAGGCCGTCTTGGGTACGTCTTTCTCACTTACTTTCAGCTGATGATAGCCGGACCTAAGATGAATCTTTGAGAAATAGCTTGCACCTTGGAGCTGATCAAACAAGTCATCGATACGAGGTAACGGATATTTATTCTTAATCGTTACCTTGTTCAATTCCCTGTAATCGATGCACATCCGGAATGAACCGTCTTTCTTCTTTACAAACAGTACTGGTGCACCCCAAGGTGAAGCACTCGGTCGAATAAAGCCCTTGTCCAACAACTCTTGTAACTGGCTCATCAGTTCTTTCATTTTTGCCGGTGCAAGTCGATAAGGCGTCTTAGCAATAGGAGAAGCACCGGGTACCAAATCGATCCGGAATTCTACTTGCCTATCTGGTGGTAACCCAGGCAAGTCATCGGGGAATACATCCGGATATTCACATACGATTGGCACATCTTTCACCATCTTCTTAACTTCTTTGGTTGCATCCAAGACATATGCCATGAAAGAAGTGCAACCCTTAGTTATGCAACGCAGTGTTTTAAGCATAGATATTATCTTCACGTCACTAGTATGTCTTTCCCCATAAATATACAAGTATTCTCTATTCTTAACTGGTACCTGAACCATTCTCTCATAACAGATGATAACCGCGCGGTTCTTTATTAACCAATCCATACCAATCACGACATCGAAGCCACGAATATCAATTGGAATCAAGTCTACCAAAAAATCATGATTTTCTAATACTAAAGAGCAATCCCTAAATACTCTATCAGCTACTAAAGTGACTCCATTAGCAGTATCAACGGTAAACGGACTAGGAAGCATAAACGGAACAGATTTCATGTAGCGAACATAATAATGCGACATAAAAGAATTTGTAGCTCCAGAATCGAATAAAATACGAGCGGGTTGGGAGTTAACGAGAAAAATACCCGTAACAACATCGGGATCATTGATAGCTTCCTCCGCAGTAATTTGAAATGCCCTAGCTCGAGGTTTCGGTACCTCCTCCTTTTTGGTTGAAGCCCCCGTTGTCTGTGTTAGTCGTTGCCTCGGTTGTTTTACCGACCCCCTACTTTCCTCCGGTCTATTCTTTGGACATTCTCGAATACGATGACCCAACACACCACAATTATAACATGCCCTTTCCTTTTGAGGGCATTGAGTTCGAACATGCCCAACTTCACCACAACAAAAGCATTGCAGATAAGTTTGTTCTCCACCACATCGGCCTTGGTGACTCTTGCCACATCGGTTACAATTCCTTGGCACATTCGACTGCATGGTATAAGCTCGTGAGGTAGTATGAGGTGTATTATGCGATTGAGCTCGTCTAGAAGTAAAGAATCGAGACGATTTAGACGTCGGTGTTGAGAATGTTTTCTCAACCCTAGGTCGTTTCTCAGGCACATCGGAATCATCAGGGAGACTCAGATCATGCTCTCGCTTCCTTGCATACTTAACTTCTTTGGTGAATGAGGATATGTCGTGATTGGTGACAAAATCGCGAATATTCCGTCGAAGACCAGCGACAAAATGATTAATCTTGTCCTTCTCACTTGGTACAAACCGTTGGGCAAATTGAAGTTTTCGATTGAACTCTGTTTCGTATTCAATCACCGACATTGATTTTTGTCTGAGCTCTAGGAATTCCTTCTCGAGTTTCTGTTTCAGATCATCTGGACAGTATTGTTCGAAGAACAACACTTGAAATTCCTCCCACGTCATTCTATCCCGAGTATTAGGATCTACCGATCGATACGTAGCTTTCCACCAAGTGAGTGACGGTCAGTAAGTGTAGCCGTAGCGTAACGTACTTTATCTTCATCTCATACATAAACAACCCTAAATACTTTTTCAGTATTTTCGACCCATTGCATCGCAAGTACTGGGTCCGTCTGCCCTGAAAACTCTGTAGCCCCACTGCTTCTAAATGTTTTAAAAGATGGCCGATCGCACTTTGGATTAGGTACGTCATCATTTACCGGTTTCGGTCCTTCGACATCCTGCTTTTTAGCATTGACTGGATTTTGCACCTCTAGTAACTTTCTTTCGAACTCTATTCTTTGTTCTTGAAGAGCAGCTCGTGTTTGATCATTCATGATCTTCAATAACCTCTCTGTACGAGGTGATAATTGGGCTTCATCATCATTGCCAATGTCTTGTTGAACATCCTCTTCGGATTTGGAGTTCTCATCCCCGATGGTTTGAGCAGTCGGTATCTTGCTAGACGAATCGTGTTCAGACATCATACCGAAATTTATAATACATACAAAAGTCAAATAATATTCTACCCCTATTCCCTAACCAATCCCAAGTCTCTCCTATTGGTCTATCTCCCGCGTTTTATCATAGCCTAGTTACTATACGATCTCAATGCCTAGTTTTGAGTCTAGATATCATTTCTAATATCTAAATCTCTCAAACCACTGCTCTGATACCATATTTGTAACACCTCGGTTACGAAACCCCAAGTTACCAATTTTATAGTCTCCAATTAAAATACTTTAATTAACCTCAAAACACGGGATATTATTTTTCTATAAAACTTCAAAATATCCGTTTTATTTTAGTGGTATTTACCAACCAAAACACGATTCCAAACCACACATAATGGACTTTTACTTACAAACCGAGTTAAGTAGCAAAATAAACGGGACATACATATAACCCGCAACCAAACTAACTACAAACTATTACATCTATAGGTAACAGAAATAAACTACTACATATCTATACCAAAAGTCGTTCGTAGTCTTCAAAGTCCACTATCAATCTTCCAAATCAAACTGTGGTTTCTTTCCCCTTATCAGCCTTCTTTCCTGAGAGGGGTTAACACTTGAAAGGTAAGCGAACGCTTAGTGAGTTAGATAGTTAAGCATTACATATCAATAATGCATATATGTATATATACATACACGGTAGACACTTATTAGCAAAAGCGTTTAAAACTGAGTAACATGCTAGCTAGTAACCATTCATGTGTATGCTATGCACATGTCTATACAAGTAATTTGTAGGTAGTTTTTCCCATATGTATGCACGAATGCATAAAAACCATAAAACATGTTCGATTTTTCCGATATGCACATGTGCATACAAGTAATTCATAAGTAATTTTCCAATATGCATATGTGCATAACATGCACATGCATAGAAATGAAAAATTGAGTAACATCCTAGTAACCATTCATCTATACGTTATGCACATATACATACTGAAGGATCCTTATGCTCAAGATTCATTGTGTAATAATATTTGCTAATAAAATATGATCCTATAGGGTCACACCTAATAGCAAGTTGACACTAATTGATTATTTATTAAGTAATTTGATTATTAATAAACATAATCAACTCTTGTATATAATTGGAGAATTATTATTTTATGAAAATAATAACATCAAGATAGAAATCAACTAATAACTCATAAGGTATGTTTTATATGTTGTGAACATATTATGTAACGCCCCGTTTCCTTTATTGTGACTTAACTATGATTTAACTTGTGTGTAGAGGTTCGGGGGCTAAAGTGTTAAATATGGAAGTACAAGGTGTGAGAGGGTACTTATGTAAGTAGATAAATAAAACCCTCATTCCCTTTTTCCCTAGGCAGTTTCCAGGGAACACACGTAAGGGGAGAGGAGGGCGATTTGTAGAACGTGCAATTGAAGGTCTTCGTGAAGCAATTGGCCTAGGATTTGTCATCAATTGGTATTAAGGTATGATTCCTATGTTCATGAAGTGTTTAAGTGTAACACCTCGGTTACGAAACCCCAAGTTACCAATTTTATAGTCTCCAATTAAAATACTTTAATTAACCTCAAAACACGGGATATTATTTTTCTATAAAACTTCAAAATATCCGTTTTATTTTAGTGGTATTTACCAACCAAAACACGATTCCAAACCACACATAATGGACTTTTACTTACAAACCGAGTTAAGTAGCAAAATAAACGGGACATACATATAACCCGCAACCAAACTAACTACAAACTATTACATCTATAGGTAACAGAAATAAACTACTACATATCTATACCAAAAGTCGTTCGTAGTCTTCAAAGTCCACTATCAATCTTCCAAATCAAACTGTGGTTTCTTTCCCCTTATCAGCCTTCTTTCCTGAGAGGGGTTAACACTTGAAAGGTAAGCGAACGCTTAGTGAGTTAGATAGTTAAGCATTACATATCAATAATGCATATATGTATATATACATACACGGTAGACACTTATTAGCAAAAGCGTTTAAAACATATACCGAATGGAAATCAGGACATACAAGTAACCGAGTGAACAAATACGTACCGGGTGCTAAGTTCATAGAATTTCATTGTCAAATCATTATACATATCATACCAATAATACACGATATAACGAGAAAACATAATCAATAACCAAATGTATTCAACAACGATACGTTTAAATAACGAAATCATCGAATCGATGAACATAATGAGAACAGTGCATCACCCCGTCCTTCCTCTCCCGGGCTCATGCCAAAGTTCGAGTAAGAATATCACATCATAGGAAGCCTTGCACTACCCGCCTTCCTCTACCAGGTATGTGTCAAGGTTCCCTACTCATTGCTCTTCCACCTATCCGAGCAATGAGTATCCACAACCGCCGAAAGTCTCACCCGTTCGACCCCAGGATCTTGACTTTGCCATCAACTTCTGGCATACCACACGCAGTAGTACCCATACTATGGCGTATAATCCAAGAAAGAAAACCACGAATCCGGATCCGGAAACCAAACCGATATTTCGAGATTATGATACGGAACAAACTCAAGGAATGAAATCAAAGTCAAAGAAAGACGATGTAAATCAATTCAAGACTAGAAACATTCACATACAAATATATATATATACAAAACAATATGTACCAATTAACTATTTAACTCACCGACTTAACCGTACAATACCGAAAAAGCTTCGAGATGAGCTCACAAAGCAAGTCCAAAGTACCACATACAAAATGCCTCCATAGCCTCAAATATGTCTTAGTTACCCCCTGGAGTGTAGGTACAAAGTCTCGTAAGCAACCAAGGAAAGAAACACAAGTTATACACAAATCCTATTTAAGCACTTTTCATTATTTCCATAAGAGTTGCTGCTTGCAGATCTGTTTTGCCCTTTTTAAACTCAT